>JAJLTK010000010.1:325909-457092 GCA_030568155.1 Wenyingozyma suzukii | reverse complement strand
CACACACACCACACACCACACCACACACCCACACACCCACACCCACACCCCCACACACCACACACACACCCACACGATCAATAATATTCACATGATGCTGAACCCGATGACCAGAAGTAGTACTGTATATATGTACAGATGTATACTGAATAACACATAATATATGATTCCGTCTATCTAGTGGTGCTAGCTAGATAGACCATTTTTTGAACCTCCATCATCTTGGGATACATCCTCGACCCGCTTCAACCCTTGACCCACCCCTGTTTTAGTCACCAAATACAACATCCTTTATATGTTAGAATGTTGTAATTGGTAGTATAATTAGATTATTATTATTTTCAGATTAAAATATATTCAATAATTTATTTTATTTAACAGTAAAGTTGTAGATCTTTTTAAAGTATTGTATTTCATTTCACTTCCCTTTTTTGTAAAGATATATTATAATATTAAGGTACTGACTAAATTTGTATATATAACCTATTATGTCATTTTTTTTTATTTATTTTTAAAATTAAATGTACAAAAAAAAATTTGGTTCTGAAATTTTAAATTCAATTATTGATTTAAAAAATAGTTTTATCATTACATTTTACTAAAAATGAAGATAAATTAAATAAATTAATTACTAAGACATAATTAAAATTAGATTCATTAGCTTGAGATACACAATTATTAACTATTGTTAACCAATGTTTGAATCAATATTAATCACAAGTTGATTCATCAATTTCAACTTCTACTACTACTAATGATGGTACAATTAATTTATTTATTTATTTATTCCAGAGTAAAGTCATTTGTCCTTTGTCTCTTTATAATGCCATAACATAACGTATGCAAACAATTATTACCATCTGGATCCACAAAAAGATCAGGTTTGACATACCTATCATAACTACGTTTAGCTAAATAGGCTTCAACATGTTTATCATTAAGCATACGAGCATCTTTTCCGTGCCTTTTGTTGACAATAGAAAAGGATCTTTCACTGTTTGCTGAAGTTGTATTAATTGACATGTAATATTTATAAATAAGTTTGCCAACACAGGGAGCTCTTTCATTGATTAAAGCATGGTTGAAGAATGTTGAAAAGTTTTAAAGGGTGTTTGTTGCGGGGTAACAGCTAAACTAATGGTAGTATACCGCCTTCCTAATTGGGAACAAAAAAAATGACGAATTTTTCTTAACTATGGTGTGGTGGGTCGAGGATGTATCCCCCCTAACTTAAACCGTTGAAGTTGAAACTGAAACATGACGCAAATATTATATGTTGTTATATAACTTGTGTATCTAGTACACTAGTATATCTATTGTTATGCAGTTTAACTTCTATTATAGTAATACAAATAATCAAGTTTATATTGAAGATATGCAAATGACTGAAATGTAGACACATGTTATTAGTCATATGCACCTTACACCTCATTCTAATAAAATTTATTATACTAGTTTGAAAAAGAGTTTTAAAAATTTATCTATAAATTATCTAGATTAATCTACTATATATCTTTGAATATAAAAATCATCAATTAAAATTTGGTCTTCATTGTCAAGATCTGAATTATCAGAATTATCAGAAAATGTTGTGAGATCATCATTATATTTATGTATGTCGGAAAAGGGTGTATTGTATTCTAAAGAATCTATTATATCTAAAAAATCAGAAATATGGATCAAAAGAAGATGCTGATACATTTATATTAGCATTCTTACTTTCTTCTGGGGTATTTCTATTACTATAGTTCTTAGAACCATTTAATATATCTTCAAGATTCTTAATCTGAGTTTTAGCAAGTTCATATTTAGTTTTATAATCAATATCCATTAATGATAAACCTCTAGATTCTTATATTGAAGTAATTCTTTTTGTCAATATTTCATTTTGTTAATCTTTTATTAGCAGCTTTTTCATTTCCAGATCATTATTTGAATTAATAGAATTTCTATTATTAATTGATTAATAATAATAAATTTGGTGAAAATTTCTTGTGTATTTTCATAAAATTCAGAAGCTAATTTAGCCTATAAATATTCAATATCATTAGATGATTGTAAATCTGGTCTTTGAGATAATTTGCCTTTGTTGGTAATTCTTCATTTGAAATAGATAATGAGTTAACTTCTTGTTCTAATTTTTTGAATTTTTTGTATATAATAAGATTGATCACCATCAACATTAATAATCATTGGCTTTAATTTACTAATCGAATCATATAAGCTAAACTTAAACCTTCAGGTACAACAGGTGGCCGACCATTACCATCAAAATTATTTGATGATAACTGTGAAGTTGATCAATACCAATGTTGAGAATATTTAAACATTGGATCAGTAAATAATTCATGTTTTGTATCTGTTTGTTTATACATTTGTAATAAACCAAATAAACGACGATCAATACCATAACCATCTAAAGATTCTGAAATATAATTAAAATGTCGTGAAGCTGCAGATTATGATTAATTTTAGTTTCTAAAACACCATTATATCTTAATTGTTCCAAAACTAAAGTGGTATTAAATTCATTTGGTTTTTTATTTGAATTTGGTAAAATACATCTAACAAAATGTGGTTACGTTAAAGATAATTGATACATTGAATCAGTTAATTGTTCTTTGTGACGTTGAGCAACTGCTCTAAACACTCCTTGCTTTTTACCACCTTTAACAGGAGAATCTAATAAATTTTCATATAATTCAGTTGAAGTAAATAAATCTTGAATAAAGAAACATAAACGCACATAATAATTTTTTCTCCCTTTAATTACCGAGTACTAAAATTTATATTGAGATTATTAAAAAAAAACAAAACAACGTCAAATGTGACACCACCTAGTAAAGTTTTACTCCTTTTACTCTTTTTAATCAACTACATTCTCCCCTCTAAATGAAGCTCATTACACTATGGATATAACATCAAAAACTATCAAGAAACCTAAAACAAAAAGACAACCTCTTGTTTGTATCCCATGTGCAAAAAGAAAAATCGGTTGTGATAAAAGAATTCCTTGTAGTAACTGTATAAAGAGAAATAGAGTACATGAATGTCAAAGAGCTATAGATAAATTCGAAATCAAAAGAGAAAATACTCCAGATATTATCAACCAATACTCTCATTTGTTAATTCCAGAAAATTTAGATGTTAATGATATCACTAAAGAATCTCCAACTGTTTCAACTGAAAAACAATTTGGTAAATCATTTTCAGAGCTATTAGATCAAGATATTAAAGTCAATCACTCCAAAAATGAATCAAATTTAGAAGAATACATCTACTCTGTTCAATCATTAACATTTGGTTTAACTAAATTTGAAGGGTTAATCCCTTCTTATCGCTCATCAGATGATTTGTCATATATTTATGAACCTAAATTAGAACTCCTACTAAACTCCTTAAATGAAAGTATATCATATAGAATTTGTTTATTATCATGTCAACATACAATTATCTTACATCAAGGTCTTGTTCTTTCACTTTTTATGCAAGATCATGAGAAATTCTGGAATATTAAAGTTGCAGAAGATTCAAATTGTTTATATCATACAAGGATTAGTAATTTTAGGAAACATACTCCAAGAGATTACTATTATTGGATATCATTATATTACATGGTTCTTTGTACAGGTATTTATTTTGCAAAAGATGAGTTAAAACCATTTTTACCTTTGGATGACAATACAATTACAGAAGCCCCCAGAGTGTTTTTTGTTGCTGCTTTAGAATGTATGTATAAAGCCAAAGCTCTTGAAGTCCCAGATGTAAGATTTCTTCAAGTATATGTACTTATGGCAATATGTACACATGCTTTTGGTAATGCTCATTTAAATGGTCAACTGTTAAGAACAGCTGTTGGTGCTGCTCAATCATTACAATTAAATACAATAGAAGATAATATTTCACAACCTTTAATATTTCAAAAAGAAATTAGCAAAAGGTTATGGTACAACTTGTATATTATTGACACTTTGAGTAATAAAGATACTATTATAAGACAATTTATTACACCAGTCCCTAGATTAGTGAATTTAACTACTTTAATGAGCGTTGAACATTCTCAGAATGATCATTTACCAGATGATGAATATTTTGGATTATTATATCAAAGACTTTTAATTAAAATTGGTGAAATTAAACAACGTAGTAGAAAACCAAACCTTAAATTTGTTCATATACTTACAGCTTGGATTGAAATGAATCAATTAAGAGACAATATAGATAAATATTTTGATAATGAAAAAATAAAAAGCCCAAATCAAAGATATGGAACTGGTCATTATGCCAAGTTTTTAATTTTCTCTTCATTAACTAGAGAATCTTTAGATATTGGCTGTAGATTATTATCTTATGTTGGTAGAAATGTATGGTTCGATAATTTTAGAGATAAATGTATGGAATTATCATCAGATCTTCTTGTTCATAATGCTTCACACAATTTACCTGCTTATTACAAACGATATTGGATTGTAGTTCAACATTTGATTTATGCATGTATGTTTACATTATTAAATATGTTAATGTTTAAAGAAAAGGATAATCAACATAAAAATTCTTTACAACTTGAATTAGAAAATCTTGGTAAAGTAGAAAATGCAATGAAAACAATTTCAGATTTTACTGCTTCTCATTTCTCTGCAAAAGTTGGATTAGCTGTTATTGAAAAATTATATTACCTTGTTTCATCTTTAAGTTTAAGAAATTATAAAGATAAATCACTTGAAGATATATCATTGAAAGAATTCTTACACGATTTAAAAATTTCTAGAAACTCTAATACTGATGTTAAAAAGAGTAGTGGACTTGTACGTTCATTAAATGAATCTCAATATTTAAGATATGGTGATGTTTATACAAGTACTTCATCACCTGAAAATGCTTTGTTGAATCAAGTTGATTTAGATACTAATACTGCAAAGGATTTCTTAGATCCTGAATTAGATAAAATCTTAGATGACACTGGGTGGTATGAATTTGTTGAGTTCTTTTTTGGTAACAACAATAATTCTAATTAATTGAGTGGTTAATAGGTCTTCATATAGATATGAATATGTAATTATGTTAGAGTTTATGTGAATATGTATATGTACGTACAATTGGGTTAATATTGGGTTATATTTTCAAGCAAAGTACTGTTGTAACTAACCATAATATCTTTAATATTCGCTGATGATTTATTAAAATTGCAGAAGTGTATATATTGGTTAGATAATCTCTTTAGATTTCTGAATGAAAGCCTAGAAATGAAAATAAACTTGAAAGAAATGTAATCACATGACCAGTGTCATAATAAGTTTTTGTGGGAGGGTAACTATTATTGTAGGTCCAAACACTGCCTTTAATTATAACAAAGGTACATAGTTTGTTTTAATCTTTTAATTTTTTATGGGGATCTTATTATTATATCATTTATTATTTATTCATATTCACCTACAATACAATATATAATACTCAATGAATCAACAATGGCAAGAAAATTATTTCGTCTATATCTATCTTCTAGGTTAACTGTTTTACTACTGGTGATTTTGATCATTCTACTTACAAATAGATCATTTAGGCCGGATCCTTTTCTAAATGATAAATCGGAAATCAATGATATTAAACAACAAATACAAACTGAATTTAAATCACAGGAAGAAAATCAAGATGAAAAATTATATCCTAAATTTGGTAAAAAGACAAAGAAAAATGGTGTATGTCCTGATTATTTGGAATATTCCAAATCTCCTCACCTTCCACTATCTGAAGGAGAGTTGCATTTACCATATATGAGACCCCAAGAAGAATGTAGAACTTTCAAGAGCTCATCTATCGAAAAAGTTATAAATGATTTTAAAGAAAGAATGATCGACTTGGATTTATTTCGTTTATTTGAAAACTGTTTACCAAATACATTAGATACAACTATTTTATGGCATAATGTTAACGATGAAAAAATAAACGAACCTTTGACATTTATTGTAACGGGTGATATTCATGCTGAATGGTTAAGAGATTCTGCTAGACAGTTGAGTGTTTATCAACAATTTTCAAAATATGATGAAAATCTTAAAAATATGATCAAAGGTACAATAATTCAACAAGCTTTATTTATTGCAAAAGCACCTTATTGCAATGCTTTTCAACCACCTGAAGAATCGAAATTATCTAGAAAAAAATCATCTATTGATGATGTATATCCCAAACCTCCATGGAAGCATGTATTTGAATGTAAATATGAATTGGATTCACTAGCTTCTTTTTTAACTTTAACAAATGAATATTTTGAAAACACTAATGATAGTTCAATCTTTTTAAATGAGATATGGCTGAAAGCTTATCAAACAACATTAATAATACTTAAAAGAGAATCTATATCTACATTTGATGAATCAGGAAAAATAGAACCTTTTTATTACACTTTTGAAAGGTGGACAAATATTGGTAGCGAGACATTACCTTTATCAGGTTTAGGAAATCCTGTAAATTTTGGAACAGGTTTAATTAGGTCAGCATTTAGACCTAGTGATGATGCCTGTATTTATCAATTTCTTATACCAGCAAATGCACATTTATATACTGAAATGAAGAAGGTAATAAAAAATTTGGATCATCCTGAATTAATTAGATCCACTAGATTTTACATGGATAATATAAAAAATGGAATAGAAACATACGGTATAATTAATCACCCAAAATTTGGTAGAGTATATGCATTTGAAGTAGATGGTTATGGTGGTTTGAATATAATGGATGATGCAAATTTACCATCTTTATTATCCCTTCCAGATATTGGATATTTGGATAAAGATGACATAACCTATCAGAACACAAGAAAAATGATATTATCATTACAGGGTAATCCTTATTATTCACAAGGAAAATTCTTCAAGGGAATCGGAGGCCCGCATATCGGTCTTGGGAGTGCATGGCCTATGTCCTTACTGGTAGCAATCAGAACATCAGATGATGACAATGAAATTATGGAACTTTTAGAGTTATTAAAAAGAACTACTGCAGGTTTGGGTTTAATGCATGAATCAATATCGGTTAACTCACCTGAGAACAGTTACACGCGGTCCTGGTTTGCATGGTGTAACAGTGAATTTGGGAAAACAATCTTAGATATTGCAAAAAGAAAACCATATTTAATTTTTAAAACGGATGAACCTTATGCCTTTGATTCTTTGAACAGTGCACTATAAATGTAATGCGTATAAATAATTAAGTATGTATCTATTAATAATAATTAACGAACTTTAGCTTATGAAGCATTGGCATGATGATCGTGTTCTTGTTATCCCTATTACATGTACGAGTTACTCCGCAATTATTGTACACACGGATAAATTTAAAAAAAGCTAACGGATGTCAAACTATAAAGTGTGGGGTTTTTCATGCACGCTAATAAACAGGGCCTAGACTTTCACCAAAGGTGGAAGACGGGCAGATTAAAAATCTCAAGGCTTTTACCTATTTTCCTGCATGATTGCTTACGCATCTGCTGCCTCCCCCACTTTTCTCAAGTTCTTCCGTGGAAAAACTAAAAATAATTCCGGAGTGGCAAGTCTAAAAATTTCTTTTTGTTACCAAGCTTTCGAGTTTCATTGGACAAAAAATCCGTAATGCGCAAAAAAGGTCATTAATGCCAATAGTTTATCCATACACCCTGGTCAATTAATTAACTCATTAAAGAATACGAAAGGTTACACCAGGTTTATAAATATATGGTTTTAATAGAGATAATCTCTATTCCAATCCACTTTTTTTACATTTAGGAACGGCTGTAAAGTATAGAGTTCAAAAAACAACAAAAAAAAAACATAAAACGTCTCTAGCAATTATACTGAGAAAAAAGCATCTGATGAACTTATAAACAGCTGATATGTAACAAATATACAAAAGTCTTGGTCTTATTGTGAAATTGGAAATTGGCTAAAATATTTTGCGTCCACGCTTAGTGTACTTATTGTATCTGTAACTCGTAACCACTTTTTGTATTTTGTGGGGTACGTTCAGATTCATCTATATAAATAGATGTCATATTCCCTCTAATTTTATATTTATCTTGATGTGTTTTTGTAAAAAAAATTTTCTTATATTTTATTAAGAACTATTTATTAAAAATAAAAAACTATTAATATGAGTGATTATTATCCTGCTGAAGGTGGTGCTGTCTTATTTCAAGACATTAGAGGTGGAAACACTGATATTGAACGTGTTGAAGCTCCCGTTACTGTCAAAGCTTACTTTATGTGTTGTTTTGCTGCTTTTGGTGGTATCCTTTTCGGTTATGACTCTGGTTATATTTCAGGTGTTATGGCTATGGATTACTTCATTGCTAAATTCGAACATTTAGATCAAGCTACCACTCCAAGTGCTGATTTCGTTGTTGCTTCTTGGAAAAAATCTTTAATTACTTCTATTTTATCTGCTGGTACTTTTTTTGGTGCTATTATTGCTGGTGATATTTCTGACTTCATTGGTAGAAGAATTACTATTCTTATTGGATGTGGTCTTTATACTATTGGTGTTATTTTACAAGTTGCTTCTACTACTGTTGCTCTTTTAGTTGTTGGTCGTCTTATTGCTGGTTTTGGTGTTGGTTTCGTTTCTGCTATTATTATTTTATACATGTCTGAAATTGCTCCAAAGAAGGTTCGTGGTCCTATTGTTTCCGGTTATCAATTCTGTGTTACTATTGGTCTTATGTTAGCCTCTTGTGTTGATTATGCTACTGAAAACCGTAATGATAGTGGTTCATACAGAATCCCAATCGCTATTCAATTCTTATGGGCTATTATTTTATCTACTGGTATCTTCCTCTTACCAGATTCTCCAAGATTCTATGTTCAAAAAGGACGTATTGAAAAAGCTGCTGAAGTTTTAGCTAAATTACGTGGTCAACCAGTTGACTCTGATTACATTCAAGATGAATTAGCTGAAATTGTTGCTAACAATGAATATGAAAAATCTATGATGCCAACTACTTCATACCTTGGTTCATGGGCTAACTGTTTCAGTGGTTCATTTAGCAACCCATCTTCTAACCTTAGAAGATCTATCTTAGGTATCTCTTTACAAATGATGCAACAATGGACTGGTGTTAACTTCATCTTCTACTTCGGTACTACTTTCTTTACACAATTAGGAACTATTAGTAACTCTTTCTTAATCTCTATGATTACTACTATTGTTAACGTTTGTTCTACTCCTGTTTCTTTCTGGACTATTGAAAAATTTGGTCGTCGTCCATTAATGATATATGGTGCACTTGGTATGTTAATCTGTGAATTCATTACTGCTATTATTGGTGTTACTGATGGTGGTAATGATAGTGCAGTCAAGGCCATGATTTCATTAATCTGTATCTATATTTTCTTCTTTGCTTCTACTTGGGGTCCAGGTGCCTGGGTTTTAATTGGTGAAATTTTCCCATTACCAATCAGATCTCGTGGTGTTGGTTTATCTACTGCTTCTAACTGGTTCTGGAACTGTATCATTGCTGTTATTACTCCATACATGGTTGATACTGATGAAGGTAACTTAGGTGCCAGGGTTTTCTTTATCTGGGGTTCATTATGTACTTGTTGTTTTTTCTACGCTTACTTCTTAATTCCAGAAACCAAGGGTTTAACTTTAGAACAAGTTGATAGATTATTAGAAGAAACTACTCCACGTACTTCTGCTAAATGGAAACCACATTCTACTTTCGTTGCTGATTTAGGTTTAGGCGATGACAAAGCTGTCTCTAGTGCTCATAAAGAAGCCACCTCAGGTGACGAATCTGCTTAATTCTCTTGTATTTTATTACGCTTAATTAAAATTTACGACTTATTATATTTTTTATAAAACAATTTATAGATCTAATCTAATATAGATTTTCTTTTCTTTTAATTTAATTTAAATAAATTATAAAATTATAGACTACATTTATTGCATATTAATATTATCAAGTGCATTAGCAAGTTGAACTTCATCGTCCATTGCTAAACTTTGTGATATCATTGAATCATAAATTCTATTTTCATCTATATAAGAATGAATAGTATCACCATTAATTGGAGGACTTACATCAAATTCAAATATTTCGTTATCTTTCCAAAAAGAAGCAGGTATTTTAGCCATAGCTGATGTTTCATTAGATAAAATGACATGCCTTATTAAATTAGTTGGAATATAATCTGATGATATAACAGATACTGGTTTCATAATTGCTCCTAATTCCTTTTTGATAAAACTTTGCAATTCTGGTTCATCCCATAATGCTGAAACTCTTGTCATATACAATGCTGTACTTAATTCTATACTGTGAGAAACTTTATCTTTCCATTCAAAATTAGAAAATCCAAGTTTTTCAAGTAATTTATAACCAGTATATGGATAATTTTCGTAAGCAATTTTCAAAGATGAAAGTGCTTTTTGTTTATTATCAATCTTTAAATATGCTAATACCTGTGAATAGGCTAAACATGGAGTAAACCATTCTTTATAAGTTGTAACAAGAGGTGAATTAATAAAATCTATTAAATATTGAAATTCATTTGATAAGCAAGCATAATAATCAATAAAATAACGAACACCAAAAGGATCATCAGCAGGATCAAATGATAAGAGTAATTTAGAATAATTGAAAGCTGTGAAAAAAGTATTCTTTTGAGTCAAAACAACAATGTATCTAAACATAGTTAAATACATTTGACGATTTAAGAAAAATTCAAAAGGTAATCTGCATAATCCTGAACCAAGTTGAAAATTTTGTTTCAATGACCAATCAAATAAAAATAAAGCTCTTTCAACTAAACCATTTGAATTTGAATTATCACCTTGTCTTTGTAGAATACAAGCAACTTGTAAAATAGTCTCCATATGATATGGATGGACATTTAATAATTTAATCAATGATTCATGATCTGGATTAATAACAACTGATATATAAAACTGAGTATTAATTAATTTATTTGCAGGATCATCAATTATTTTAAAATATTTTATACCTGCATGAACTTCTCTTTTAATATCATCTTTTATAACATCACGCCAATCATCTGATTTAGATTCAAAAAGTTCTTGTAATTCACTACCATATATTTCATCCATTGAAACAGGTTTTTTAGAAATAGGTATCCAATCATCTCTAATTTTTGTTAATACCAATTTTCTTGCAATACCAGGGGCTGATCTTCTATCCTTACCAGACCAACCTCTAACTCTTTTACTCATTTGTTTAATTCTTTTCAATATATCAGGTGTAACAAAAGTGGAAGCGGTGGAATCAGCATCTTCTAAAACAGCAGATGAAAGTTTTCCAAATAAACTTTCGAATTCTTTATCAGGATCTAAATCTTTATGTTGACATTGTAGTAAATGTAATGATGAATTAAATCTAGATATTGTAAACCCTCTTCCTCCACTATAATAATTTTCAATTGGATAGGAAATATTTTCATGATATTCATCAGGTATATCATTATCATTTGAGGCTTCATTATCATTATCAATATTTAATTTTTTATCTTTTTCAATAATAGAATCAATGTATTTATCAAATTCTTCATCATCAAAATCACCACTTACTTTGTCATTTTTAGATTTGTTGGTAGAATTTTTAGATTTCTTAGATTTCTTTCTCTTACTATTTGCTGAAGGTAAAATGATCTTTTTCTGTTCTATGACATTTTTGATATCGGTTTCTAAATCATCCTTATCATCATCTTCATTATCACCATCTTCTTCTTCTTCTTCAGCTAAGAGTGCAAACACATTGGATTTTTTTGTAGGCTCCACTATAAAATCATCATCCGAACTTTCCTCTTCTTTTTCTTTAACTGGTTTTTCTTCTTCAGCAAGTTTCTGTAGCTTCTTAAATGCCCGTAAACTCATCTATCAAATTGACTTTATTTGAATATAAAAAACTACAATAAAATAATAGCGTTCTTCTTCTTGATAAATGATTTGATTAATATTGTTACTTAATTTGTCTTTCATTCATTCTATTTTTTTTCAGTCATAAAGGAAAGCATAGACCATTCACGTGATACTTTCCTGGCATCCGTGCATAGAACACGTGACTAGCATAAAAATATTTCCCCCTTTAAAAATGAAATTTCAACGTGTCGAATTTCATTAATTTGACTCAGGCTGTGTGGGTATGTGAATGATAGTGTTATCTTATGAGATTACTCTATTACTCTTTTACTGAATTTATAGCAGTTATATACTACTATAACTTTATTAATTATATATTTTATAACATATACTACCAATTGCCAATTATAAACTTTAATGAATTCAATTAAAGAGAATAAAGTTAGCTCTTATATACATAGCTCTTCTCTTACAACAACATTAATTGTAGGTTTTATCCTAGGATGTCTATACTCTTCTATACAATTCAATTCAAATGAATCATTGATTTATAGAAATGAAAGAGCTTTGTTTAATAAATATACAAAATCAGATTTTTATAATAAAAATACATTCACTATAGGATCTAATCCTTTTGATATTGAAGTAACAAAACAAAGAATTTTAGATGCATTTCCATACGATTCAAATCCAGGTACTCCAATAAATAGAAATATTATTCAAGTATGGAAAGAAAGACCAGAAAATTCTAATGAATTTCCTAATGTTGATCAATATAAAAAA
Source organism: Wenyingozyma suzukii (assembly GCA_030568155.1). Lineage (NCBI taxonomy): Eukaryota > Fungi > Ascomycota > Pichiomycetes > Pichiales > Pichiaceae > Wenyingozyma > Wenyingozyma suzukii. Next base: position 444,459 of record JAJLTK010000010.1, on the reverse strand, counting down.
TGGCAAGAAGCAAATCCTGAATTTAATTATTTATTCTATTCAGATGCTGAATTATTTAAAAGAATTCAAAATGCATTTGAATTTACTGTACCTGAAGTTTGGGAAGCATTCAAATTATTACCAAAGATTATTTTAAAAAGTGATATGGGACGTTATATATTAATATTTTTAGAAGGTGGTGTTTATTCTGATATTGATACAGATGTATTAAAGCCTATTTCAGAATGGTTTGATAAATTCAATTATGATATAGGTATGATGGTTGGTTTAGAGGAAGATTTTAATAGAGATGATTGGGAAACACTTATGCCACGTAGAGCTCAATTTTTACAATGGACATTTAAAGCTAGAAAGCATCATCCAATCCTTGCAGAATTGATTGCAAGTATTGTTAAAATTACATTTGAAGCTAAATATAAAAATAGATTAAGAGCTTATTATCAAGATTATGCAGATACTGTTGATAGATGTTCAAGTGTTGATGTTATTGAATGGACAGGACCTGCAGTTTTTACTGATGTTATATATAATTATATGAATAAGTTAAAAGGACCAACTGTTATTGATATGGATGTTGAAAGATCAACAGGACCGGAATTATTTGGACCAGAAACAAATGATACTATAAATTGGAAATTATTTACAGGAATTGTTGCACCAGTAATTGTTGGAGATGTTGCTGTTCTCCCTAGAATTTCTTTTAGATATGAAGTATTTTTGGGACATGAATGTACTAGATATTGTTACTTATCTCATATTTTTTCAAGTAGTTGGAAGAGTGGTTAAATTATAATCTGAAAGTCTAAAAAATCACACATATCATCATCATTAAACATTTGTATATTAATAAATAGTAAATCATTTTTATTACCGGTTTTAGTTTATAGAAAACAATCAATTTTAAATAGTAAAAAAAATTGTCGCATTTTAACCAAGAAAAATAGAGAGGTAAAATAAAAGTTAATTTTATATATCCGGAATTATCTAATTAATATATTTTTAACTTATTATTTTTTTATTAATAGTATTAATAGTATTTGTTTTTTGTTTTTATCTTTTATCTTTTAAATAGGAATACCAAATTAATTGAGCAATTATATAATTATTATTCTTTTAAAAAGAGAAGAAAGAATTATTTATTTTACTAAAATAAAATAGAAAAAATATCATGATTTATTAACTAAAGTTTTCTTTATTTATTTATATGTATGTACGGTAGTTTAAATTATTTAAAGAGTTTCTCTAGCCTTGTTGATCATACTTTGAATCCAATCCTGATGACCATTGATCATTGGATTTGGAACAGCAGAAGCTAAGTCTTTAGCAGGTTGACCTAATTGAGTTTCTTGGGTTAAAATTCTTAAAGTACCATTTGGTAAATCTTCAATTAACCAAGCATGACAAACATCTAATCTTTCTGGAGTACCTTTTTCAGCATCATTCCAACCTAACCAAGTGATTCTACCTGGAGTTGATTTAGTTGGAGCTTGATATTCAGAAATCTTGGAGAAAACTGGGAAACCAAAAGTCTTAAAAAAGAAAGTATCTTTGGAATCAAAAGATTCAGTGGCAGCTTTAGATTCGTTATCATACTTAAAATCAGAACAATTTTTGTAATAAGTTTGCCAGTTTGCAGGAGTAGCAAGTAAAGGCCAAATTTGTTCAGCAGCAAGATCATTGATGATCATTTCATTTGATGCATAGTTGTCGCAGAAACCTGGAATATAACCTTCAGGCCAAGTAATAGCGTTCATAGTAGACATATTGTATATAATTATTTATAAAATTAATTGAATTAAATAGAAAACTAAATTGAGTTTAACAACAACAAAAGAAATTTTTAAAAGAGAAAGAAAAATGTTCTTTATATACAGCAAGTTAAAAGAAACAATGTCACCAGTCTTAGCTTACTAATTATCCGATTAAAACGTTGCATTTATGACATTCAAATATTTCGAGATTGAGGCGGTGCGCATTATAAATCCCCATCGGGGAAGACGGTGATAAAGTTTTTGTGTCTTTTTTTTTTTTCTAATACATTTAAAATATACTATACTCCAGTACCTTTTTATTCTTTTTATTTGTGATTCAAATTGTTAGACATTCAATTTAAGGATTTAAAAGCAGTTCCTTGATTTGTTTTTTTTTTGTCTACTTTAATTGGATCAGCTCTTAAATATCATCTCATTTTAGTTTATTTACAAAGTGTTACTTTTTTTTTCAAAAGCTTAAATTGAAGAAAGCCTATATATAGAAATGGAAATGGATCCTTTGATGAACTATATCTATTTCCTCCGATATAATCTATTTGATCTTCTTACAATTTTTTGTGTCAGATGTAAAGAAGAATATATTTAGTGAGGATGAATAAATATAGACCTTTTTGGTTTTCTGTGCGAAAGAAAAAGAGGAAGGCTGGTTTTTGTTTTTTATGATGATTTTTAACTCCCCTTTTCTTTCTTTCTTTCTTTCTTTCTTTTTGCTTGTACATCTTATCATCTTATCACTTGACCTATTCACATACACCTATATAAAACTGCACCTTGTGAGCTTTCTTGCACATTCTGTTCAGTTCAGAAGCGATACAGCTACAAGACAGTTTCTTTAAGTATGATATTATAGTCATCTGCTTCTTTTCATTCACTTATCCACTTAAAATACTACCACTATCATCATATTCAATACCACTGTCACATTGTTAATATGGTCTTCTAGATGCCTATGCGTCAATTTTGATATATTCATACCATTTTCAGTAGTGGTCAACAGTGAGATCCAATCTTTTTTCAATTTTACCTCCATATTTTAAATATCATGAAATAATATATTCGGAGGCACCGAATCAAGATTAGATGCTTATAAAGTAGTCAAAAGGATAGTTTTTCTCTTCACAGCGATATATCATTTGTAATTTTATCTTTAAAACTATTATAGTTATGAATAGTATACACATTCAGAAAATTAATCATGAAAATACATATTATTAAAACTCATATTTTTAATTGTTATATTTTAATAAATTAATATACGCATTAATACCAGCTGAATAAAGAACATTTTATCTATCCACTGGTATAGTTTTAGTTTTAAAAGATAATGATTCAACTATATTTTAATCAAAAATGTATAGATCAAATGGTGAACCAATTTTTTAAGTTACTGGTTTTCATTAAATTATTTATCAACTACTTTCGATTACCTTTTGTACTTCATAACAAGCTGAATATAAAAATGATCCTTATTATGGTGGTATATTATTTAATTTTTAATGTCTTCAATGAACTATCAATTCTTTAAATTTTAAATATGAAATTGTTAAAATTATTCTCCATGTCAATATAGTTAAAAGTCAACTTTATCAATTCTTAACATCATGTCACAGTTCTAAGATATGTTAAACTAGAATGCGTTTTATCTTACTGGTGCTAATTAGAAATTAAAAAGCGGTTAATTTAAAATAATCATTTTTTTCAAATAAAAATGTCCAACTTTTTTCAAATAAAAATGTCCAACTTTTTTCAAATAAAAATGTCCAACTTTTTTCAAGGTTAACTTTTACTTCAACTAATTTATTCAGGATCATCACTTAATTTTTCAATTAATATTTACTCTTAATAAGAAATATTTTTTCTTTCTAATGATAGATTAATTGTGTCTGGATATGATAATTTTATTAGATTCAAATTTGATTAAATGAAAATATTGACTAATTTCAGATTTTCTAATAAATGATGTATAATAATTTCAGCTTTAGATATCAGTTCATAGTTCTATCATATGTTAAACTAGATAAGTGATAATATATTATAGGGATATTCATATATGTTAAAATAATTGATTTAGATATTAATTAAGTAAAGTTACATTTATTCAATAGATTCGTTGATCTCTAATGGGTGTGGGTGTGGGTGAGTGGGTGCGTGGGTGTTGAACAGAAGGCCGGTCTCGGGCGGGAGAATAAGACCGGTAAGAAGAGTTTTCATTCCACCTAAAATATGTGTTCTTATCTTCGGTATGGCATCTGCTTGTGCAATTAATAGAGCATATGGTCAAGTTTATTGGAATATGTGGGATCTTTTAGAAGCAATTCTCGAAAATGAATGGCACAAGCAGATGCCATACCGAAGATAAGAATACAAATTTTAGGTGGAATGAAGCCAATAGCTTGAGGAATAACGGCATCACCATTTTTAACGCTATAACGAGATATATCTGGCTGATTTATGGCCATTGATTATAGAACCAGCTCTCTATTATTAAATCAGTAAGTAAGATACCAATCTGTATTATTTAACGACTATGCTAAGTGTGTTGCATTTTAATAGAACTATTTTTTTTTATATTTTGATAAGAATTAATAGATAATTTATTATAGTAAATATATAGAAAACGCAATTCTGTTAGTTTCAGAAATTAAAAATAAAAGAAGAAAGAAAAGAAATAAATTAATCACATATGTAATCCTCCTGAGGACTTAATACTTGTAAGAACTTTCAATTTTTCAACAGAATTTTCTTCAGAATCATCTTGTTGTTCAAAGAATTCAACAGATCCTGGATGACCTACACCGTTAATTGGAGCATCATCTTCAAAAAACCCATTTGTATCAACCATATATTCCCAAGTTTTTGGTGTATCAATATGTGAATCAGGATAAATCTTTGGTTTGAAGAAAAGGCCACAAGCGGAATATAAAACAAACGCAGTAATAAAAGTGTAAAGCCAACCACAATTGTAAATATTACTTGCTGTAGCATCAAGAGAATTAGGATAATAAGCTCTATAAAGCCCCGGAATACCTAAAACAGGAGAACAACACCAAACTAAAGCACCCCAGACATTCACACCTTTCCAGTAAGAATAAGCACCTGTTGCTTTATAAGTATATAATGAAGGTACATGAATGTTTCCTCTTTTAATAACATAAAAGTCAGCAAGAATACAACCTAAAAGAGGAGCAACAAAGATAGAATATGAACCTAAGAAAGTAATAAAATCAGTAGCATTGCTTAAAAATCTCCAAGGAACAGTAGCCCAAGCAAGTAAACCAACAAATATTTGAGCTCTAATAATAGTAAAATATTTTGGTAAGATTCCAGCTAAATCCGCAGCAAAAGGAATTGAATTAGCAAAGATATTAGTACCAGCAGTACCTATAGCATATGACATTGAAACAAACCAAATACCAGTGCGCGCACCAGGACCCCATTCATTTTCGAGAATTGCTTCTAAAAGATCCCACATATTCCAATAAACTTGACCATATGCTCTATTAATTGCACAAGCAGATGCCATACCGAAGATAAGAACACATATTTTAGGTGGAATGAAGCCAATAGCTTGAGGAATAACCACATCACCATTTTTAACGCTATAACGAGATATATCTGGTTGATTGATTATCATAGGAGAAAGAGTACCAAATATAGTGTTGATGATGCTCATCCACTTATTTCCTGCTGATGCATTATCAACAGAGATCTCACCAACAGTCCAATCACCAGGTCCTTTTCCTTTAATCATACAAAATATGAACAAACCAGTTGTAGCTATTGGCATAATGAATGCTTTAACAGTGAAGAAGTAACGAATATGTTTAGGATGACACCACATCAAAGGAAATTGAATTAACCAATAAATAAAAAATGCAAGGACAACTCTTGTTGAAGTCTCAGAACTTGCTGGCAAACCATTTTTTAAATTCCACCATTTATAACCAAACATTGCATGAAATGCCACATCCAAGCAACAACAACCATAATAAGTTTGTACACCAAACCAAATAGCAGCTACAAACATCCTAACAAAGACAAAGAACGGAGCAGCACGAACTCCAAATGTTGATCTTGCTAAAGCAGGATAACCAAGATGATAATCAGATCCTGCTCTAGCATTAATAACAGTGAAAAAACATGTAAGAAAAATACCAATAATAGAACCACCAATAACTTGTCCGTGTGGAAGACCTGTAGATTTAATTAAAGAAGCACCTGTATTCCATTCATTAACATTGAATGTACTTTGAAACCAAATCAAAATATAATTGTAACGTCTCCATGTACGTTCTTCAGGAGGAGTAGGATTCAAATCATGATTGGATCTAATAGCATCAGGATCTGTCTCATCAGCTGTATTCTTAACAGAGATAAAAGCATCAATCTTTTTCAAAGTATCCATCTTTCAAAAAAAAATTAAAAAAAACAAAAAATATATTTTTTTTCAAATTTTTTTCTTTTTTTCCAAATTCTTTTTCCAATTATTTTTTCTAATGGAAGTTAACCCGGGTTTAAATTATAGAACAATTGGAGAATTCAAATAAAGTTCCAAACTGTCAATAACACCTACCATTTTGAGGGATATATATTCACCAAATTTTAAAATAAATTTTAAAAGTGCGAACTATTGGCTTATCTTTCTTATCTGTTAATTAACAGTTGATTAACTTAATTAATTGTGTTTTAATAACAGTGTGTTATTTATTTGCATGCAGAGAATTGCGGGGGCTCCGCTGGAATGAGAATATCCGCAGCATTATCTGTTTCCGGATTAAATTTTTTTTTACTGATAAGCTCTCGAAGCTCTCGATTTATTGATAAATACCGGTTTCAAAATTACCCCTATTGTTTATTATGCATTGTATTCTCGAAGCAGTTTACATTGGTTTTACAAAAAAAAATATAATTAAAAACCACTGATCTTGTGATTTTTTATTTTTATTTTTTATTTTTTTTTTACTTCATTTTATCAATATCACATATCATGACAGAACTCCTTTTTCAACCACTTAAATTGGGTAATATCGAGTTATCCCATAGGGTAATTATGGCCCCTTTAACTAGGTATAGAGCTCCTGATTTTATACCAGGAGACTTAATGGTAGAATATTACTCTCAAAGAGCTACAAAAGGAGGTTTATTAATTACTGAAGCTACTTATATTTCAGATACTTGTGGTATGCAACCAAGTAATCCAAGAATCGATACTGAAAATTCTATTCAAGGTTGGAAAAGAGTTGTAGATGCTGTTCATGAAAAAGGTGGCTATATTTTTCTACAAATCAATCATTTCGGTAGATCTGCATTACCCCCATTCAATAAAGGAGAACCTCCTTTATGTAGTTCTGCAATTAAATTATCTGGCCTTCCTGCTTGTTATTCTGATACAAATTATACATTTGAAACTCCAAAGGAAATGGATGTTGATGATATGGATAAAGTTATCAAAGATTTTAAAAATGCTGCTTATAATGCTATCTATAAAGTTGGTTTTGATGGTATAGAAATTCATGGTGCTAATGGCTATTTATTAGATGAATTCTTAGAAGATAATATCAACATAAGAACAGATGAATTTGGTGGATCTATTGAAAATAGAAGTAAGTTTCCTCTTATGGTGTTAGATGCGGTGATTGATACAGCTGGTGCTAAAAATGTTGGTTTTAGATTAAGTCCATGGGATAATTTCCAAGATGCAAATGATTCAAATCCTGTTGAAAACTTCTACTATGTTTGTAAAGAATTAGAAAAAAGAAAACTTGCTTATGTTCATATTATTGAAGCCAGAAGTGATAGTAATGGTGGTAGAGAAAATGACGATGAAAAAGCAAGTAAATTACAAGATTCTATTAAAAGTAGTGTATCTCAAATGAAGTCAGCTCTCCCAACTACTCCTCTTCTTTCAGCTGGTGGTTGGAATGATAAGAATTCATTTGATGTATTAAATGATAATTCTATCAATGCATTAGTATATGGCAGATATTTCATAAGTAACCCAGATTTAGTTGATAAATTAAAGAATAAGTATCCTCTTACCAAGTATAATAGAGATACTTTCTATTCTGCTCTTGAACCAAATGGTTATATAGATTATCCATTTTTCAAATAAATAAAGTTAATAAAGTTAAAAAGTAAACAAAAGAAAACTTAAACCGTTAAAGTTGAAACTGAAACATGACACACTCATTATACTTGTGTATCTATTGTTATAGAGTTTAACTTCTATTATAGTAATACAAATAATCAAGTTTATATTCAATATGCAAATGACTGAAATGTTGTAATTTAGGCAAATGGTATTAGTCATCTACACCTTACACCTCATTCTAATAAGTTAAAATTTACTAGAGACAACGAAAAGAGTTTGTCTCTAAAATAATTTTGTTCATGACTATTTACTTACGTAAGATTACCTAAAGAAGTATCGAAATTTGCAAATATAATAGAATCAATAGAGAATATCGATGAAATAGTTAATAAAATATATATGTCATTGTTATTACCTATTTGTTTTATCTTTTACACAATTAATAAAACATATGGTCAAGTTTATTGGAATATGTATGATCTTTTAGAAGTAATTCTTCACATCTACGCAACAACAACCGTAATAAGAGGTAATATTACAAATTTATTTCATTTTAATCTATATACAATATTATTCAGTAATTTCTATAACTTTAATGTTCTTTAAATTTTGTTTTTCCACAATTTCACTTTGGTCTGAATCTGGACTTGCAATTTCAGAACTACCAACAGATTCTTCATCATCTTCTTCTACAGAAGTATCAGGTGACAAGGGAAGTTCTTCATCAACACCATCTTTTGTTAATAGTGACATTAAAAACATTAAACCAGATAATACTGTTAAAATAATCATCAAAATTTTAAAACTTTGCATATATGAATCAATTACTCTTTCTTTAAAAGGACTTTCTAGTGTCATCATCTTTGCTGGATCTTGAATGATTGATTCCATTACCGAGGTATCGCTAGATAACGACCTCAGTTTTGAACGAAATATTGATTCAAATATCAATCCACTTATAATTAAACCTACTGAACCTCCAAAACATCTAAAAAAATTTCTTAAACCAGTAACAACAGCTCTATCTTGAGGCGTGGAATGTGATAATAATGCTAATAAAGTCGGTTGAAATGTAAATCCAATACCTAAACCTTGAATTAAATTGGATCCAATTAAAAGCCCAATACTACTTGATGGTGAAAATAATATCTTTAAACCAACACCCAAAGTCCACATTGAACTACCAAACCATAAGCATGTAACATAATTTCCAAACTTACTATTTGAATAACCAGCAAGAATACCAAATATACTACCAGAACAAGTTGCAGGTAATTGAATCACACCAGACATTATAGACGACCAGCCTCTAATATTTTGTAAATATAGAGGATAATAATAAATATCAACAAAATAATTCCATCCCATAAGAAAACAAAGAATAAACAACACGGATTTTTGAAAATCACAAAATAAATTTAATGGAACCATCGGTATTGATGCTTTGTATTCAGCATAAAGGAATAGAATAAATGAAACTGCTCCTATAATAATAAGAGATAGGAATATAGAAGATTTCCATGCCCATGATGTACCTCCTCCTGAGATAGCAACAAGAACAAGAATTGTAGCACACATTCCTGAAACAAATCCTAACCAGTCAACTATTTTTAATTTATCTTTGAAAGAACCAGTAACTGATTTTAAAGGAACAAATAATGCTACAACAATGGCTGAAACGACTGCTATTGGACAACTAATCCAAAATGACCATCTCCAGTTTACCTTTTCAGTTAATATACCACCAATAACTGGCCCTAAACCATTACCAAGAGTTGTAGATAATGCAACAAAACCAAAATATTTACCTCTTTGTCTTGTTGTTAGGAGGTCAGAGAAACAAATCATCACCAAACAATTAATACCACCACCACCTAAACCACTTATTCCTCTGGCAACAAATAACATAGTTGTATTAACAGCAAACCCACTAATTAAATTACCTATTAATAAGCATGCTAAAGTTGATAAAAATATCTGTTTCCTTCCAAATATATCTGATAATCTACCATATAGAAGTTGAAAATTTGTATTACTTATAAGATATGATGAACCAGCCCAACTTTGGATCAGTGTAGAGTTACCTAATGTATTGCCAATTGCTGGGATAGAAGTAGTGACAGCAGTTTGGTCGAAAAACGAAACAAATAAAGATGCTGTAAGACATAGTAAAGATATATGAAGAGTTTTTCTGGGTAGTTGTTGCGATTGATCTTGAAGCTCCCTTGACATCAACGCTTTATTTTTTTAATATAGAATACCCATCTTTTCAAACACCAGTAGTAAAGAAGATATGATTATTATTTCGTTTTTGCCAGTAGTCTGATTTATGTAATTCTACAAAGAAAGATAGATAATGAATGATATCTCAGTTTGTAATCTTAGATTAGAATTGCGGATACTCAATTGAATACTCGGAACATAAAAACTTTTTTCGGATGGTCCGCAATATGCGCACACCGCCATGCTGCACAATTATCTGTCTCGGTTTGGCGATAAGCTACCCCCTTTTTTAGGTTTCTAGGATATGAACCTAACATAAATATCAACTTGATTTCTAATAAGCTGTTGAATAAAAAATATTGGCAATTGTTTCTAATTTGATAACAAAATTTTGCAATATATACACTTTAAAAATGTCTATTGTATCATTAGATATTGACTCGTATGTATTTCATCGATTTTTTTTTCTTCTCGTTTATTTTCCATTTACTAACTCCTATTTTTTATAGTAACAACCCAGTTACTTTAGAAGATCTACATGCTCAACCTGCAAAGTTGGGCGTAAAGCTTAATGATGAAGAAGTTCATGATTATTATATTTTTTTATCAGCACTTGATAAATCAGCAAAGAAAATTTTAGCAATGGATGATTACTTACCTCCAACTGATCTCAAGAGATTTCCAAGAGAGAATATTCATCTTCCTACAGGTGATGACAACAAGAAAGGTGCTTGGGCTTACAAGGTTACAATCAAGGATACTACTCCAGAAATTAGTACTTCTAGAAGACTTGCCGGTAGAACTATTTGCTTAAAAGACAATATTGAATTAGCGGGAGTTCCTCAGATCTTTGGTACCGCTGCTTTTGAACCATGGGTGCCTGAGAGTGACGCTACAGTTGTTACAAGATGTTTAAAAGAAGGTGGTATTATTGTTGGTTTAGGAACATGCGAAAACCAATGCTCCAGTACATCATCAAACACAGCATCTACAGGTAATGTTGAAAATCCATATGGGGACGGCCATTCTGCAGGAGGAAGTAGTTCTGGTTGTGGTTATCTTGTTGGTTCAGGTGAGGTAGACATGGCTATTGGGGCTGATCAAGGGGGTAGTATTAGAGTTCCGAGTGCTCACTGTGGTTTGGTTGGTTTGAAACCAACTTTTGGTTTGGTTCCTTATACAGGTATTATCTCTTCCGAAACAAACATTGATAATGCCGGACCAATGACAAAAACTGTTTTAGATAATTGTTTACTCTTAGAAGTTATTGCTGGGAAGGATGGTTTTGATGATCGTCAAGGTGAAGCTCCCAAAGTTGAAAACATTCCAAACTACTATGATATTACCAAAGGAAGTTCAATTAAAGGTATGAAGATTGGTATTTTGAAAGAAGCTTTGGAAATCCCAACTATGACTGCTTCAATGAAAGCTAAATTTCTTGAAGCAGCTGAAAAATTCAAAGATTTAGGTGCTGAAGTTATTGAAATCTCTATTCCATATCATGATGTTGCACCTGAAATTTGGATGGTGGGTCAAAGAATTGCTGGTTCAAATAGAATGTCAACTGTTCAAACCGGTCGTCGTATTGTTAAGTCTTCAAAGTATTTTGATCATATATTCCCTTGGACACAAGAACAATTTAATAATACACCAGTTCCTGTTAAAAATACTCTTATGAATGGATTATATTTAACTGAAAAATACCCAGGTTTATATGCAAAGTCTATTAATTTGAGTTTTAAAGCTGTACAAGAATACAACAAGGCATTAGAATCTGTAGATGTGTTCATTACCCCCACAGTTCCTGTAGTTGCTCCAAGACATGGTATTAGAGAAGGAAGTCCATATCAAGTTATTAAGAATACTGTTGGATTAAATGCTAACACTGGTATTTTTGACATGACTGGTCATCCTGCTTTAACATTTCCTGTTGGGTTTTTAGAGTCAATTGAAGATCCAGATATGAAATTTCCAGTAGGTCTTCAAATTATTGGTAAGCATTTTGATGAATTATCTCTTTATAGAGCAGCATATGCATGGGAAAACTCATATGATTGGAAGAAATGCTAATGATATTAGAGTTTCCTAATCGGTAGTTAGTTACATATATCGTAAATAAGAAAATAAAAAGCAACAATACATTAATCCTAATTTATTTCCGGCGAGCGCCTAAAATATCCGATTCCGATTCCGATTTTATAATCGGCTGCATTGCATTACACTCTGTTTACGCATTCACTATGAATTTTGTTCATTAATTTTTCCACTTTATTGTTTTATCAGACAGTTTTTTTCTGACTATATACTGTTCGATTCATTATTTATGAAATATAGTTAGTTAATATAATCAATAATGGCTTCAAAGAATATAGTTGGGTCTAAAAATCCAGTACCAAAGAAGACTAAATGTCTCAACGTTGCTACAGATAGAGTGTTCGTTGCTTGTAATAGATGCAAACAGAAGAAACGTAAATGTGATGGTAAAGTTAGATGCTTTTTGTGTATTAAATCCAATTCAGAATGCATTTATGAAAACAAATACAATGAAAACAGGAAAGTAACTAACAAAAAAGAAAGTGAACCAAATTCACTTGAACTAAAGATAGAAAATATGGAGAAGGAAATAGCAAGAGTCAAAAATCTGAACTTAGAATTAACCAAGAAGTTAGAATTAGAAACAGAAAAAAACAAACCTCTTGAAAATTCAGAAGAGAATAAGCAGGTGTCTTCATCACCAGATAACGAAAATGAAATTTCTGGAACGCTTGTTTCCCAATCAATTGCCAATTTACTTTATAGAAAAGCAGATGATTCAGATGAATATATAGGATCATTTGCAATCATATCAATAGTCAAATCCATTAGAAAAAAATTCTTAGGTGGTGATATAGCATTCCCCAAATCACCTCCAATAATCTTAGATAACTTAATAAATGAAGACGCTGCAGTTCCAGAGGTTATTGAAAATGGATTCATGGAGAAATTTTTAAGTTTATCTCACAATAGGTATTACTTTTTAGAGTCCAATTGGATAATAAATAAAAGAAAGCTTACTTACCAAAAAAGAACATCATGGGAGAATTTCTGTCTCTTTATTGCTTTAGGAATTGGTTGCCGGTTAACTGAACTTCAAAAGGTAACAATATATCCTTCACCAGAATTTTATTTGCAAAAGTCATTGAAAGAACTTCAGAGTGCAGAGTTAGATGCTTTTCAGCAGATTCAAGCATGTGCTTTAATATCATTATTCATTGGAAGAAGCTATCATCTATCTTTTTTTATTACTTCTTGGGAATTATTAGGAATTGCTCTGAGGAAATTAATTCAATATGGGTTCCACAGAAAACAGAGAATAACATTGGGGAGATGTGTAGAGTATGAGTTTCATAAAAGATTATTTTGGTCAGTTTATGGTTATGAAAAGCTATTATCTTTATCTTTAGGAAGGCCATGTGCTGTTTCAGAGAACTTCGTTGATATTCCTTATCCAGTAAGTTACGAGCTCCCATTAGATGCCACAAAAGAAGACATATTCTACCTTTATGAGCTTCAGTTACAACAAGAATCAAACAGTAACTTCAAACAACCAATTTCTTGTTTTACTGCTTTAATAGAAACAACATTTGTTAGAAATATTGAAGGTAAAATACATTTATTATACTATAGCACTCATAATGGTGATGCACACGATCATGAAAAGTTCAAAGTGATATCTAACGAAATTGATGATTGGTTTAAAAACCTTTTTACAAGAGAAGAATTTGATTCAGTGATGAAAGGAAGAGAGAGCTATGACTACTTTGAACTACTCTATTATAGAGTACAATTAATACTAATAATACCCCAATTGATGAATTCTTCAGGAGATGAAAGGAGTGTCTTATTAGATAAAGCTTGTATGGCTGCCGGTGGAATATGTGCTTGCTACAAAAACCTTTATAGAGAAATGATTTTGGAGTTTAGTGTTGTTGCTTTACATACTGTTTTTTTAGCTGGTATAATTATGGTATATTACTTACAAAATAAAGGTTATCCAAGTTTCATGAAAATTCAAAATAGTATTAGGGCTTGTATAAGTCTACTTTTTGTTTTTTCTGAAAGATGGAGTGAAGCAATATCATATAGAGATCTATTTGACAATATTTTAGAGCAAGCAGAGATATACAGAGATACTAATAATAGTACAAAGAAAGTAGACACGGGAAATAAAATTGATAGACCACAAACACCTACTTTGAGCCACTTCATTCCTCATAATTTTTCAGCATCTCATTCAAGTAATACGTGGCCTTCACCTTTTTCTATGACTTCCAATATTGATTCTCCAGTTCCTAATTTTGGTTTAGAGGAAAATTTCTGGAGCGATATTTTACAAGAATCTTCTAATAATGGTATTAAATCATCTATTAAATTGAACTCTGACTTACATTAATAGTATAAGAAATTACATAAAAATAAAAAAAAGCTAATTTATAAATTTAGGCAATCAATGATAAGGGAACTTTTCTTTAAAATGATTAGCAATCTGGGATCTTGTAGTAACCCATGCTTCATCTTTCGAAGTTACATATTCAACAAATTTCTTTAGGGCTTGATAGTAACCAGGCTTACCAATAATTCTACAATGCAAACCAACAGTCATCATCTTACCATCTTCTTCATACAAAGTATCAAATGCATTAACTAGGTGATTATAAAATGATTCAGCAGATCTGAAACCATTCGCATTCAAAAAACGATAATCATTACAATCTAATGAGTATGGAACTAACAAAACACCTTTCTTTTCTTCATCAGGTAAGCATTTTTCTGATGGGACATCTGCCCAATAAGGAACATCATCACCATAGCAGTCACTTAAATAAACCAAATCTCTTCCTTCTTCTTTATAAGTTTCAACTAATAAACCTAAACTTTGAGGAGATAATCTTCCCATATACCAACCACAGTTTTGAACACTTACAGTTTCTTCCAAGGCTTTAATCTGCTTTAAAATATATGCCTTTTCTAACTCTGGATTCATTTCGGCATATGGTAACCAACGATAAGCATGAGAAGCAATTTCATGACCATCTCTCACAAACGCCTTTGCGACTTCAATATTTCTTTCAAAAGCACGACCTACAGCATAAGCAGTCAAAGGAATGTTATGCTTCTTAAATAAACGTAAAATTCTCCATACACCAGCTCTTGAACCATAATCATATTCACTTTCAACATCATAAGCTCTATAAGAAACAGGGATACCTTTAGAACCAGTAAATAAATTCATTTCAGAAATATCATCAGATTGACTTAAACTTCTTTCACCACCTTCTTCATAATTTAAAACAAAACTAATTGCAAGCCTTTTCTTACCAGGCCATTCACAGTTGAAGCCAGCTTCACCATATCCTTTGAGATCCCTCTTAAAGTCAAATTTTGTTCCTGCGTTCTTGTCTTTGTTAATTTCTTCAGGGTATGCTTGCGCTTTTGTTGATTCCATTTTTTGTACTGGTAAAATCAGACTAGTTTAATCTTCTTACGAAGCATTACCAAAAAAGTCCAAGAAATCAAAAAGAGGGAGTGATGCATTTTTTTAAACAATTAGTATTTTGTTATCAAGCTGATATCTGATAAAGAAAGACTATTACAAAAAAAAAAAACAAGAATGCATGAGTTAAGGTTTGCGGATGTGAGGTGGAAGGAGTGGCAAATTTGCGGCATGCCACTTCGCATCGCCGCATTTCTCCGAATGAATTATCTTATCCTAATTTGGCTTAATCCATTTCCTGATATGGAATAGCCATAAACAGAAAATCTAGTAACCGGTTAAAGAGGAGTTAAGATAACCAGGAATATGTATAGTTTGCACAATGTATCGGCGATAGCTTAAAGAAAATATATGTCACATGTTTACTATTAGTAATTTGGTTCCAAGTATATTTGAAATAGTAAATTTTATTGGAATTTAAGCTTTAAAAAAGTATATATTTATGTATATATATGTTGTACTAATTAGTCAGATGGTTTATATGGACAAACACTTCTGAAATGATCAGCAATTTCGGTTCTTGTACAAACCCATACATTATCCTTGGTAATAATGTAATCAACAAAATCCTTTAATGCTTTAAAGTATGCAGGTTTACCCATGAGTCTTGCGTGTAATGCAATAGTCATCATTTTTCCACCTTCATCATAAAGTATATCAAACGCGTCTGTTAAATGTTCATTAAATGCACCAACTGATCTGAAACCATTTGGACTTAAGAATCTGTAATCATTACAATCTAAAGAATATGGAATCATTAACATACCTTTTCTTTCAGACTTTGGTAATGATTTTTCAGCAGGGATGTCAACATAGTAAGGAACATCATCAGCATAAGCATCACATACATATTTTAACTCAACGCCCATTTCCTTATAAGCTTCATGAAGAAGTGCATAAGAATGAGTTGATTGACGTCCAGTATACCAACCATTTGGGTAATAACCTGCAGTAGATTTAATAGAAGTGATTTGTTTTTTGATGAAGGCTTTTTCAATTTCAGGTGAGACTTGTTGATAGTGGATCCATCTATAAGCATGCGATGCAATTTCATGACCATCTCTTTTAAAAGCTTCAACTAAAGGAGGATTTAATTCTAAAGCATGTCCAACAGCCCAAATGGACATTGGAATGTTATATCTCTTGAAGAGTCTCATAATTCTCCATACACCTGCTCTTGAACCATAATCATATTCACTTTCAGTTTCAAGAGCTCTGTAATTATTAGAACCAGCAGATGGAAGACCCCATAACATAGTATCTTCAGTTTTTTCATCACCAAGTAAAAGACTTCTTTCAGCACCCTCTTCATAATTTAAAACGAAAGATACAGCAATTCTAGCATTATTAGGCCATTTTGGATCCATAGATTCTTCTCCATAACCAAGTAAGTTTCTCTTGAAATCATACTTTGTTCCGGACAAAGGATAATTGTTAAAGAATTCTGGAGCTGATACGTCGGCTGTTGGTTCCATGTTTTAATATAGTTTTGGATAATATTTTCTAAAATTTAATAAATATACTAATGAAAAGGTGACTTCTAAAATCACTATATACAAACTGGTTAATATCTTTATATTTATATTATTTTATAGGTTTCAAAGCTAAATTGATTATATCCAAATTTGTTAGGGATATATGTTATTTCTGTTATCTAAAAGGTGGAACTAAACCTTCCGCAATTTTTTTTCTTATCGTAAAACCGGTTTAAATATTTTTATAACCTTCGAGGAAATTAATGCACATGCATGCAACTATCTATCTGCCATATCCTAATTGAAACCGTTCACGCCCGGATAGAAAAAATTGCGGCTCGGACTTAAAAGTTTATGTACTGTAGGTATAATAGTTAAGCAGATAGAGTAACTCAGTAACATATCCACCTCTCTGGTATCTTAAAGTCATGATACGTTTTAAGAACACAAAGATGCACACATGCGCTACGACTTTCTGTTTTGATCTAGTTACTTAATAAGGGAGGGAGAACGTTTTTTTTTTTTTTTTCATAATTCAAATATAGATAAGATACTGAAACAAAAATAAATTTTCAAGTATGCAAATGTATATATATGCCAACTGCTAGTATATCTGATTAGAATGGATGAGCATTTACATTACCATTTTTTAACTTTATTTAATTAGTTGGTTACATTTTAATACTAAGATTTTGTGTTCAACCAAAAAAAAGGAGAAAAACAGCAATCTCACCGCCTTAAAAAATAAAAGGTGCACAGGTGGAAAGTGTCTAAAACAGTGTAGATTTTTGATTTTCCCAATTAGTTTTAATTACTTTTAAGACTATTATTTTTTAATTTATCATTATTATTTAATAGATCTTAATACTAAAAATGTATATGGTTGTGTTTTCCATTTCAAGTTTATATATGTAATTTAAAAAAAATATTGTAATTTTTCTAATTTAATTTTTGAATTTTAAAGATTTTACCTTATAGTACTGTAAATATAGTAATTATTTTTTTCATTTTTTTGTAAATAACATGATAGATTCCCAGAAGAAGTATTAAACTTTCAATTAATAACTTTATTTTAAATATTTTAATACTTTTAAACACATTCAAACTATTTTAAGTTAAAATAATTAATAAATTTGAAAAAAATTCAAAAAATACAAAAAATACAAAAAATACAAAAAATACAAAAAATGAAAAAAATAATTGTTAACATAATGTGTTATATATTATAAAATTTATTAATTTTAACAAATACAGACATGTATATATTATTATTCTATTCATATTATACTTTAAAAGTAAAAGAAAGCCTGGTAATCCATGTATATTTACTGTTAAACTATTAAATTAGCCCTAAGGTATTATTTCACAGCCAGTATTTTTTTTTCAGTAAGGTTTCTCATCTGGTCATTTACTAAAGCAGTAGCTTTTCTCACTTATCGCCAAATTTGACGTATTTGGAAATGTAAGCAAAAAACACAAACAACTCGGGGCAGAGTCAACCTTTGTGAGTTATCTATTTTTTGTTTTTTCACCACGGTTAGATATATATAATCATATAGATACTTAAACTATTCCAGAGATCATATAATTGCTGCAATTACTGATATATAGTCAGAAGTTTAGAACATAAGAATAGTTTTATAGATTGCCTACAATATCCCAACTACATCATCGTGTTAATGATTATAATGGAAGGAACTTATAGACTACTAGCAGATAAAGCACAACAATTACTACAAATTTCAGATCAAGATAGAATAATAATATGTATAGTCGGAATTCCAGGCTCCGGTAAAACCACATTGGCTGAAAATGTTGCAAAATTAATAAATGAAAGACAAATTCCTCTTAATAATACCGAAGACCTTATAAAAGTTAAAGTCGTAGGAATGGATGGATTTCATTTATCAAGAGAACAACTTATTAATTTACCAGATCCAATTAATGCGTTCAAGAGACGAGGAGCACCATTTACATTTGATTCCAAAGCAGTAGTGGAATTTGTACAAGAATTACATGAATCTTGTCTTATTTCCTCTAAAGAAAGAATAATAATAAAATGTCCATCATTTGATCATAAAATTAAAGACCCAGTGATAGATGGGATAACAATAAATCCAGATGTAAATATAATTTTATTTGAAGGTTTATATTTACAGTTAGATATTGATCCTTGGAAAAAAATTTCACAGTTTGTGGATTCAAGTTGGATGATTCAAGTGGATTTAAAAGAAGCTAGAGATAGAGTAGCATTAAGACATCTTAAAGCTGGAATAGAAAGCAATTTAGAAGATGCTTATAAAAGGGTAGATACAAATGATATTTTAAATGCACATTTTATAATAGAGCACACAAAAAATGTGGATATGGTTGTAGATAGTGTACATGAAGATATTCATCATAAAATGTAAATATATGGATTGTATAAAATTAACTGATATTTTAATATATTAATGGTGATTGATTCCATATCACTTCTTTAAGAAATCTTACGTAAGTAAATGTTACCATTTTTAGACCAAACATACCATTACATGTATATATATATTATCAATGTAAGTAATTTCTGTGTAAAGCGCGTAAAATATTTTAAGAAGGTTTGTGGGTTTTGTGGATGGGTTAGGAGAACTCTTTAGAAATGGGGCGCTATAAACGATGAATCCAAGATAAAAATTAAAAAGGAGATGTCATATAAATATTTTAATAAATTGTCTTTCTTTTCTTTCATGACATATATATCTATTTTCCATATCTTTGGATATATTGTTTTAAAGATATATATTTTGTTAAAATGGTTTTAAAGTTTACAGATCTTCCTTTTGAAATTTGTCAAAAGATTGTTGATGAATTAGAATTTGTTATATTAATTAGGTTAGCGCATTATTCGCCATCAGTTTTTATTCCACATTTAGTCTATTCTCTTGCCAAATCCAGAGAAACCGAAATAGAAATAAAAAAAACTGAAATAAAAATAAATACTAGAAATTTTTTTTATTTTGACTACCCACGCGTAGCTTTCTTTGATTGGAAATCCTTATATGACAAACACTATAAGAAGAGTGTTTATATTATTCCATATCCATCTCAGGAATTCCACATGATGTTTGATTTTCTAGCTAAAACAAATTACAAATTCCAATTAAATTAATCACTATGGATTTTATGTCTTTAGATGTAAGTTTAGAAGATTATAAGAAGAATGTTTTACCAGCAACCATAAGATTAAATTCTATAAACCCTAACAATGCTAGATTTATAGCCATGAACTGGAAATTTCCAGTATTTTCTACTTCAAAATGTCAATGATTTTAGTTAACATTTAACAAATATTTAGATTCATTGTATTATTCTTCATCTCAATATTGGTAAATCAACTTTTGCTAAAAAGTTTTTAACTGATAATTTGAAAATATCTTTATCAAAGTACTCTTTTTTTCCTAAAAAAATCTAATAAAATTGCGAAATGACTCTTGTTTACGAGCTACTATTGAAGAAGTTGCTAATGCTAACCAAATTATGTATGGATCCACATTATTTGATGAAATTGAAAGTATTGACATGATCAATATGCAGCCTATTGAAATCAGACTCTTGCCTATCTTAAATTTAAAAGCTATGTCCAATTTAAGAAGATTATACATCAATATTGGGCAATATGACCCTGTTGTAATTGATAGCTTAAACTTTCTCCCTCACTTGACTTCATTACAGGTTTTGTTTAAACAAACTGTGGCTGTATTGAAATTTAACATCCCAAGTTTAACTGAACTCATTATTTTCGATGGTGGCTCTGATGGCTTTACTGTAATTGATTTACAAAATTTAACAAAGTTGAGATTTCCTTGCATTGACTCCCTTATGCATAACTATCGTGATTCTCAGACTTATTTTGTTCATAATATACCTTATATAAATTTGGAGACCCTTTACTTAATTGGAGATATTTTTAAAGTCAGTTATGATCATATCAATGTTAAGGATATAATATTTCCAAAATTTCAAACTATGTCAATTTTAAATGAAATCAATGGGTTCATATTTAATTTGAAGTCTCAGTGTCCGAAATTAAAGTCACTGAGTTATGTAAACGATTTAGGATTTTCACCGATCACTCCAAAGTCAGAAATAATATCATCTTCTATTAAAAATTTATATATACATGAATTTGATTTTGAAGATACAGTTACTAACTTTTTGTATTTAGATCAGTTAGAAGAGATGTATCTCTCTTATTATTTGAACAATTATATATCGCCAGCATCATATAGCTGGCCTAAAAGTTTAAAGTCACTGAAAATAGAAAAGGGGAATGCGAAGATAACTTCAATATACAGTTTTCTGAGGATAGCATTATAAACTATCTTTATATAACATCAAAATCCTTTAAAAGAAACACCATGGGAATTGGAAATTTGGCTAATTTAAAATTATTCCACGATCTATATTTTCCAATTTATTTCGATCTATCCAATGAAAATGTTTCAGATCTTATTGAATTACTTGGTGATAATACTAATACATTCTTAGATCCAAAATCTTATATAAAATCCCATTATAGAGAAATATACTGTTAATGAAGATGACAATAGGAAAGTATTACGATACCATTATGGTATTACTGATGAAACTTTTGATCTTCTTAAATATAAATGTGAAGTACCAACTGAAATATTAAAGATCCTTTCAAATAATATTTAACAAATAATATATTGATTCTACATATATTATATATCTGCTAATTTAATTACTTCTTTAGGAAATTCTTACGTATCTTCTAGAATTATAAACTAAAAAGCTTATTATCAAGCGCTCTATTCTCTAATGTTGCTCTTAGAACATGTAAAATATCCAATTTCTTACATTGATTTAAGTTCTTTTAATGGAAAAGTCGCCGAAACGTTTTTACAATCTTGATAATCAAAGATATACATTATATTAATATAGATAATTTCTTACATATATAGATAAATTTTTAAGATCAAAAAAAAAAAAAAAAACAAAATCGACAGGCAAGCTCTTTTTCAAACGGCAACGTCTCTAATATATATAAATGTATATATTAGTAATCTAATGTTAGAAAAATTTGAAGTTCAGAAAGGTAATCTTTATAAAATAATTAATTCCAAGCAAAAATTTCTTCCTCCCACAGACTATCTGCATCTTTGTTTCCAGCGGTGGAGGATAAACTTACGAAATCAGATAAAAGCTCTTCCAATGACGTTATCTGAGGTGCCAACGCAGGACTAAAGAAATGGTCTTGATTCGTTGTATGTATATTTGGTTTTTCTTCTGCAATATTTGAAAATTGATTGGGCTCTGAATATTGTGTTAATTTACGACCATTATATGAATCATGAACTGTTGAAAATGCATCAAACTTTGGAGACTTGAATTCCATAATACTGTCATATCCAGGAGGCATATGCCTTTTATTTGATTGAAAAGTAGTATCTTCTACTTCTGAAAATAATTTGGATGAATTTTCACCATCAAAATTAGAATATTTTTCAAGAATACTTGTCATTGATTTACCAAAATCCAAATTTTTAATAAGAATTAATACTTGAACTATTCTCAATGTTGCTGATTTATTTCCAATTTTATGCATATCTAAAAGCATACTTATAGCATGATCAATATGTACATTTGTAGCTTGATAAACACCAAAAGAAATATTGAAAAGAACAAGGTTAACAACGGATGTATAAAGATATTCTCTTTCAAGATAACCAAATAATGAAACTTCATCTCTTTCTGATAAATTATAAAATGATCTGATTGAATTCATAGATGCTTGAAATGATGCATTTAATAATGCTAAAATAATAAATGAACTTTCTGATAAATCCATATATTTTTTATCATTACTAGAAATTTGTAAAAATGTAAAATGAAATAATAAATGTCTAACTGCTAAATTAAGTCCTTGAAAATATTCACCCATTAATAATGCAACAGGTCTACTAACTTTCACAATTGATTCATTATAATCATATGTAATGTATTCAGGAACTTCTTTTTTCCAACGAATTAATTTAACTGCAAGTTCATGAACAATAGGAAGAATACTCTTTTTTGGTTTATTGGTATAAAGTTTTTTGAAAACTTCAGCACGGATCTTTGAAATTAAAATATATTGTCTCATTACTTCAGCATCAGGAAATATATAATGCATTTCTTTTTCTGATGGGTTTAAATTATGTGGTAAATCTGCTAATATAGAATTTTCATTTATAGATAATGGAAGACCAGTATTTGTTGCTAAAAGAATTTCTAAAATATATGAAGTCCAAAAGAGACGTCTTCTATGTTCTAGTTCATATTTAGAAAGAATCTTTCTTCCATTATCAACATGTATTCCTAAAATTGTAATTGACTTTATGGCAAGACCTAAAACTATAGATGATGATGTAGTTTGATCAAGAACCAACATATAATATGAAAGCAAAAGAAGTACTTCGATACCTCCTTCTTCTGCACAATTTTGAAAATCTGTATAATCAAATAAAAATAATAATAATTCATTTGCTTTTCTGAAATGCTTATTTCCTACTAAATCCACAGGTTCATTTTTCAATGCATCACTCAAAGCAAATACTAATAATAGTTTGCATATCATCAATGAAATAGTTAAATTGTTTTGTCTTAATCCTTTTTTGCTATAAATAAATTCTGGAATTGAACATTTTTCATTATAAAAACGTCTAAGATTTTCCATTAATAAACCTTCATTAAAATAGTAAAGACATTTACATGTCACTTCATTGAACCTTTTCAATTGAGAAACAGCATCAACATATTCAGGGAACTCAATTAAAATGCTTTTAGAATCATCAGGTGAAGGTAAACTTATGGTAACATGTCGGAGATCTGTCCTTTCAATATTTAAAAAATCATATGTTGAAGGTGGTAAATAGTCATCAAAGGCCCCGTTAGAACTAAATTCTTTATTACCATTTTTGAAATGCTTGATCAGTTTTCTTAATTCAATATCAAACAAACTTTTAGATGGGAAACAATTTGAATTTTTCGGAAGATTATCACTAGTTAAAATATGCCCAGAAGGAGTTAGGTAAGGATATGCTTGATTTGCGGGACTTAAAATTGAGTCACTAAGTGTTTCATCCACTCTTGATTCCGGTGATCTATCATTAACTATTGTACTTACAGGAATTCTATGAAATTCTGAAGTTATTTGACTATAGTTTGAACTGGTTGAAGCTTTTCTTCCTATTGCTTCTTTCAAGGATACATGAAGTCTATTATTTTCTTCCGTAAGTCTTTCAACAGTCTCTTGAAGTGATTCTAGTTGTTCAATAGATACATTTATTTTCTTATCTGCTTCTTTATATATACAAACCTTCTTGAATTTTTCACAATTTAAGCAACTAGGAAGACCACCATTACATTTAATATGCCTCTTTCTACAATAAGTACAGGCGGTAAGGACTTTCTTTCCTACAGATGTTTGTTTCTTCTGCTTCTCTTTCTTCACAGAAAACTTTGTTTGATATAATTGTAAGTCTGCAGACATCCTGGCATATTATGCTGACCCAATATGTGTGTTTTTTTCCTAAGATCTTTTAGTTTTGAAAGCTAAGAGGAAACAGGGATGTAATGTAATGGAGATAATAGATCAACAAAACAAATAAATGAGAACCGCACAGAACTTCCATCGATTGATTTTTCTGGAAAACAAAAAGCTAGGATAAAAAAGAACGCATCACGTGACTCGTTAAATTGAAGCAGGGGATGTTATCCTTCTTTTATTCTTTTTTTTTACTTTGTGACTGTGATTAGGAATGGGTTTATAACAGGGACTTGTTTATTAAGCACTTTTCGAAAGGGGAGGGTGATATTTACTATTTATTATAAGCTTCTTACTATTTAAAAAGGAATAGTGAAATCTAAACCATCAGCTGCAACCATCATGTCATCTGAAAGTTTAGCACCACACCAAGCAGTTTCGAAACCATCTGCACCAACTGCTTTACATGGATCAGCTACATCACGGATGTAACCAGCAATACCTTCTTTTAAAAACATCTTACCGAAATTATGGGTGTATAAGTTAATACCTTGACAGGCAAAGATTGGTTGAGTTTGGAAAACAATACCCATCTTAGCTAAATCAAATTGAAGAGTATTAAGCTTTTCTTGAGTAAAACCATTGCCAAAGAAGTCATATTTACCAGTGTAACCAAAACCATAAGCTCTCTTGGAATCAATCTTTCTTAAAGTATCATGGAATTCAGTGATTTCATCCCATTTTGGAGTATCCATTCTAGCCCAAGTAGTATCGGTAACAGGTAAAGCAGCAATAGCTCTATCAATGACATGACCTAAACATTTCTTTAAAAAGTATTGACCATCGGTAGAACGAGATACTTCCCAATCAAAGAAAACTGGTTTAGAAACAGTTTCAGCTGCCTTCTTTCTTCTTTCAGTTAAAGATGGAAATTTCTTATCATCAAATAATTTATTATAAGCGGAAAATTCTTCCTCAGTAGCGACTTCTTTAACGGCTTCATCAAAAGTCATTAATTTTGCTTCTTTTATCCAGGTAAGTCTAGCTTCTTTTTCTGGAACGCCGGATTCTTTAGCAGTTTGTAAAGCTTTAATTAAAGGTTGGATATCTGGATTAGTGGCACCTTGAACGTAACCATGATCTCTAGGATCAATTACTGAAGTGATAAATTCAGCATGAATTGAATCAGCTCTACCCATTAATAAAGTTTCAGAACCCATAAGATCTAATTGAAATCTAGCAGCAGTTAGTCTCTTTAAATATTCACAAGTTGGAATAACAGTTCTACCTTCACCAATTGTGAATCTCTTCATACCAATAGCTAAATCATCAAGATGGAACATAGCAACACCAGCTTCAACGAATTTCTTTGTAAGTTTCATAATACCAGTAGTAGAACCAAAACCCATATCACCATCAGCAATTAATGGAATTAAGTAATCAACTTTTGGAGTAGCAGCTCTTTGTTCTGGGGTCATTAAAGATCTTAAATGATTTTGACGACGATCATGCCATAATTGGGAATTTACTAACTTTTGAACAGTATTTGGAACAGTATCCCATGGATAATCAGCAGTATCCATGGATGGTTCAGTAACATTAGATAAACCACAGACAGCACCAGAAACATAACCGATTTCATAACCGGATTTAGCCATTTGAGAACCTAAAATTGGATCAACAGCACCATATGTTAATAATGGTTCTGATTTAGCAACTTTTTCTTCAAATAAATTCCATAATTTCATAGCTTGCTGAGAAGCAACAACTGGATTGATATCAATACTATTTCTCATAGCAGCAACATCAGCTGCTGAATACGGTCTAGTTAATCTAGATTGTTTTTCAGTTGCCCACCAAGCTTCAATTTTCTTGATTTCTTCTTGTAAACGTTGTTCTTCTGCGTCAATGGATGCCATTTTTAATAAATATTTAGTAATTTGACTTTATAATGAGAAATAAGAAAAAAAAATCAAGGAAACATAAAAGAAATCAACATAATTGAGTTATATATATATGTGAGTGGTTTCTTGAGTGAAAATATTTCACTATTAATAAAACGTCTTGACCTACCCTTATTGGACTCATCTATTCAATCGATATCCAACGATTTGCCTAATTAGGAAGTAGAATCACGGGGTGAATTCCGCATTCTTCCATTTTTGTATGTAAGATCTCTCGAGGAATCTTTAAGTTGAAAAAACGGAGAGTAAGCTCCTTACTGCATACTTCCTGATACAGATGTACTGGCGACATTTTTAATACTAATCAATGTATTATATATACATATAGTCTAGCAGTTTAAATATGATACATAAATTTTAAGGTTTTCCAGAGATTGGTTCTCTAACATAATTAAAGAATTTAAAAATGAATACCTTAAAATCCAATTACAATTTTTTCAGGGGTCATCCTTCATCAAGCTTATTACCAACCAAAGAAGTATTAGCTGCTACTAATACCATATTCCAGAAAGTTATTGAAGATAAAGATTACTATGATGATGTTCACAATAGACATCCTTTAACTTATGGTGTTGGTCTTGGTAATTTAGAAGTTAGAACCGCTATTTCCAAATGGTTAACCGAATGGTTTAAACTCGAAACCCCTTCGGACCCTGATTGCATTGATCTTACAAATGGGGCAAGTTTCGGTATTATGAATATATTAGCTCAAACTACCTCGCCTCAAAATGGCTTAACAAGAAGAGCATTTTTAGTTACTCCAACATATTTCCTTATCAATGATGCATTTATAGATGCTGGTTTTGGTGGTAAACTTTCTGGCGTTGAAGAATTAGAAAATGGTCAAATAGATATAGAAGCATTGAAAAAAGACCTTGAGTATTATGATTCCATTGAAACAATTGTTGAACCAACTTCCGAAAATACCGTTGCTATTCAGAATCCAAAAAAAGCTGTTAAAAAGAAGATCTATAGATATGTCATGTATTGTATTCCAACTTTCTCTAATCCAAGAGGTGGTGTTCTTAACTTGGAATGTAAAACAAAATTGTTAGAGCTTGCCAGAAAGCATGATATGTTAATAATTTGTGATGACGTTTATGACTTTTTAGATTATTCTGTTTCTTATACTGAAACTCCAGTTTTACCAATCAGACTTGTTCACCTTGATAGAGATACAATGGAAGATAAAGAAGGTTATGGTAATACTGTTTCAAATTCAACATTTTCAAAGATTGTTGGTCCAGGTTTAAGAGTTGGTTGGCAAGAAACCCCATCAAAAGCTCTTACCAAAGTTATTCAAAGTGGTGGTGCTCAAGTTTCCGGTGGTTCTCCATCTCATACAAACAGTGTTATAATAGGTGAATTAATTACTTCAGGTAGTCTCAATCAAATTATCACGAATCTTAGGAAGGAATTTACTTTAAGATATAACACTTTTGTTGATTCCGTTAAAAAATATTTACCAGAAGGTACTAAAGTCAGTGGTGGTGATGGTGGTTATTTTCTTTGGGTTACATTGCCAGAAGGCTATGATTGTAGAGATATTTGTTCAATTTGTAAAGAACAAGGTGTTATATTAGCCAATGGTGACTTTTTTGAAGTTATAGGTGATGTAAGAGGATGGGGTAGTAATGGTGCCAGAGTTTCCATCAGTTTCATGCCATCTCAAACCATTGAAGAAGCTGTTAAAATCTGGGGAAAAGCTTGTGAAACTTCTAAAGCAAAATCAGCCTAAAGAACTATATACATTCAGAAATAAAAATATATACATATAGATTACATTATGGTAATAATGTAAAACAAAAATAATATAATATTATCTAAAAATAATAAAATAAATTAGAAAATATTAAATCTTATTACATGAAAATATAAAAATAGTATGAAATGATGCTAATTTATTTTGTTTGATATAAAATATTTACTAGTATTTATTGATTTTTTTATAAAGGAATGGTAAAGTCCATTGCATCTGCTGCATTCAAGAATTCATCAGCAATATAAGCACCACCCCATGCAGAACCAGTATGATCATGTCCACCTTGTAATGAAGGAGTTTGAACATCACGAATATAACCCCACATGCCTTCTTCTTTAAACATCTTAGCAAAGTTGTAGTTAAACATATTTGGTCCTTGTAAAGTATAGGTTGGTTGGACTTGGAATACGATACCCATTTGTGCAAGATCATTGTTAAATGACTTGATAGTTTCATCAGTGAATCCAGCAGCATAGTAATTATAAGCAGCAGTGAAACCAAAACCAAAACAACGAGTTGGGTTAACCTTGTTTAATTCATTGTGAATTTGAACAATATGTTCCCAGTTTGGACTATCCATTCTAGCCCAAGTAGTATCGGTTAAAGGCATAGCAGCAATTGCTCTTTCAACAACATTTTCAGGACAAGCTTCAAATAAGTATTGACCAGAACTAGATCTTGGTAAATCCCAATCAAAAAAGACTGGTTTGGAAACTGTTTCCTTAGCATATTCTCTCATTTCTGTAATAGAAGGGAATTGCTTGCTAGTAAATTTTTCCATAAATGTTTTGTATTCTTCTTCTGATGCAACAAGTTTAACTGCTTCTGGGAATGTTACACAATTAGCATCCTTAAGCCAGATTTTTCTTTCCTCTTTGAATGTCTTTCCAGCAGCTCTAGCTTCGTTCATAAATTTAATATAAGATCCAGCTTTTGGGTTAGTAGCACCTCTAATCCATTTATGATCTCTTGGATCAACAACTGAATTAATAAATTCGGCATGATAACAGTCGATTCTTGACATGATCAACATTTCAGAACCCATAATATCTAACTGCAATCTAACAGCAGTTAATCTCTTAAGATATTCACAAGTTGGGATAACGGTTCTACCGACACCTTCAGTAAATTTCTTTAAACCAATAGCTAAATCATCGAAATGAACCATAGCAGTACCAGCTTCAGCAAATAATTTAGTTTCTTTCATGATGGAAGTAACACCACCAAAACCCATATCACCGTCAGCAATCATTGGGACTAAATAATCATGACAAACAAACTTTTCTTGTTCTTCCTTTTTTAAATTAACAAAATAGGATTTTTGTCTTCTATCATGAAATAACTGAGATTTGAAAAGTCTGTTGACAACACCTGGAACGGTATCACTTGGGTAATCAGCATGGTCTCTACCATTTTCTAATGCAATTTGCATACCAGAAACACCACCAGATACGTAGATGATTTCGTAATCAGCTTTAGCCATTTGTGAAGCAGTACCATTATCAACACAACCAAAAGTTAAAATTGGGGTCTTTTCAGCACGATGCTTGTTTAATACTTTCCATAACTTGTTTCCTTGTTCACTGGATGGAACAGGTACATCCATTGAGTTACGTAAAGAAGCAACTTTAGCAGCAGTATATGGTCTTTTGACGTGCTTTTGACGGTCACTAGCCCACCATTTTTCAATCTTCTCAATATCTGATTCGTATTGTTTTAATATTTCTTGATTGAGAGACATTTTTGTAATTTTTTTTCTTCTTTAAACGAGAATCTAAATTATAAGTTCTAAATAACTCATTATTACGATTTCTAGTTACTAACTGTTTGTTATGGAACTTTGAATGTATAAATAAGAGTGATTAAAATATGTTTAAGTGAAAAATGGAACCTTCCATATTGGGGAATTGCGTTGGAGAATCCCCCTTTTTGCTATTCTTGGATATGTATCTACCGACGCGTCGATTATGAGCCGCTTATCTTATCAGACCGTTTTGGACGTACATTTCAAAGGCGGGCCATTGAAAGATTTCCTATTTTTGTACAGTGTCTGGGGCATTAGTCCGAATTATTGTCATTGAAATTAATTAACTAGATCTGAAGAGTTAAATAATTTTAATTATATAAATTTCATGAATGTAAAACATATATAGACATGGTTCATATTGATTTATAATAATGATTGGGATCAAGTTAAAAACCCCGACACAATGAAAACTGTTCGTCTCTCGCGATTTCAAGAATATCCAAAGGGATATTTGGTTCCTGGAATCAATAACCTTACATAATTGTAAAAAATTACAAATCATCTGTAAAATATATCAGATTCCATATAAAGTTAAGATACTACTACTCTGTACATCGGTATAAAATATCCAGGGTGCATATATCAATCAAATGAGTAGGCCTATTCTTGGAAAATTGACGGAAAGTGATATAACCACTTCCGTAGTTGGAACCCAGGGTAAAACTAGTTGCTGGACTTGTAAAGAAAGAGGTATTATTTGTGATGAGCGAAAGCCCCGTTGCCAAAATTGCAAAGGCTCAAATTCTATTTGCAAAGGTTATGATATAGTGTTTTCTTTTGAAAATTTTGATAAAAGACCTACCAACAAGAGCAAACAATCAAAAATGGAGCATAGAAAAGTCACAAAACCATCAACAGCTAAGAAAGGTGAAAGTAGAGTCGATATAAATTTGGTCAATAAATTTTTAGAGGATCAAGAACAATTTCAACAAATTCCTTTTAATCCAATACATGATTTAGATACTTCCACAAATGCTACACATCCTCCTGTTTCACAACAAATGAACGATGAAAGTTCATCTTCTAATGATGATTTTTTACCTCCACCTAAACCTAAGGTTCTTGCAAGCATGATTCCAGAAGCTGATCTTTTCCAAAAACTTGAAGGTGGATCAATTAACACTCCCCATTTACTTATGGCTCAAAGAAGGCTTATTAGATCCAACCCTATGGATTATAAAGTTTCCATGGCAAAACAATGGCAAAATATAATTAGTCCTAGTCCAATGGGTGATCTTGATGGTACTGAAATGTTGAAAGAAAATTGGAATGAAATTTTGAAGTTTATGGCCACACCAACAAATGAAGAATTTGAAGAATCAACCTTATCAAGTTCAGCTATGAATTTAAATAATCCATCCACTAATTATTCCTTAGAGAATTACAGAAGTTTTACATTGGATCCATGGTCAATTTTTAAAGATTATCTTCCATTTGAAACTAGTATTTCAAATAAAATGTCCTTACCAATGAAATATATTTTCTCAAAGATATTACCTTTATTGAATCCTGATATATACTCAAATGAGATTACTGGTGAATCTAAATATTGCAATTCAAAGATTGCTTCCAGTTGCTTTTTATCTCTCAGTTGTTTATATGTCATTCAATCAATCGATGATATAGAAGCTAAAGACCAATTCTTAAAGAGGAGTGCAATAAATATTAATAAATCTCTTGAATATTTAATGGATTTCATCAAAGAGAATAATTTATTAGAGAACTTATTATCAAATGAGGCAAATGTAGATAAGAACTTATTATTTGAAATCCAAGCAGTTGTAGATAACTTAAAAATTCAATGTGGTAACCAAAGTAATTTTCAAAATGGTGTTTTAATAATTTCAACTTTGATGTATGTTCAAGTATACTATGGGATTTTAGAAAATGGAAGATCTGCATTATCAAGAGTTTTCTTTAGGTTGTTTGCACTTCTCTCGCAAAATGAAGATTTCAAAAAGGCATTAGACAATATCGACCAATTTAGCTATTTATTAATTTCCATGTCAATATGGGATACCTTATCAGCAATAACATCACCTGATTGTAGAACCCCATTTAGTAGCCCTAATTGGTATGATTATAAAGAGCCAAATTTTTCAACTGAAATGTTCTATGGATGTCCAGCCAATTTATTTATTTGCTTATCAAAGGTATGTCATTTGAGAAATAGAATCAAATCTGATGTAATTAGTAGGTATGATTCTATGAAATTATACAATGAAATAAATGCAGAACTTTTGAACTATAGGATGTATGTTATTTATGATCTACATGCTGACTTCGATGAATCAGACCAAGAATTTAATATGACAAGGGATGAAAAGTATCTTATTGATGTAAAGACTTCTCAATTATGGTCATTAACTATTTCAGTAAAACTATTATTGATAGTTAAACCTTTCAAGAAATACAAAGAGATGATACACAGATTAGCTATTGAATTCCTTGATATTTATAGTACAATCTTTCTTAAGTGTTCCAAAATCAGTTCATTGATATGGCCTTTAATGGAAATATCTGTAGGATGTGAAACTATAGAAGAAAGAAAACAATTGATTGGATATCTTGATTATATCTTTCAAAAGAACAAGGCTCTTAACATTCCTACAATAATTGAATTGATAGAACATTCATGGGCGAATGATATTGTTATTCAAGATATCTTAATGGGCAAGGAATGGTTGAAAGCTGGTATAGATTTAATGCCAATGTAACGAAATAATTGATTTTTTTATTAGAATATAATTACTATTTAAATTATGTAAATGACACTAAAATAAAATATAAAACTTATGCATCCGCTTTTTTCACTAAAGACTGAGAATCTGAAAGAATATTTTGCTCCTCTTTTACTTTAAAAGCACCTGGGTAAATTTCTGGAAATTCCATACAATACCTTTGGAATTCCCATGTACGCTTTTCCCAATTACTTTCTACTGGTTTTTTATCGTTTAGCTTTTTTGCTATCATTTCACATTCTTTCCAAACTCTGACGACATTTAATCCCATTAATTTGGAAATATTTTCTGGAGAAGCACCAGTCTTTTGCCAAACTTTCTTAATTAATGTTGGATATTCAGATACATCCTCTAATCCAACAGGTCCATTTGGCATACCATCAAAATCAGACCCCAATCCCACATGATCCCAACCAATCAAATTGACTATATACTCTATATGTTCCACAGCATTATCAATATCAACTTCATTTTCAGGTTGTCCTTCCTTTTGAATAAAAAGAGGCAAGAAATTGATACAAACAACACCACCATTTTCCTTAACCATGTTCAAAACATCATCTTGAACATTTCTAAGATGGTGGGTCAATGCATAAGCAGAACTATGAGAGAATATCACAGGTGATTGTGTGACTTTTAAAGTATCAATCATTGTCTTATGAGAAACATGACTTAAATCAACCATCATTCCTAACCTATTCATTTCTTTGATACAATCAACACCAAAGTCTGTTAAACCTAAGTCAGATAAACCTGCTGCTACAGAGGAAGCAGCTGTAGCAAATGGATTATTACAATTATGTGTTAAAGTAATGTATCTTACACCTAAATCAAAATATTGTCTAATTACTGCCAAAGAAACATCAACTTGATGCAATCCTTCAACACCTAAAGTTATAGAAATCTTTTCCCCTTTAGTTTCAAGGAAGTTTTTCATAGCATCATCAGCATTTGCAACGAATTTCAGTTGTGAAGAATATTCTTGCACAAGTCTTTTTGTTACATCAATTTGTTCTAAAGTATCTCTAACGGCACTGTTGGGCTTATTAAAATCATCATATAATTCATTTTCATCCTTACATTCGATAAAGCAACTAAAAAATTGGATACCCAATTTTCCTTCTTTCATTCTTTTCAAATCCGTATGAGATGTTAAATATTCATCAAAATTGAATCTATTATTATTACCATGAAGCTCATTATGCAATTGAAATCTTAACAGATAAGGGAAATCATTATGAGTATCGACTATTGGACAAGTCTTGATCAACTGTTCAAATTGATTTTCAATATTTTCACTAATTGTCATTATATTTGCTTTATATACAGAACCAAATAAATATATAACCTAGATAAGTGAAAAAGAGTGAAAAAGAGAAAAAAGAAAGGGGTTAAAATGAAATTTCTCTTAAAGTGCGGGATATCAAACAATTGCCGTTTTTTGATTGATAATCCATTGCAATGATTTTTTTTATTCTTATATAGAATTGGTATTATACAGGAATATTATATAGTTACAAAGAGAATATAAAGCAAAATCACGATATATTTAACTCCATACCAAGTTCAGACGCTATATTATACCAATCGGGAATATAAAGTCCAGAAGGATTAAGTTCCCAGCTTCTGAGGATAATTTTTTCAATATTTTCAATGATTTTTATCGATCTGTATGTTTTCTTATGTTGACGTAACAGAATCATATACAAATCTCTATCTTCTTTAAACACACAGTTCATACCCGTAATTAATATAGGGAAACTAAACGTATTACTTAAAGTACAATTTACCAGAAATTGAACCAAATTTATAAGTTTAACCACCAAAACTTGAATTTCGGGTACAGCCGATGGAATTTTTCTAACATTATTTTTTGTGTATAATATAGCAGAAAATTGATACATTTCATAAATTGATAAATGCAATTCTATATCTTCAACATTTATATGTGCAAAATCTCTTTTTATAGGGTGAACCTGATAACTTCTATAATCTACATCCATACTTTGGTCAACCATACTATTGAATTGTTCTGTATATTTGTAATTATTGATTTTCTCTCTTTGTAATAATAAACTATAAACATCAGTAGATCTACTACCGCTTAATATAATTTCACCCATCAAGGGGAATAATGATCTTAGACAACCTTGGAATGGTATATCATCCAATGTCTTATTTTTGAATATTTTTTCAAGAATTTCTATACTAAAACAAGATCCTTCTTTATGAATTGTAGATGAAAATAACTGTTGATAGACTAAATTAGCTAACATCCAAACTTCATTTGAGGTTAAATAATCTAATTCAGATAACATATTCGATTTTATTATTATTTCTTTTGATAATTGAATTACTTCAAAAGACTTCCTAGAAGTATCACCAAATGATATAAAACAGCCACATAAAACAAAACATGCTGCTAGCAGAAATTTTCTTTCCTCTTTCCTACTTCGAATAGAATTTAATAAATTATTATATTCAGTTGTTTCTTGTTGAAAATTTCCGTTATACTTTAATCGTTTACCCCAGAATAACATGGTATCTAATAGCAGTTTACTTTGTGTTGCC
The DNA here is from genome assembly GCA_030568155.1 of Wenyingozyma suzukii. Taxonomy (NCBI): domain Eukaryota; kingdom Fungi; phylum Ascomycota; class Pichiomycetes; order Pichiales; family Pichiaceae; genus Wenyingozyma; species Wenyingozyma suzukii. Next base: position 408,992 of record JAJLTK010000010.1, on the reverse strand, counting down.
AATTGTAAGATAGTCTTTATAAAATAATCACAACTTTCAATAGAAACAAATAATTTTCTTGCTTCTATGTAACTGTATTCAAGTAACTTAATATCATCAGCTTGTAAATCTTTAAAGATAGACATTAAAAATATATATAAACTTTGCGCATTTTCTTTTTCATTATTGAATTCTTCTCCAACTAACAATTTACTAGTTGCTTTTTTAATTATATCTGAATTATTCAAAAATTTTCTCATGTTATCTATAAATAAACTAACTGGTGTATCCTTGTCAATTCCTAAGTCCAATTTATCTAAACCATTTTGTTTATCATTAACTAATTCACGTACATCTAAAACACCATTTTTTAAAGGTACCTTAATCATTCTTCTGAAAACAGATTTTGTACCTGCTGCTGGTATTGATGTTATAACTACATCTTGATAACTTGAAGGGAAAGATGATGAATCATTTTGTTGTTCTTCATTACTTCCAACAGAAGGATTAGATGCTTGTTCTTCGTCTAAACTAACTTTCTTCTCATTCTTTTTGGTGCTTCTTTTTTGTTTCTTTATTTCACTGTTATTATTGAATTCATTATTTATTGGTATATGTGTTTGAAAATGTAAAAAATCAAATGAAGATTCTTTTTGCGGTTTCTTATATTCACATATTTTGTTCTGTCTACTACAATTTAAACAAATAGGTTTCTCTTCACCACATTTTATAGATCTCTTACGACAACCAAGACAACCATATCTACTTCTAGCATGTATTCCAACAAATTGAAACTGTTTCTTATTATCAGTAGTAACATTGTTATCACTGGAGGAAGATGCTCTACGCGGACGCTTTACCGGAGTAGGACGATTGTTATTGTTGGTATCAACGTTCGGCACATTCATGTCCTTTGAATAACGAATATTCATTATATTTTATATATGAATCTGAAAATGAATAGTAAACTATTGGTATATCCAATAAATATAACCCCAAATAAATCAAAAAAAAAGTGTTATCAACAAACTTCAAATGCCACTTATTTAGTCATCAACATTATCAAAGCAAAAAAAGCTAAAAAACGCTCCTTTTTTTTCTGGCATATTTATGATCAACGCCAAAGACTTCTGTATGTATTTATTTTTCAACTATTTAATAGTTAGTTATAGCATTAAGGATGAAGCATCTGGATAGACATAGGCTTAGACGGTTTAGCTCTCTTATTATAATAGTGATACTAGTTTCTCTGGGAACTATTTTAACAACTAGCCCGAATACAATTAATATTAGTAAAGAAAAATTAACGAAATCAAATTTATTCCCTTCAAAATTTAGTGATTTTTTAAAAGAATCCCAACAAAATGATTCTTCTTATAAGCAAGATGAATATACACTCATGAAATCCAATAAACCAACTAAAGGTGGCAAACCTAAAGCTACTTTTTATATGATGTTAACACAAATTCATGATTTATCCGCAGTGCTCAAATCTGTACGATCAGTAGAGAATAGATTTAATTCTAAACATCACTACGATTGGGTATTTTCATATCAGGGAGATCTTCCAGGTTATATTCAAGAAGCAATAACGAGATATTGTTCAGGAAAAGTTTATTTTGCAGTTATTCCCGATGATGATCAAACTTATGTCATTCCTGATTCTTTAGACATTGATTTTTCAAAAGCAAAATTAAGAACTATGCCATATGGAGATTCTGAAACTTTTAGAAAGAAAAATAGATTTCAATCTTGGGGATTCCAAAATTTAAAAGAAATGGAACAATATGATTATTTTTGTAACGTTGAAGTTGATACAGAATTTCAATGTGATATTAAACAAGATTTTTTTCAATTTATGTATGATAATGATATGCTATTTGGTTTTGTTCATGCACCACCAGAACCAGTAAGTACAACTAAAACATTTTGGAAACATGCTTTAAAAATGGTTGAAGAAAATAACATTTCAATAAATCCAGCAGGTTTATTAGGTTTTTTAATAGATCCTAAAGGTGCATATAGTAAATGTACATTTGGTTCTAATTTTGAAGTAGGTAGTCTTAAATTTTTCAGGTCAGAACAATATTATCAGATATTTGAATATATGGATATGCAAAATGGGTTTTTTGTTGATAGGTGGCTTGATTCAAATATTCATACACTAGCCGTTTCAATGCTATTACCTAAGATAAAAGTATTTTGGATAGAAAATACTGGATACTTAGATGGTGATTCAAGATCAGTATGTCCATTAGATCAACAAAAGAGATTGGATAACAATTGTAATTGTGATCCTAGTAGAGATTATTCTTGGGGAAAGAATAGTTGTTTACGTAAATTTTTTGAAATCAATGATTTATCTTTACCTTCAGGTGTAAAAGAGATTCCAATATTCAAACCTAGGTATAGAAAATTTTATAGTAAAAAATTACAAAATGAAAGAGATCCTCCTTTGAGAAAATTGAATTATATGTCAGATGAACAGTTTGATGAGTTAATAAATCATGAGTAAATATGTATATTTCTACATAAGTATATAAATTAAAATTTTAAATTCATTCTTTTGGTATGTATCTTTATTTATTTTTGTTTTCTTTTCATGCAACAATTGCAAATGTTAAACACCACATCATTGTAAAACTTGCTAAATATCTCCCTATATCATCAAAAAATATACTTGCTATTGGACTAGTAAAATATTTACTTGATTCTTTTTGACCATTTGCTAGTATGAAATGAATAACTAAACTTGTTAATACGTTTGTTAATAAAAAGAAAAGAAATCCGTAAAGTGATTCAAGCATTAGTATACCACATGCTGTACCGTATGCTAATGATGTAACATCACGTATATATGAAACAGTCTATAAAAATAATGGTTAGTATTAGAAACAATGAAAAATGATAAGGATAATGAAAACGTACTTTTTTATTATGATTGATACTCTTTTGATATTGAACAGGAATTTCAAATGGATTAATCTTTTTCTTATTATTTACAGCCATAATGTATATATTGATATATCTCTCTAATTCAATGTATATTACATTACATTACAGCATTAGATGTTATGTGTCCAGCAAAATGATATATAATCAATTTAAATTATTCAAATCTTTAAGCTTGAGGACTATCGACGTTTTTCTCTTAATTTTTTTTTGGTGAAGAAAAAAACCAGTAAAGGGCAATGAATTAATGAATTAATCAATGTATTTTACTATAATTTAATTTACTACTATCTTTCATAATTAATAAGAAAATATATCTTGTAAATCATGTCATCTGTGCCAAATACTCAAGTAAAGCAAGAAAATGGATCCGGTAATCAAAACATTGCTCCAACTTTCACATCTTTCCCATTGAAAGCTTGTTCTCCAGAAGATATAGAAGAAACAAGATATCATGTAATGAAATTCCACTCACAACAACCTATAAATCCATTAACTGATTTCAATGAACCTGCAAAACTTCATAGAAAAGATCCAAAACATTTGCAATTTCAACTTACTCTTAAAGAATTAGAAGAACAAAAAATTAAAAAGCAAGAATTAGAGACGGCAAAGAAAGAAAAAAGAAAACAATATATAAGAAGAATGAGAATTGCCAAAGGTGAAGATCCAATTGTAGTAGATGCAGAACTTTCAGTATTGTTTAGTGATCCAACTGTCGATGAATCTCTTATAAAAGCAGATGATGAATTTGAAAAAACATTAGCAAATGAAGGATTATCAGAAGCAGAAATAAAACATAATGAAGCCGTTGAAAAAAAGATACGAGAACGTAAAGAAGAAGAAGAAAGAAAAGCAGCACAAATGGCAATTGTTGCACCTGACGCTCAGGGAAGAAGACAAAAGAAAACTTTATTGAAAAGAAAAACCAAAGAAGTTAGAGCATTAGATGAAACAAAACGTAGATTAAGATATGAAGAATTTTATCCTTGGGTTTTAGAAGATTATGATCAAAAAAATGTTTGGGTAGGTAATTATGAAGCAAATAATAATGCTAGTTATGCATTGTTAGTATTAGATAATGAAAATAAATGTTTTAAAATGATTCCTACTGAAAAGATGTATAGATTTACTCCAAGACATAAATATAAAACTTTAACATTAGAAGAAGCTGAAGCTAAAATGAATGATAAAAATGGATCATCTCAAAGATGGTTAATGAAAAAGATGGAAGAAGAGGCTGAAAGAGGTGAAAGAGTTGATGCAAGATATAGAAATAAATTAAAAGTTGGTTCATCAACAGGTGGTGATGATGATAAAGATCATCATTCAGAAGATGGTGAACTTGATTATGATGAAGAATTTCAAGATGATGAAGAAGCTCCAATTGTTGATGGTAATGATGAAGAAAATAGAGAAAGTGAAAAGAAAATGAAGCGTGAAATGTTAAGAGCTAATAATTTATTACCAGTTGATGAAAATGAAGATGATTTAGATGATTTATTTGAATCCAAAAAAATAGATAAACAAGGTAAGAAATTAAGAAATGCATTAGTTAAGAATGCAATGAATGAAGTTTATGATACTTCAGACGAAGACGAAGATAATCCATATATTTCTGATAATGATTTAATGACAAGTGATGTAGAACAAGAGATTAAAGTTAAACTTGAAGAAGGTTCAAAGGAAAGTACTCCAGTTCCAGGTGAAATTAAAGTTAAACAAGAAGAATCAAGAGAAAATTCTGTACTTGGTAAAGAAAACAGAAAAATCTATGTTAAATCATATTATAATGGATTTATTGTTATTAAAACAAACAAAGAAATTTTATCTGAATTTCCAAAAGGTCAATGGAACCCACATTTGGTACAAAGAAGTCCAGAACCCGAAAATACTACTGTTATTACTGTAGAAGATATTGATCAATTATTAAATGATGGACCAATTACCTTAAAGGTCTTATTAAAAGCCTTAAGAACAAAGATAGAAATCGGTGATAATAAGAATAAATTAAGAAAACTTTTAACTGATAATTTCATGTATAGTTCAAAGAATAAAACTGTCGCAAGAAAAGAGTAAGTACTTTATTAATAATAATATATATAATTTTACATAATTAATTTAAAGAATTTCAGTAATTTTATCTTCATCTTCATCTGATTCATCATCACTATGCATAGCTTCAATTTCAGCATTTGAAGGAGCTTCATCTCTCATTAACATTTGAACATTTCTATCACATAATTCCATAATCAATTCATCATTTTCACAATCTTTATGTAATTCTCTAACAATTGGATAAACTGATTTTGATCTCAAATATTCTCTAACTTCTCTTGTAACACATAATAATAATATACTTTCAAGATGAACAGCTACTATATCTTTTATTGATTCTTTTGGTTGATCTTCTAATGATATTTGTAATTCTTTAGGTAATTCTAAAATTTCTTCTTCTGTTAAACCTTTGTTACCAGGTTTAGCAATTGGTGATAAAATATAAGGTAAAATATTAGTTTCAGTTAATAGAGCCATATGTCTTTCAGTATCGAATAATGAATTTTTAATAGCTGAACAAACACCTTCTCTTCTTGTCTTTGCATCATATTTTTCAGTAAATGATAAAATTTTTGAAATTGGAACAATATTATCATATTCTTGTACATTAACGAAATAATGTCTACCTTTTGGAAATCTTGAAACATCAGCAAGAAAATATGATAAATAATCATAATCAGCATATTTATTTAAAGTTCTTTCAGAACCATTAACAAATAAATCCATAATACAATCCATTGCTTTATTACCTTTGAAAAAAACTTTATTTAAATCTTTTTCATCTATTATTAAATCAAAAATTTTTATGATTTTATCATCTTTTGCAATATTTGTTAAAAGAATACACATTAAATCAGCATTTGCATTATTCAAATCAACAACTTTACTAACAAGAAATTTAACAAATGAATCATCTTCAATAATTAAATTTCTCATATAAGCATTATCACAAAGATTACTCAATATAGTAACTGAATTTTTCACTATTTCTGGTTTATTATCACGAGCTAAAATTTTTAAATCTTTAACTGATCTATAATCATCATAATGAAATAATTTTTGTTCTGGTCCAACTGCTGAAAATCTAACTAAATTATCAAGAGCAATTTCTCTAATACCCGCTTGTGGGGAATGTAAAAATTCAACGAGCTGTTTTTTTTATTTTTTTAGTAAAAGTTAGTATATATTTATGGTAAGAGAAATGCTTTTCAAAAACAAAATTAACATACTTCTTCAAGTTCACTAGGCATTATATTGTAATGTTTTACTTCATCTATCTAAGTAAGGACAAACACACCTTCTCTTCTATATATATGTAATCTTTCATTGTACTTTTTTGATATAAATTTTTTTTCTCTTATTAATTTATTAGAGTCGATCGACCTTGAGATAATCCCACTTTTACAAACACAAATAGACGCGTCGATACTCAACCTCCGCACCGCCTCGTCTCTCAGCCAATCACAGGCCGTGCGAATCCAAACAAAAAACGCTCATAAAGATTTTGCAGTTTTGGAAAAGAAAGAAAGAAAAGAAAGATACACATACGCTAACAAAGGAGGGTTCTTGTTGGGTTTTTTTTGACTTGTTCAATACATATAACTTAATTGATTCACTCATAGTCAACCAAACCTCGGCAAGGTAAGTACATATTCTCATTCACTGAAATCTTTTTAAACTTTTACCAGATTATATTATCATCAGTGATTACTCCCAATCTATTCAACCAAAAAAAAAAATTGAAGAACATCTTTAGTAACTAATTAAATTCTTTTAGACAATGTACTCCACAATCTTTAACACCTTTTTCAAGAGAAACTCAGTTTACGTCACCACCATTTTTGCCGGTGCTTTTGCCTTCCAAGGTTTCTTTGATACCGCTGTCACCAGTTGGTACGAAAACAAAAACAAAGGTAAATTATGGAAAGATGTCAAATTAACCTTAGGTGGTGGTGATGACGAAGAAGAAGATGATGACGAATAAGTTACAAGCAGTATCTTTTTTTAATAATAATAACAAAAATAACAAATCAAAATATATAAAAAAAAATCACAGGACAAACTATCAAATATTTATTATTGACAATAACTAAATCACTGCATTTACCAAAATCTATTTAAACAATTCAATCAATACTTTTTTCAAAAATCAAATTATTGGACATAGACTCGGTTAAGCTTATAATCATATTCATATTCATATTCCTGTCCCTGTTCTATAAACGCATAATCTCTTTTTCCATATCCACGTATATATATAGTAAGTTTTCAATAAAAAAAATCACTTATAAAACTGAATATTATTCCATGTAATACATCGTTTTTAATATAGATAATAAAAGATTTAATTTGATTTATTTAAAATAATTGAATATATAATATATGTAGCAAAGTTAACTTGTAAAAAAGGTGTAAAGTTTCAAAAAACTCAAGATCAATCAACACCTTGCCAATCATCATCATCATTGTCATCATCATCAAATGCATCTGTATCTTCATAGTAACCATCTGTATATTCATCATGTTCATCATGTTCATCATGTTCATCATGTTCATCATGTTCATCATCTGGAGGTTCCATCATATTGATATTTGGAGTATAATAAGTAGGATTCAAAGCAAATTCAACAAGATCATCTCTACGATCAGCATTATGATCATAATAATGTTCATAATCATCATCATCTTCAGCATCTTCAGCATCAGAACGCTCATCGGAATCATTATCAACAGGTGTAAATGGTGCAAATCCAGGCATAAATCCAACTGTAGGATCATATCCAAAATCATCATTGTCATCATCATTGTCATCATCATCATCATCATCACCATCAACATTCATATTACCACCTAAAAATCCTTCTAATGGCATAGTATTATTATTTAGAAAATTTCTAAATAAATTAGTAGTCCAGTTACCACCTCCATTTGATGATAAAAGTGAATCTTTATAAATTGAAGTAAATAATGAATATGAAATATCTAAACTAAGATACCTTTTATTAAGATCATCTAATCTCACTTGGCTTAATATACCAGATTCACCTCTTCCCATATAACCAGCAGCTAATTCACCATGTCTATCAAGATATGGAGCAGATATATGCTGAATAAGTTTACTACCTGAATGTAGTGAAATGTCACCAATAAATGAATCCTCAGCACAAATTTTAAGTGTATTAGTTGATGGTAAAATTATAATGCTAAACCCATCAGCATAAGAAGTACAATCAAACATATGTGTTGGTTGTTCTGGTTTACACATTTCACCACATTGTAAACAAGTACATATTCCAACACTTGCTCTAGAAGTTAGAAGTATTGATAAAAATGATTTATTTAACTTTGGTAATTTTAATAATGAAACTCTCTTCGGATATTCTAATGTTAAACAATGCTCCCTTGCTAAATGAATAGCATTTGAACCACTTATTGTATAGAAAGCTGAAACTTGATACTCTAAACTATGAACATTAATTCTCATCTTTGTTAATAATTCATCAAATGATGGTAAATGTAATAAATTTGAATCAACTAAATAACCTGGTCTAAAACAATCATTTGTTTCTTTCAAAAATTCACAACTTGTACAATTTAAAACATATTGTAATAACTCCAACTGACTTATAAATCTATAATAAATAAATTTAATAACTTTATAATATCTATTAAGAACATCTTCAGAATAAAATTCTGTATCAATTTCATTAACATATTTTTGAGCTAAAGCACCATTAATATTTCTAACAAAAATAGAAAATTTATCAATCAATTGAGATGAAATCTTTTCATCCTTAACAATTGGATCATCACAAATAAATGATATAACTTTCTTACTTGCATCATGCATATTTTTATACGCTAAAACCACGAATCCCTTTGTAATATATTTAGATAACAACAAACTACTATAAGTTTGTAATGATTGACTTCCTGAAAAAAATAATGATAAAGTATCAGCAAGAAAGCCCCATTCAGAACTAAAAACTTTATCAATACTGGTTTTATATTCAATGTTATCATCTCCCATATCAAAAAAATCTAATATACATTTCATTTGAACCAATGATCTTAATAATTCTAATGTTATTGGTTTAATAATATCATCAAATTTACTTTCTTTAGCTTCTTCATATCTTGATGAAATTTCACATAATTCAAGTGTATCACCAATTAATCTTGATATTGGAACTCTACTTGTTGAAATAATATTTTTATATCTAACTGTTGAATATCCATTCATAACAAACATAAAACCTTCTAAAATTTGACTAAATTGATCTTTAATAATTTTAAAATAATCCGAACTTGTATCAAAGATATTATGGAAAACATCTTTTTCAAGAACTGAACTTAATAAATAAGACGAATTATCACTTGATAAATTTTCTAATAGTTTAGCCAATTTAGGTAAATCAGCTTCATCATCAGCTTCCATAATGAATTCAAGATCTTTATTTGGAAATCTGAATGATGGAACAAAAAAGTTATTATAATTATGACATAATGGACATTCAAAAATATTAAGTTTCTTGTTACCCAATCTTTCTTTTAAACAATTAAAATGCATTCCATGTGAACAACCAGTTAAAACAGCTCTTTGAAATCCTTCAGAACGTAGTGTCATCAAAGACCTTATATTTGAATTTTCTCTAAATTGATAAAGTTCTTCAAACGAATCTTCATCTAATTGTTCATCACGTAATACAAAAGGAATTGGATCACCTGGAATTTCCCAAAATGCAGCTGTATTACCAATATATGCTGGTACACCAAATAATTCAGTTGAATTTTCAGGATTTCTACAAATAATACATGTTCTATGATCATCTGACTTTTCAGAATTGGAATCACTTAAAATAGGTTCAGCAGAATTATCTTTATTTAAAGATTCAATTTCTTCTTTAAAAAAACTTTCATTATTGTACATAAATTGATTCTGTTGTTTATTCATTTTATGTAAAATCTTTTGTTGTCTTTTAAGAGCTAATCTTTTCATTCTTTCTTTCTTTGTTTCAAATCCAACACCAGTTAAGCTTTCTTTATATTTTTGAATATGACTTTCTCCATAACAATCAATCAATGAATCCATTACTGATTCTTCTTTTAATAATAATAAATCTAAAACTTTTTGAGCTTTCTTGACTAAACGTTTACTTGCATCTTCTTTTTCAATTAAAGCAAACACCAAATTACAAATAGGTATATCAATATATGCTTTCAATGGACGATCTCTGGAATTATCTTCAATAAGGAAAATTGCGTGTAATAAATGTAATAAATGACTTAAATAGTGTTCATTATCAGTTTCTTCAGCAAATTTTAATAACTTGAATAACATTTTAGCAAATTTGGGTAATTTATACATTTCAAATATATTTTCAAAGACTCTGGAATCATCTTTATTAACAAGATTATAAATAACAGGAGCAATAACAGGAACTTTACCTTCATCATCTGATTGTTCTTCATTTAACAAATTGTCAAGTATAGCAGTTTCTAAATCATCATACGATCCTGAACCGGAGAAAAAACTTAAATAATCAATCTTTCTAATCATTGATTTCTTCAAAGTATATTTACCAAAATCTGTACTTCCCTTTGGTGGAATATAATCAGCAATTTCTTTTAACATATTCTCTTGTTCCATAATTGAAATATTTTCTGAAAATAATAATTTTTGTATTTCAGAAAACTTCATAGATTTTCTTACTAATTCTCTAGCCAATTTATTTTTATATGAAATTTTTTGGAAATTTAATGATGATACTGATCTATCAAATTTCTCTCTGAACGTTAAAATGTGATATAAAAAGATGACAAAATAATCTATGACACTGAATACATGATCTTCAAATATAGTTCCATAAATAGTTTGATTACCATTTAATAAATCAACAAGTTCAAATCTTTCTACAACTTTATCAAAACTAAATTCAGGACCTGAAAAAGCACAAAACAATTGACATATGTATAAATTACTACTATCATTAAAATATTCATTAAATTTCATTTGACGAACAACAGATTCACCATTTCTTACCCACACATTACTTTTAATTTGAGCAGTTAAAGAGAATGTATTGAAAGAATTATATGAAACGTTTAATAACATTTGAGGAATATTATTATTTGGCTTTATTTCAACTTTATTAAATAATACAAGGGCTTTTGAAAATTCTGTTTTAAGCAATTCATAATCAAAAAATTTATAATTAACTAATATATTCCCCAATAAGAAATGTAAAGGAATTAAAAATGAATTAGCCATTTCTGAAACTTTTTCTTCTGGAAAATGAATACTAGATGAATATGGTCCATCAAAATTTTCAATCATATTTATTAATAAAATAATTGCATTATCAATAACTAAAGATCTATCTTTTAAACCAGAAACTGCTTTTCCTAAAGATTCTGATATTTTATGCAACAAAGAAACATTTAAAAAATATAATTTGAAAGACCAATCTTCTGTTTCTACATGATCACCTGTTTTTCTACGAAAAGTAATAGCCCCTTGAAAATAGGAGAATATAGCAATAATATAAACAAAGTAATTTGTTTCAAATAATCTTATATCACCCTCCTTCAAATGAACAAATAAAGGAACAATACTTGTTAATAAATGATCAAATGTATCTAATTTCCTCTTGAATCCTAAAGGATACTTATTGGGTAAAGGAAGTTTCCATTTCTTGGTAGGAGCAAATGATGATAAAACTTGTAAGAAACTTGATAAAACATTAATCATCTTATGGTTATCTAATAAATATTCGATGGTATTTGGATCATTATAAATTTGCAATTTAAAATTTGGTAAAAGAGAGATATTCCATTCTCTATCCAAATGAGAATAAATATATTCTAAAGAAGGTAAAATATCAACTATATGATCAGTTAATAATTTTCTTGAATCTGAATTAACAGAAAAGATAGGTGTAACAAATGAATCAATCATTGTCCTTAAATTCTTAGGAAATCTTGTAGAAAGGAAAAATATATATTGAATTCTTGAACCATATGACTTTCCTGAATGATATTTCTTGTCAGAAAATGAATAAACAAGATTTGATAAATCTTCTATTTCGATGCCTTTAAAAGTACAACCAATTAATTGAGGGATATCACCATTTTTATATAATGATTCTACATTCTTTTCGTCGACATAATAGGTCTCAGCATCAGAATTAGACAATGAAATATTTTTAACCGATTCAATCAATGAAGAACGTAAAGCCTCTTTAAAATAACTCAAAACTTCTTTATTTTGATTTTGCAGTAATACAATTACGAACCACCTTCCTATCCTTGATGATAGAAGAAAAAAAGAGCTAAGATTTTCATCCAATAATGTAGCATAAAATCCTTCATCAATCATAATTTTAAAAGCTCTACAAAGAGAAGCTAAATTATCTGAACTCTTAAATTTTGCAACACCTGTTTTATCAATAGTTTGTGTAAGAATATCAGCTGTATGATCCAATTGTTCTGAAGGATGACCCACACTTACCAATCCATCTCTCATTACTTCAAGAGCAGTTGTAAAATCGTGAATATCATCATTCCAAACTAATAATTCATATTTATTAGATGGAGCGCAATGGTAATAATTTTTAAATTTTGGATTAGAATCTAACCATTTAGTGAAAAACTCTTGTACTTTATCAGGATTTGCATCACTTGAATATTTATAAAATTGAATAAATCTTTGTGTTAAAAATGTGTTCATTGAACTTGTATCTATTATTAAATCCAAGCATAAATCAATAACATACTTAATACTATTCTTAAACTCTTCTGAAAGAGAAGTATCTTTTTCATCTTCGTCGTGAACAAGTGTATTATCTGCTAAACAATGAATTTCTGCTTTCCAAGAAGAATCATCACCACAATCACAAATAGCATGACCTGTTGATTTGTGCACTCGAACATTATGATCACAATGCTGAGAAGGATCAAAGCAATAATCGCATAAGCAACAAGTATCATCTGAAGAACAATCATAACAATTATAGACTGCTTCACCAATAGGAATTTTTCTAGAACAACAACGACCATGATGTGAACCAGTATCACTATGAATTGGTTCGTTTTGAAATAGTGGAGTCAACTTTTCAGCATCATCAAATGATTTTGGAAGAGGACCTTTGTAATTGGGAAGGATCTCATGAATGAATTGGCCTTTGTTTGTCATAACATAGTAAAGCAAACTATGAGATGGAGCATCTACCGGATTTTCAGTCAATTCACGGAGCCTAGTGAAAAGAATCTTTTTTTCAAAGTCATTCAACACTTCACTCATATTGATATGTGTTATATAAGACAAAGAGCCAACTATGAATATATACATATGTCTTAAAAAGATAAATGAAGCTAGATCATATTAATAATTTACCAGCATTTCTAAAACAATCCTCACGGGCAAATTATGAGGTGAGTATTCAAGTCCACAGCCCCATTTTTTACCTGATTTTTTTGTTTGTTTGTTTGCCTTCGGAGCTATTCAGAAGCAAAAGAAGGGGATTGTTTTTTTTTTAATACAGAATATATCATAAATAGACATTAACCTGTTGTATATATATACATACTGAATTGCTCGATACCATTGTTTATAGATAAAAGATAGTTCAATTCTAAGGTTTAGAATTTGTGTTAGTTTTTTGTCTTTTCTCTTATTTGATATCTCAAACTCCAAGAAATCAATAGTTTAAAATGTTTCATCATCAGAGGACAGATCTGAAGCGTTATTTGGCAGAATTACCAACTCAATTTTCTTTTAGATATGATAATACCATACGAACAGATATCTGGCATAAATTGGCTTTGTTTATTTCAAATAACACCGAGGAAATCTTACGAACTTTATATCCTTCTTCAAATTATGAACAACTAGATTTTAATTGGAAATTAGAAGAATCACAAAATAGACATTATCACCCTAATAGACCATGTTCTAAGAAATTTTTAAAAGGAGATCCATGCTACCGTTGCTTAACATGTGGTGTCGATGAATCTTGTGCTTTATGTTCCGAGTGTTTTAATAGTCAGGATCATAAAGGTCATGAAGTGCATAAAACTTTATCACAACGAGATAATAGTGGAGTATGCGATTGTGGAGATCCTGAAGCATGGCGTAATTATATCAATTGTGAGTATTCAAGACCATTACAAAGCAGAGAACTTGATGATATAATAAAATCCAGAATAATTTTAACTTTTGAATCTATAGTTGATTATATTATAGATGTAATGTCAACTTCAACATCTGTTACAGTACCTTTATCAAAGCCACAACAAATTCAACAAACTACAAATGGTTCTTCTTTCTTATATGAAATGTACCGATATGAAGATAAAGAGTCAGATAAGTATGCTTTAGTATTATACAATGATCAAATCCATCAAAATAGAGATGCTATTCAAAGAGTACATACAGCAACTGGTAAAGTTATAGAGTTTGCTAAAATGATTGTAGATAGAGTTAATACTTATGGGAAAGCTACAGTTATGACATCTGAAAGATTAGATTACCTTCTAGAAAAGCAAAAAATTCTTACTTCAACAGGTCTTACAGCATCTATCAAAAATTGTAGAGATGTCTTTAAAGAAGAAGTTTCTGATGAATTAATATATTGGTTATTAGATTTTACAACCACTGATTTATTTAAAAGTTATAACTTTGTTCAAAATGAATTTTGTAGAATATTATTATCAAAATGGAATAAAGGTATTCTTAATAGTTATACAAGAATAAGTTTAGAATTGGATCAAATTACAAAAGATAGATTAAAGAATATTAGTTTGGTTAATCATAATGAAATTCCTTGTTTATATCATAGATTAACCAATGCTGATAGAAATCAATGGGAAATATCAGGTGAATTAACAGATGAATGTGATTATTCAGACTCATATGGATCAGTATCATTTAATGGATCTAGATTTCAATATTTATTATTTTTTGATATTAGGTTTTGTAAGTTAGCAAGATCAAAATTACATGATCTATATATTTTTGCTTTAGTAACTAATATCAGATATAAATTATTAGTTACAGTTCAATATATTGATATTTATCCTCAATTGGCAAAATTATTTTTAATATTTGATAGAGAACCAGAAATTTCAATATTACCTGCACTTTCTATTCAAATTTTTACATCTCCTTCAAGTTGTACAATGATTGCAAGACATGGTGATTTAGCAAGAATGTTAGTTTTAGTTTATTTTTATCTTTCTCCTAGTAGACCATCTGAAAATGCCGCTGAAAAAAATAGATATAACAAGAGAATGCTTTATCAATCATTGAAAAATAGAAAATGGGGTCATATTTTCCTTGATATGACTTACATTATCAATAGAACTGAAGATCATTTAGTTATATTTTCTCCTATATTTACTGAAAAAATTATAGATATTTTACTTCTTTTCCAAAGTAATCCATGTATGAAAAGAGAAGCAACTTCACATGTAGAATATGAATCAACTGATTATGGTCTTTATTTTAATGCTATGTCAGTTATTTCACATTTTGCTGAAACTATAGGTAAATCGGCATATAAAATTCCAGTTTCCCAAAGTCATTTTATTACATCATTTATAGAAAATGTTCTTCATGCTTTATATAAGTTTTCAGTATCTGATAGAACTATTCAACAAAGTGAACCTAGTGAGCATTTAACAATTTTTGATAAAGAAGATCCAGCTACTATTCACAATATTGTTTTAAAAGATGGAGATTATTATACAATGAATTGTGATGTTTCTTCTGATAAAGTTAGTTTTTTACATCCATTGCATTCTTTATTATCATGGCTTATTGAATATAATCAAGGTTTAAATAATTCATCTGATTTAACAAATCTTTTTGAACATTTCAATTCAGGTTTAAATAATATAGCTGATAAACAAACTGATAGAATAAGATCAAAGACGATTTTTGATTTTCCTTTAAGAACAATTGTTTTACTTTCTCAAATTAAAGTTGGATTGTGGGTTAGAAATGGTTTAAGTGTTAGAAATCAAATGAATATTTATAGAAATTCAGGTATTAGAGAATTTGGATATTCAAGAGATTTATTTTTAGTTCAGTCGTATGTTGCATCTGAAAAATGGGATATTACTTTACCAGCTATTATTGATAGATGGGGGTTAACAAATTGGTCAATAAATACACTTGAAGAATTAAAATATGATGCAGCATTTATTGAATTATTAGAAGAATTTGTTTTATTTAATATTCATTTATTAACAGAAGATTTACATTTACATAAGAGATCATCAATAGAAATTTTAGATTTAAAAATTAGAAGAGAAATTATTCAAACTTTATGTTTTAAACCAATGACATATAGTGCATTAACTTCTGAAATTCCAGAACATGTTACAGCAGAAAAAAGATTTTTTGTTGTTTTCCAGGAAATTACAAAAGAAATTCCAAATAGCTCAGCATTTAAAGAATCAAAAGTTTATGAATTAAAACCAGAATTATTTGATGAAGTTTATCCATATTATTTCCATTATACTGCAAATAAAAGAGAAGATGCTGTAAAGTTATTAAAGATTAAATTACAAAAAATGCATTCATTACCTGAAGATAAAGTCATTATACCAACAAAGAATGTGAATTGGTTAGATAGTCCTTTTAAAAATATTATTAATACTGTTTGTACAGATTTATTTGTTAATAATATTTTTAGAATATTTGAAGATGTTTTTAAAATTAAGCAAAATTCAGATAATTTATTAGAATTAACTCTTCATTTACTTCATGTATGTTTAAAATTACCAAATACTATTGAATTTATTACAAATTATATTTCTAAATCAAATATTCCTGTTTATCTTTATAGAATATTAGTATCAGATGAGAAGCATTCATTTCATGCAGAAGCAAGATTATTATTTCAAATGATATATGAAGTTGCAAATGAATATAATATTTCAATAAATCTTTTACCATTTAAATATTCACAAGAAATTGTGTATCCATCAGAAAATTCAAAATTATGTCAAGAAATTGAAGCTAAAAAGAAAAAGAAAATTACAATGAAGAAAAAACAAAAAATTTTAGCAAAGTTTAAAAAACAACAAGAACAATTTGCACGTAATTTTATGAATAATAATGATAATATGGATATATCAGATGATGAAATTAAATCAATTAATGAAATGAATGAAGAATCAGAAATGAATCAAAATATTATTGGATGGCCATTCCCTGTAGAGCATTGTATATTATGTCAAATGCCTGCTTCAAAAGATGAATTATTTGGTATTATAAGCAATGTTAGTCAATCCAATGAATTTAGATATATTCCATTTGAAGATAGATATTGGGCATATAAAGCATTTTCAGGTGGTATAAATCTTTGTGAAGAAGGACATAAACATGAACATGATAAATCAGATAATTTATTAGAAGAAGTTGAAGAGAAATCAATTTTTGGACCAGGTTTCCCAAGGAATACAACAGGTTGTGATGCCATTTTACCTGTATTTTCAAGTTGTTGTCATGGCATGCATTTTTCATGTTTTAAAAATTTTATTGCAAATTCTAAAAATCGTCAGACAGGTCAAATTACAAGAACTTTACCAGAAAATTTACAAAGAGGTGAATTTTTATGTCCATTATGTAAAGCTGTTAATAATATTTTTATTCCAATTTTCCATAGTTCAAATAAAGAATTATTTAATGAAAATGTTAAAAATTCACAAGATGAATCAAATGATATAGATTTTAAAACAATTTCAGAATCAATTTTAAAAGATTCTGATAATGTTGTATCAAATTATTCAAAAGATTTAATAATAGATTCAAGAAATAAAATTCAATCAAGATTTTTAGAAAATGATATAAATGATTTATTAAAACCAAATATTTCAAATTTTTTAAATCATAATTTAGAATTATTATCATTATTAATTGTACCTCATGATAATATAGAAGGTATAATTGCAAATACAATTAAATCAGTTGAAATTTCATTACGTGGGATTGGTAATAATCAATTAGAGCCAGTTTCATTAATTATTAATCAATTATCGAATCAAACTATTACTCAATTAAGAGTTTGGAATCAATTTAAAGAAGTTGTTCATGTTGATAGTTTATCAACAACTATTAACAATCAAAATTTACCATCAACAAGAGTTAATGAATTAACATATAGTGAATTATCAATTGCATTATTTATTAATTTAGATTCTGATCATTCATTAATTTATAATGGTGATGATTTTTTTAAATTTTTAGTTAGTATTGATCCAATTAAATATATTGGTTTAACATATAATAAATTTCTTAGTTATCTTTTTAAGAAACATATTATTCAATCAATGTTAATGATTTTATCAAGATTTATGAATCATCAAGATACTTTAAATAAAAATGAATTACTTAATCTTATTGAACATGAAGAAATTGAATTAAATTTAAAAGATTGTGAATTAATTAATGAAATTTATTATCAATTTTCACATAGAAAGATTGACGATTTTAAAATTTCCAAATCAATTTATTTAATGTTAATTAAACTAGTGACACCATTTTTAAGATGTTGTTCAATTTATTCATATATTAAATTTGCAGTTATTGATGAAGATGAATGGATTAATTTAAATTCATTTAAATTAGAAGCTGATAAATTATGTTCATTATTAAATATTTCAAATACACTTGAATCATTACATGAAATAATTTCAAAAGATGGTTATAATATGTTTAGATGTTCAAATGATAATAAATCAAAATTATTAAAAGCAAATGTACCATATCCAGGATTAATTAAATTGATTTCATTACCAGATAGAATATTTGAATTTTTCACAGATTATAATAATAAAAGATTATCAGATACAACAATATCAACAACAAGAAATAAATTTTCAGATCCTGCAATTTGTTTATTTTGTGCACAAATTGTTGGATTACAAGTTTCAAGATTAGGTGACAAATATGGTTCATGTAATATGCATGCAAATAATGAATGTCTTACAGGTGGTACAGGAATATTTTTAATACCAAGAAATAATTCAATTTTATTATTATATAAGGATAAAGGATCATTTTTTGAATCACCATATATTGATGAACATGGAGAAAATGAATCTGATTCTAAAAAAGGACATGATTTACATTTATCAAAAGTTAAATATGATGAATTTATAAGAAATGTTTGGTTATCTCATAATATTCAAAATCAAATTGCAAGAAAATTAGAAAGTCAAATTGATATTGGTGGATGGCAAACATTATGATATGATACGATATAAATACATAAATAAATTAATTAATGAATAATATTAAAGTAAAAAAATAATTAAGAAAGCTATTAAAATAGATAGGAAGAAAAATATACAAGCAAGCAAGTAAAATTAAAATAAAAAAAAAATTTTTGGAACTCCTAAGTTAAAACACAAAAAAAGCATATGAAATAAAGTAAAACAAAAACTAAATTTTAAAATTAATATCTATTACTATTTGAAAAAGGATTTTGATTATAACCATTTGGTTGAACATTATACATATTTGGATTATTATAGGCATTTGAACGTGAAGTCATTTGTGGAGGAGTAGGTTGACCTCTTTGAACATAAACCATTTCAGGTTTATTATCTCTTCTTCTACCACAGTTACAACAACTACCGAGACAACAACATAAAGCAGTTGCCATTTCGACACCACAACATAACATTCTAAATACAGTTGATACAATCCAAAATATGAAAAGTGCAGCTAAAGCAATACCAACTATAGCAACAATTTTACATGTTTTATTATCCATACATGTATCCCATGATTTAAATGATTCAGCAGTTGATAAAGCACTTCTCTTTGTTAATTCATTAATCATATTAGAAGGACAAATAGAGGAAGTTGTATCATTCAAATCAGTAACAACTGAAGATATTAATTCTTGAATGGCTTGAAGATCTGGAATGTACATTTTGTAGAGGGTTTGATTCGTGTTTTGGTTTTTTTTATTAGTATTATTGTGTTATTTGAAAGTGGTACAGATTCTTTAAAAAGGGATTTTAAAAGACTTTATATATAACCAAAGCTCTATTATAGACAGCTGCAGATGCAAAATAGACACAGAGAGAAAAGAAAGACCCCCTTTCACCTTAGCCAGTATAATGCTTATCATCATCACTGAGCCCTGTCTTAAAATAAATCTTAAAAAAAATAAAAATGGCTGAGCGCTTTCTTACGTGATCAGATCAAGAAAATTTACACGGCTGTTTCAGAAGTATTCATGCGACGATCGACCTTTCCAATTTTTTCAAATTTCTTTAAATTTCTGCAACCGGCAAATTTCAGATTTCTTCCAATTAAGTTGAATACATCATTATTATTATATTATTAAATATTTAAATTAATACATACATACATACATACATACACACAACAACAATGTCTAGTCTATTAGGTTTCGGTGGCTCTGGTGCCCCAAGTTTAAACAGTTCTCAATCTGCTCAAGTTAAAGAACAAGTTAAAAATACTATTGTTACAGAATTTGCAACTGCTCATGTAAGTTCACTTGTTAATAGACTTACTGAATCATGCTTTGAAAAATGTGTTCCAAATCCTTCAAGTTCTTTATCATCCGGTGAATCTGTTTGTATTCAACAATGTTCTGAAAAATTCATGAGAGCTTGGAATTCTGTTTCAAAATCTTATATTAATAGAATTCAAAATCAAGGTCAATAAATTATTATATTATATTATAACTTAACAAAATAACAACAACATAGCTTATCGATAATATCATATTCAAAAAAAAAGACAAAAACAAAAAAAAAACACAAAGCAAAATAATATATGAAAAGATTCATATATTTTAAAATATTTTTATCCTTGTAATTTTATTTTAAAATCTTTTGATTATTGTATCTTTAATTAGATTTCTTTTCTATAACACCTGTATATATTTCTTTATAGTTAATATAAACATTCCCTTTTTATTTATTAATATCCATTGTTAATTTTAATTTTTTGCTTCTAAATCAGCTAAAGTATATTTTGCTGTTGATTTACCTCCCCTAAACTTTCTTCTAGTATCATTGGTGTTTTTAGAAATTGATACCTTTTCATCATCAATATTATCATTCTTTTCATTAATATCTTCAGATAATTTTAAATTTTCAACCTTTTTATTTAAATCATCAAAATTATCTATTACTTTATTATCTTTGTTATCATCATCTGAATCTGAATCTGCATATTTAGAAACTTTTGGTTTATTAACTTTTGCAATAATCACTTCTTTCTTCTCTTCTTTCTTCTCTATTTCTTCAATGTCTTTACCTTTATTATTATTATCTAATCTACTTGCTCTTTGTGCTCTTCTTTCTGCTGCATTATATTTAGGTATATTCTCTTGTGCAATAAATCCAGGTTTAATTTTAACTATTTTTCTTCTTGTACCATCCGGTCTCAATGTACCACCTACAGTTTCTGCTGATTCTGTCATTTTAGTGATAGCTCTTTATTTATGGGTGAATAAGTTATGGAGGTTTTCAGTATGGAAGAATATTTAAAAAGCTAACTTGACTTAATTAAGATAAATATTTTTCTCGGCTTTTTTTCAAAAAAAAATCGTCACAAAGAATTTTATGTGGGGATTTTCTTGTTAAAATATGAGTTTTATGAACTAAATGATTATAGAGGTATTGATTAGTTATAATTTGACTACTATATATTGAAATAGAAAATATATTTTTTCATATATCTTTCCTTTTGTCTTTGCCTTCTTTTTTTATTAAAAAAAAACTAAACTTAAAACAATGGAACAACTTATTCTTCCTGGCGTTAATGAGCTTCATGTTTTTATAAATTCAACATCAGAATCACCAATTGAATCATATAATAATTCAATTGGTTTATCAATAGAAGCATTTATGACATCAATTATATTTTCTTTTATGTATTGTGGAATTCAATTAATTTTATTTTCAGCACTTCGATTTAGATTTAAAGAATTTTATCAACCTTTATGTTATTTAATTCCACAAAGATTTAAAGTTGAACCACCACAGGATTCATTTTTTGGTTGGTTTAAATTAAGTTTTCAAGTCAATATTGAAAGAAAAGAATATAATCCCAATGGATCACAAGGTTTAGATGCTGTTTTATTTTTAAGATTTGTTAATAAATTAATTATTTTATTTGCAGGTTTATCATTTATAAATATACCAATTTTATTGCCATTACATATTTTTGGTAGTAATGATCAAGAAATTGAATCAATTGTTCAAGGTTTAGATATTTTATCAACATCAAATATTTCAAATAAACATACTGAAAAATACTTATTTCATTTTTTAATATCATTATTTATTGTTTTATTTTATTATTATATTTTAAATAATGAATTAAAAAATATTGTTAAAATTAGACAAAATGGTATAATTGAATTAGTTAAGCAAAATAAAAAAAGACAGAAATATTTAACTTTTTTATTAATTACTAAAATTCCAATTAAATATAGAAATTATAAATCATTAATTAAAATTTTTGAAAATGTTCCAGGTGGTGTCAATGATATTTGGCCAATTTTAAATTATAAAAAACTCAATAAATTAGTTAATGAACATCAACATTATTTAAAATTATTAGAAAAATTTGAATTAGATTTAATTAAAAAGGAAATATTATCTTATAAATGTCAACAAAATAAAATAATTCTACCAAAATTTAAATCAATTGGAATTAGTCAAAATTCAAGATTAATCAGTACGATGCATAAACCAATTGAAATTTTTAGTAGTAACAATAAATTGTCTTTAAATGGTTTATCTAATCAAATTGCAATTTATCAATTTTATAAAGAAAAATTAATTAAATTATCAAATGAAATATTAATTTTAAGAAAAGATATAATTGAAACAGCACCAGATGAAGAAAAATTTGAAAGTTGTTTTATTAGATTTAATACAATTTCAGGTTCATATTTTGCAAGACAATTATTAATAAGTAATAATCCTGATGAATTTATAATTGGTACAAAACTTCATGAATTAAATCCAAAATCATTAATTTGGAAAAATATTGTAGCAAGTTCAACAAATAATCAATATTATCAACAATATCAAAATCATATATTTTCGAATTATTTTAAAAAAATTCTAATGGGAATTTTATCAATATTTATTATAATTTCATGGACATTACCTGTTGCATTTGTTGGTTCATTATCTCAACTTCCATATTTAACAGCTTTGATACCAACTATTGCTTGGTTAAATAATTTACCACTTTTTTTAAAAGATTTTATTTCAAGTATCTTTCCAACAATAATGTTAACTTTTTTAACAAGTAATGCATTAAATTTATTTAAATGGATTTCATCAAAAAGATCTGAAAATTTAAGTTCTGAAATGGAAATTAGTTTAGGTAATTGGATTTTTTTATTTTTATTTTTCCATTTATTTATTGTTATTTCAATTTCATCAGGTGCTGTTGTGATTTTAGAAAGACTTATAAGTCATCCAATTTCTGTACCAACAATGGTTGCAAAAGATTTCCCTAAAGCAGCAAGTTTCTTTTTTTCATTTTTTATATTAAGAGGTTTAACATTTTTAGGTAATAGTCTATTACAATTTGGTAAATTTTTAATTTATCAATTTTTTATAAATTTAATTGATAAAACTCCAAGAGAAAAATTTGAAAGAAGACAAAATATTATGTTAAAACCTCATTGGGGTACAATTTATTCAACATTTTCAGTTTATGGATCAATTGGAATTGTTTATTCAATAATTTCACCATTGATTACATTGTTTTGTTTAATTAATTTTTTATTGGATTTATTAGCCTTTAGATATTCATTTAATTATCTTTATTACTTTAAAAATAGATCAGAAACATTTGGTAAATTATATTCAATTGCAATAAGACAATTACATGCAGGAATTTATAGTTTACAAATTTATTTAATTGGTTTATTCTTTCTTGTACGTGATGAAAAAGGTGAAAGAAGATGTTTATTCATTGGTGTTTTAATGATCATTGCATTACTTATGACAATTTATGCACATTTAAGACTTAATTATAAATATGATAAATTATTAAATTATATGCCATTAGACAAATATAAAAAATTAATAAAATCAGATAAGTTAGATCAATTTGAAAGTGATTTTGAAAAAGAAAAATTAAGAATGGAATTTTTACATCCATGTTTTTCATACGATCCAAGATTACAAAAAATTTGGATTCCAAGAGATCCATTTGGTTTAAGTGAATTTGAAAAGAAATTTATTTTAAAAGATATTGGATTAACTGTTTGTGATAATGGTAGTGATATAAATTTTGATGGTATTGTTACAGTTTTTGGATCACCTCCAAATCATAAATGGTAAAAGGAAAAACAATATGAAAAGCTTTTTCAATATACATACTAGAGGGGTTGCTGTTCGAAAAAGAGTTTGCTTGTCAATTTTTTTTATCTTAAAATTTTATCTATATATGTAAGAAATTATCTAGATTAATATTCTGTATATCTTTGATTATCAAGATTTTAAAAAAGTTTCGGTGACTTTTCCATTAAAAGATCTTAAATCAATGTAAGAAGTTGGAGATTCTACATTAGACAATAGAGCTCCTGATGATAAACTTTTGTAGAATAATGTGATAATCTTTTGGATAGAAAAGTCAGTATATTGAATAAATACCTATAAAAATACCTACATCACAATAATTATATAAGAAAATCGAAGAACTAAAGTAAAAGAAGTACAGCAAAGTGGGGATACCCTTATTTATATATAGCTAAGTTACGGAGAAAGAAGATCAGAGTCTAGATAAAAGTGGAGTAATCTTGATAAAGCAAAGTAATAGATTGACGCTGATCTAAGGAACTCCGATATGAATGGGTTATAGTTTATTAGATAACACTCATTAAAAATCAATATATTATTTGTTACACATTATTTGAAAGGATTTTTAATGTTTCACTTGATACTTGACATTTAAATTTAAGATAATTAAAAGTTTCATCGGTAATACCATAATGGTATCGTAATAATTTCCTATTATCATCTTTATTAAAAATATATTTCTCTTGTCTTCAGGAGTCAATATAATATTTTGGATCTAATAATTTATTAATATTATCACCAAATAAATTAATATCAGTTAAATAATTGTTATCATAGAATAGTTTTAAATTAGCCAAATTTCCAATTCCCATGGAGTTTCTTTTCAAAGAACCTGATACTATATAAAGATGGCTTACAATGCTATCTTCAGAAAATTTGAAATTGAAATTATCATTGCGTTCACCTTCAATAAAAAATGTTGTCAGATTAGGAAATTTTTCTTTATTAATTACAAATTCATCAATTAACTCTCTATTTTCTATTTTCAGTGACTTTAAACTTTTAGGCCAGATATTTAATGTTGCTAAATCATTCTTGATATAGAGCTCTTCCAACTGATCTAAATACGAAAAGTTAACTTTAGTAGGACACCATTGAGTTATATGTAAAACTTTAATAGAAGATGATGATAATATTTCTGGCTGTGGAGTGTTCAGTTGATAATTTGTATAATTCAGCGACTTTAATTTCGGACACTGAGACTTCAAATTAAACATGGATCCTAGTTCAAATTCTTCAATGGCAATTGACATAATTTTTAAATTTGGAAATACTACATTCTCAAAATTGATATGATCATAACGGATTGCAATAAAATATCCAAATAAGTCAAGTGTCTCCAAAGTTATATAAGACATATTATCAACAAAAACAGTCTGGTTACGATCACTTCTAGCAGTAATGGAAAGAAATCTCAACTTCGTTAAATTTTTTAAATCAAGTATCATGCTATAATCAACAATAATGCTGAGTTCAATTAAATTTGGAATTTCAAGTTTCAATTCAGGCCAACTTTTTCGAAAAGTAAGATCTAATGAAGTCAGCTGAGGGAAAAATTTTAAGCGCTCAAGTAGAATAAGGTCATATTCCTTAATATTTAACTCTAATCTTCTTAAAATGGACACCGCTCTCAAATCAAATGCAGAAAAGTGATTTTTTTCAATAGTGTTCTCAAAATCGCCAGCTTCCTCGATAGTATCTCCTTCGTGATCTCTCAAAGTTATTAGATCTTTTTTTTGAACAAAACTGTTGAAAAGATTTTTTCAAATTATTAGTTAAAAAGTTTTAAATATTAAATTTTCTATACATACCAAATCCATTAGTTTCAGGGTCATATATAGATGCAAAAGAATCCAATAAATCTAAAAAGTTGTTAAAATTTAGCCAAAATACTTGACATTTTGAAGTATAAAATACTGGCAATTCTTTGTTCATGAATATAAATCTAACATTGTTAGGGTTTAAGGAATTTAATTTTATAGTTGCTGGTAAAATATTCTTCATATACTCTTGTAAACTTACATTTAAAGACATAAAATTCATAGTGATTAATTTAATTGGAATTTGTAAATTGTATTTAGCTAGAAAATCAAAAAACATTTGGAATTCCTCAGATGAATATGGAATAGTATAAACATTCTTCTCCTGCTTTTCATAGCATACGGATAACCAGTTAAATGAATTGAAGTATGAATGGGAAAGACTAAAAATAAAATCATCTACTTCTATTACTATTTCATTTTCCGTGGATTTGGCAAGAGTATAGACTAAATGTGGAATAAAAACTGATGGCGAATAATGAGCTAACTTAATTAATATAACAAATTCTAATTCATCGACAATCTTTTGACAAATTTCAAAAGGAAGATCTGTAAACTTTAAAACCATTTTAACAAAATTTTATATTTAAAATAATATATCCAAAGATATGAAAAATAGATATATATTTCATGAAAGAAAAGAAAGACAAGTTTTTTAAATTCTCTTAATATTATTATTACCCCACTCGCCCATTTTAAAGAATTTTTGCTTGAATTAAAATTACATGTCCCTTTTTTTTTAAAACTTTAATTCTTGGTTTAAATCGCCACCATTTCTGAAAGTATTTAGAATTCTAAAAATCTCTAGATTATAGATTATCCCCACATAACCAAACTGAACTTTTAAAATCTTTTAGAATTTTTAGAAGAAGGCTCGCGGACTTCCCGCCGCAAAAATATCATTTCTTTTAATTCATAGAAATTACTTATATATTGATAATAATGTTATAGTTGATCTAAAAAGGGTAATATTTACTTACGTAAGATTTCTTAAGGAAGCATCGAAATTAGCAGATACATCTTGATCTTGAAAAAATAAACAACCTCCCCAATTAAATACACGTAATTTGCTTTTACGACTTTACGCAAAGCAAAAAAAACACGCTTTTCCTTCTCTCTAAAACACGTGAAGAAACACGTCTTTTGGGACATAAGCGAGATCTCAAAATAAAAGAACCAGCCATCTCAAATCCATTTATTACCTAATTGGGAAGTATGTAAACATTGGTAATTAAGCACTTTTTGGGATATTGGGCACTCGAGAGAAAAAATTTTCTTGCTTTTTTCTTATACCATAACAGTAGAAAAATGTGTAGGTTGATATAACGTATATAGAATAGTATATAAGTCGATTCAATATTATACATAATCATAATATAACTATATAACTAAACTATACATATCCCCCCACATTATTGAGAAACTATTAATACGTAACTAAAAATAAAAAAAAACTACGCCTTAAAAAAAACAAGGCTTTGCTATTTATGGCTCTCTCGTGGTTATGCGGCGAGGGCTACGCCAAAAGTTGGCTGGTTTTTAATATTTTTAAAACTACTTTGTGTCACGTCTGGCTATAGCACATAAAAGAGTGATTATTTCTCTGTTTGTTGTTCTCCCTTTCGCCTGCACCTTACTTTCATCTTTTAGTTTCTTTAAAGTTTCTATAAAGCGTGTTTAATTATATCTCTTTTATATACATTCATTCCATCATCAATTGAAAATCTTCTTCAAAGGTTAAACCGAATTGAAAATAAAGTATTTTAAAATAAATTATCAACTGACTACACAAAAATAAAATAAAGAAAATTAGAATTACAAAAATGTATCAACTTTTGCCTACAAACGTGATAAAATCATCACTTTCAACAGTATTTGCTGCTTCCTTATTATTCAATTCGAGTCCGGTTTCAGCTGTTACCACAACCACTTCTACTATAGCAACTTCAACTTGTAACCCATTATCAACTACTGGATGTCCTGCTGATCCTGCTTTAGCAACTGATATTGCCGTTAGTTTCTCGGAAGCTTCAGACTATTTCTCTGTTTATTCAACAGGTGATCAAATCTCTTATGATGAAGAAAATGGTGTAAAGTTTGAATTAGCAGAAAGATATGATAACCCTTCTTTAAAATCCAATTTCTATATTATGTTCGGTAGAGTTGAAGCTATGGTTCAATCAGCAAATGGTACAGGTATTATCTCTACCATTTATTTACAAAGTGACGATTTAGATGAAATTGATCTTGAATGGTTTGGTGGCGATGCAACTCAAGTTCAATCCAATTTCTTTTCAAAAGGTAATACTTCAACTTATGATCGTGGTGTCTATCATGACCTTTCATTTGATCCACGTACTGGTTTCCATAATTATACTATGGATTGGACTGAAACTGCTTTAACTTGGTATATTGATGGTGAAGTTTATAGAACATTATCTTCAGACAATGCTGATGGTTATCCACAATCACCAATGTGTCTTTTAATGGGTATTTGGGCTGGTGGTGATGCTTCTAATGCTGAAGGTACTATTGAATGGGCTGGTGGTTCTACTGATTATAGCCAAGCTCCTTTCTGGATGTATGTTAAAGATCTTAAAGTTTCTGATTATTCGACTGGTACAGAATATTCTTATACTGATACTTCTGGTTTATATACTTCAATTAATGCTGTTGATGGTGAAGTTTATGGTAGATATTTAAGTGCCAATTCTGATGATAAAGATACCGATTCTTCAAGTTCTGCTGAATCTTCATCCTCTTCTTCTGCTGAATCTTCAAGTGCATCATCTTCTGTTTCATCTTCTTCAGCTACTTCAACTTCAAATTTATCAAGTCGTTCCCTTTCTACATTAAGTGAAGATCTTTCATCTTCCTCATCTACATCTAATGAATCAAAGAAATCATCTTCAACTACTTCTTCCGAATCATCTTCAACAAAAACCACTTTATCAACTTCTACAACATCTGGAAATTCATCATCTACACAAAGCATTACAGCAACAAATGGTGCTTCAATAATGAAAATGAATTATTCATCAAAGACTTGGTTCTCTAATTGTATTGCTGTAGCATTAATTGGTGTCTTTATGGTTGCCATGTTATGATTACTCTTATTATTATAGAAAACAATTGTATCATATATTCATTATTATTATCATCTCTTAATTTTTCTTTCTTGTTTTATAATGCTTTTGTTTTGGGTTTCTTAAAAAAAAATAGATAAAATTGTGACTGTTTCACAAAGTTTACAGTCCAATTAGTATATATTATGTCTTTACGTATATCTATATATTTGATAAAAATGGTCTTTTTAGTTATAAATAATTTTATAGTACTAGTAAAAATTTTGACAAAATACACCCATGGTAATAGTAAAATAATTTGGTGTGGGGTGTCTAAGAAAATTTAAAGAGGAGGGTTAAATTGTGAGTATATGGATTTTTTTTGTTTACTAGACTAATATTTTTTGGTAAGAATTAAACAAAAATCAACCAAATAACTATAGACAATCTTCAATCAAATAAATATGGAATATACAGAGAGTATTCCTGTGATAACATCTATTGTTTCAGATGCAAAATCATCTGAGGAGGAAAAATCGTTTTCATTTACAGATGCAGACCCTAATCTTAAACAAGATATTGATATAAATGCAATAATGGCAATTGAAGATTATATAAGTAAAGCAATCGCTGCAAATCCTAATTTACAAGAAAGATTTGTTATTCATCCAGTTTCTAATTCATGGACTTTTACTCAAGGTTTAATACTGGGTCAAATAAGTGTTGTTCTTTTACTTGTTGCATTCATTAAATTTTTTGTATTTAGTGCTCCTTCTGCTGATAGAAAAAAAGTCAATCCAGAAAATATACCTACTCGTGATAAATCATTAGTTAAACTTCAGAAACAACAAGAAGATGAAGATAATGCAACATCTATTATTCTTGAAAAGACATATTATGATGTCAAAGATCATTTACCTGAATCATTAGATTGGTTCAATGTTTTAGTTGCACAAATGATGACAAGTTTTAGAAAAGAAGCATTATCAAATGACAATATATATCATAGTTTAAACAAAGCATTTGCTACAAGTAGTATGCCTGATTATTTAGACAAAATTACAATAACTGAAATAAATATTGGTAATGATTTTCCAATTTTTAGTAATTGTAGAATTAAACATTCAACTGATATAGAAGATAGATTAGAAGCAAAGATAGATGTTGATGTATCAGATACATTTACTCTTGGTATAGAGACAAAGTTACTTATTAATCATCCAAAACCTTTAGCAGCATCATTACCTATTAAATTAAGTGTATCAATAGTGAGATTTTCTGGATGTTTAACCGTTTCTTTAGTTTCCACTAAAAATACTCCAACTGATGATGATTCAAATGGCGATAATAAGAATGCTGATAATGAAAAACCAGATACAAATAGAAGTAAGACGACAGATGAAAAACCTACAGAAGCCGAAAGTAACAATGACTCGAATGATGATGATTCTAATTCAAGTGGTGGTGCATTAATGTTTTCATTTGCTCCTGATTTTAGACTTGAATTTGAAATAACTTCATTAATAGGATCAACAACTAAATTAGAAAATGTTCCAAGAATTGGCAGTATAATAGAGACAGTTTTACGAAATTGGTTTGTTGAAAGATGTATTGAACCAAGATATCAATTGATTCGTTTACCAAGTTTATGGCCAAGAAAGAAAAATACAATGGATCCTGTATCAAGTAGTAATAATACTAAATCTTCAACAAGTAATTCTAATAACATATTATCTACCCCAATTGTTCCATCAAGTAGTTTTTCATCAGCAAATTCAATCAGTTCTGCTGTTGAATAGAAAAAACAAACGGACGCTTTATCATAATATTAATAATGTTTACACAAAAGTTCATAAAATCTATTATTTGTATATAGCAATTAAATAAAATAAATATAGACTAAATCATTATTACACAATAATTAGAATGGATCTTCATATGGATCATCTTCATCATAATCATCATCTTTTTCAAATTCGTAAACAATGGCACCACCCATAGATCCCAAAGATTGTTGAGCTTCCAAATACGGAAGAGCAACTTGATCTCTTGCAATTTTTTGTTTTTGAGATGTAGTTAAGTTAAATGTAGTTAAACCTTTGAGTAAATCTTCTTCTGTAGTTATATTATCTGTATTATCAGCATTTGGATCAGTAGAAATGGTATATGTATGTGTCTTAGTATCTATATCAAATGAGTAAGCTAATGATCTACCCGATTTACGACGATAAGTCAATGATACTGAGAATTTGGTTTTATTACAAATTCCAATAGGTAAATCTAATAAATTTATATGATTATCCATTTCTTCTTCATCAATATCTTTTAAAATTGATTTAATTTCAAATATAGCAGTTGATAAAAATTGTAATCGACTTAATAAAGAAGGTGAATTTGGTGAATTTGGATCCTTTAAAGAAGGTAAAGTTAAATGGAAAGTACCAAAAAGAATAGAATTTGGAGTAATTAATGCTTGTAAGAAACCTGATAAGTCATCTTCTAATATATGATTAAAAGAATCTAATATTATCACTGCTCTTTTTGATTGATCAATAGATGATAAAATCTTAGAAACACG
This sequence comes from Wenyingozyma suzukii, assembly GCA_030568155.1. Taxonomy (NCBI): domain Eukaryota; kingdom Fungi; phylum Ascomycota; class Pichiomycetes; order Pichiales; family Pichiaceae; genus Wenyingozyma; species Wenyingozyma suzukii. The sequence goes on along the minus strand of JAJLTK010000010.1, from coordinate 377,157 downwards.
TTGAATAATCTTTATTATTGGAACATTCAAACATTCTATAAATTCAGTACAATACTGTGGTTTGTTTAAAGTTTCAAAAGATATATATATAACTGGTAAACCTGGATTTGAAGTTGTAGCTTTGAATAAAAATTCATTTGTGAAATGATATGAAGATTGGGTAACCTTGTCTAAAGCAAGAATAAAAGGAGAAGATTCCTTTAAACTCAGTATTCGGTTAAGTAAAACAGTAGATTGAGCGGCAGCTGCCATTACTTAAAAGTATCTAGGTTGTTATTACTTTAATATTAACAAAGAAAAATGATGTTCATGAAGTAAAAAAAAATAGGTCAAAAAAAAGTCTTAAAAACAAAAAAAATTAAAAATTCCAAGAAATCGACGCGTCGGAAACGGTTTTAGTTACATTTCTTTCTCTCTCATTTATTATTGTTCGTTAAATTACTATATATTAAATTAGAAATTAGAATTAACACTCTTCCAACTTCCATAGTATAAATGGGTAATATAACATTGCGATTTTACTGGACAATTGCCACGTTCTGGTGCACGGAACGAGTTCTGTGGGAGAACAACCATATCACCAATAATAATTGGCTGTAACATACCAGAGAAAAAGTTCCAGTTAATTAATGTATTTATCTTAGGTCCATCACAGAAAATATATTCGATATTTCTTTCTGATGTCATGTCTAATACTTCGAATGGATTGACATGATGACTCATATATTCAAAAACTGATCTTGTTAATTGATGAGGGCCGGTCCAATCTATCACACCTACTGCTTTTGTTGTTTCTGTATCATATATTCTATTAGTTATTCTAGCTTCATAAGTATTTTTAACAATTTTAGCTAAAGAATATGCCAATGCAGGATGTCTAGATCTCGACATTAATGACCAAAGAGCCAATTGAACTCTTAAGCTTGCTATATCATCTTGTGTATATCCTTCATCTTCACTTTCCAATCCTGCAACATAATTAATTCTATGATAATTTGAATGTTCTTTATTATATTTAACATGAAACCATTCATCTATTGGAAGTTTACATGCAGTATCAATATCTGTATATAAACCACCATAAAAGTAAAGTAATACAAACTTGGTCATATCTGACTCATGAACAATTCTTGGAAGTAAAGTAAATGCTTCCCAAACTTCAGGTACTGTATTTTCGAATTTATCTTTAACCATTTGTTTTAATTGATCATTTGTGAAAAAAAGATACTTATAATTAGGATTTTTTTCTATCCATTCCTTACGATGTCGACCGTATGGAAAATTTTCTGGATCTTCTTCATATGGATATTTAAACATTTGAATAATATTTTTTTCTATATCATCAGATTCTTTATGTGTGTCAGGAAATGCTTTAATGATTCTTTGAAATGTTGTCTCTATATCAAATGGATTAGAACCTTTTAGTAGCTTTTTATGATCTTTATAGTATTGTGATCGTTGAAAGTCTTTTAAATAAAAATCATCAACAGATCCTTTATATAAATTCCTTAACTCTAAAACATAAGGGAGATTTATCAACAAACCGAGAAGAATCCCACATATAAATACCACAGTACTTGATCGGCTAAATTTTTTATGAAACATGTGTATTAAGAAATGTTATATTAGTTGATTATATATGTATATTATTTGAACCATATCATGTTTTGAAGTTCATGTTGTTGGAAAAAAAAAAACATAAATATGTATCAAATGGTGTATTTTTAAAAAATGCCTTCAAGAAAAAAAAATACAGCCAACCAGACAATGATAACTTTTTAAAATTCGTTATTATCATTCTTCTTATATATTATTTACAGATTTTTTATTTTTAAATAATTGTTTTGGCTACAGTTCACTATTTACAATGCTGTGAAACTATTGGACATAGTATTAGACTACTATAACTGCCTATTAAATTCAACCATAGTATTCACAACAAATTATCCCCATAGAACTGCGGCTTACCGCAAAAGCCGACGAATCTGGGGAAATATTTTAATGCTACTAATAATAAAAAAATAACTAATAAAATTATAATTTCTATATATATAATTTTTCTTTGTTTGCTATACTATACATTAAAACATACTGTTTGAAGGATCAATAACAGTATCAACATACTCATTTTGATTGAATGATTCCACAGTTTTCTTTAAAAAAATTTGTCTTTGAAGGTTTTCTCCGAGTATTGTTTCTTCAGTATCATCATACAAGTAATATGTATTTGCATAAAAAGTAACCAGACGTGATTGATATTCAATTATTTCTTGAGCATCAGTAAAATCAACAGCTTCTGGAGATGGCATAATTGGATCATCTCCTTGCAATTCAATAGTAGATGGATAAGAAATAATTTTAATTTGATTTAACTCACTCATTCTATATGGCATAGTAACTAACCATTTATTAACCTTCTCATTAGCAGGCATTGACAGTGCATCTCTTGGTTTAAAACTTGAAGGAAATTGGTTTATTGGAGGTGGTTGGGTTGATTCATTGAAATTACTAAAATCTCTAGTTTGATTTATTTTATTTTCTGATGACTCTCCAAGAATATTTAATTTGTCATTATTATGATTACCGCCAAAGTTCCAAATTGATGCCATCTTGCTAATATTTGCATTGAATTCATCAATATCATTTTTAAATTCCAAATAATTATTCTTTGTCATATCTATTTCACTTGGATCATATACTTTTATATGTTTCTTTGTTTCTCTTAACATAGATGGTTCAGAAGAACAAGGTACAATATATGGAGAGTGTATCTTCTTGGAACTTTCAACTGAGTTCTTTGATACCTTTCTTGGTGAAACTTTTTTGGATTTTCTTTGGGAACCAGAATTAGGTGAAACAATTTCTTGCTGGCTTCTTCTTGTTTGTAATTGAACACTCTATAAAAAATAGTTAGTATATAAATATTATTTTTTTCTTTAACAAAAAAAAAGACTCATTTAAGAAAAGAACAAAGAAGGCGAATTAAATATTCTCTGGAGTAAAAACATACTTCTAAACGTGGCATTGAGTAAATTTCCTTTTGGTTATAATAATCAAAAGATATAAAAACAAATAAGACAATAATATATATGAGTTATTGTACAAATAAAATGTTTTGTGTCCCCACATCTTGTTAAAAGAATATTCTCAATAATAACTCAAATTTTGAAATCAAAACATTGGGGATGCACTGCCAACAAGGAGGGCAAAAAAATATTTTGACTCTTTTCTTTACTTTTCATCTTTTGTCCTTTTATAATTTATCAATAATATAGATCTAAAGTATATACATCCATCTTTTTTAAAAGCCTAATACATATGGGTGTTCATGGATTATGGGAAATATTGGGTCCTACTTCAAGACCTGTTCGTCTTGAAGCTTTAAGTCGAAGAAAATTAGCTGTAGATGCGTCAATTTGGATTTATCAATTTTTAAAAGCTGTTAGAGATAAAGAAGGAAATGCCATGAAGAATTCACATATACTTGGTTTTTTCAGAAGAATTTGTAAATTATTATATTTTGGAATATATCCTGTATTTGTATTTGATGGTGGTGTACCTGTCTTGAAAAGAAAAACAGTAGTCAAGAGAAAAGAAAGAAGAGAAGGTAAAAAAGAAACAGTTCAACAAACAGCTCAAAGAATTCTTGCAAATCAATTACAAAAATTAGCTGATAATAAACTTGAAAATAAAATAGCATCACCAACAAAGAATAATCCAAAGAAAGATATGCCTGATGAAGAATTAGAATTTGATAATTATTATGAGGATAATAATTATTTTGATGAAAATGATTTTGAAGCTATTAAACCAACGGAATCTAAAAAAGAAACACAATCAAATAAAGTATTTAGAAGAGAAGATGAATATGATTTACCATACTTAGAATCAATAAAAAAAGATGAAAATGATAATAGAGTAATGGATGAAAATGAATATTTTAAAATAACTGATGATTTACAAGATGATTTAGGTGATATAGATTTAGATACAATTGATCCTAAATCAAAGGAATTTGAAGAATTGTCATTAGATACACAATATATTGTATTATCTCATTTAAGACTTAGATCAAGATTAAGAATGGGTTATACTAAAAATCAATTAGAGACTATTTTTCCAGATAGTATGGATTTTAGTAAATTTCAAATTAAAATGGTTCAAAAGAGAAATTATTTAACTCAAAGATTAATGAAAGCTTCAGGAATGGATAATACTGATGCAACAGAAAGAAGAATTGCTGGTCAAAGAGATAGACATTATACATTGCAAAAAAATGAAAAAGGTTATACATTATCAATTGATGATCCAAAATCTTCATCAATTAATAAACCTATATACCTTGATGATGATGAGATTGTTCATAGTGTTAAACATGAAGAGATAAAATCAGAAGATAGTGATTCAGAAGAAGATATAGTTTGGAAAGATGTTTCAGAAGAGAATAAAACCAAGAATAAGAAGAAAGGTGTAATAAAGAATTCTAATGGAGAAACTGAACAAGAACCATTATTTATTAATGATAGTGATGATGAAGAAAGAATAGATCATAAAGCAAAAGAAGATGAAGACTCAGAAGAATATAAAATGGCAATGGTCAAATCACTTTATGAATATGCTAAGAAGAATAATCAACCATTTAATAAGAAGAAAATTGAAACAGATTCTGAATTAAAAGAATTTGAAAATGAACAATTAAGACAAGCTATTGAATTATCAAAAAGAGATTATGATGATTTAAAGTATAAAGAATCGCATGGATTAGGTAATAGTGATCCAATTAATTTTAAAGATTTCAAAGTTCCATTAATTTTTTCTAAATTAACATTAAAGGGAAGTTTATTTGATACATCAACAGCAGCATCAGCAACAACAACAGCAACATCATCTGTACCCAAGCCATCAATTCAAGAACCTAAACCTATTCGACAACAGTCAAAACCCGCTCCACCAACAGCTGATATTAATGATGATATGTTAGATTTTGATCTTGAGGATTTAGAAGATATCAAGAAACCAGGTGATAAAGATAATAATGATAATAATAACAAGAAGAAAAAAGATGCTGAATCTGAAAAGAAAAAACCATTACCTTTACCAGAATGGTTTAAATCAAGTAATTTAAATTCAACAATTGGTGTTGATGTTGATAGCAATAAAGTTAAACAAACAGATGATGAAAAAGCAGGTCTTATTTCTATTAATGATATTCATGAATATATTTTATCAGATGATGAAGATGAAAATATTCAATTTATAAGTGATGATGATGAAAGCAACAACAATAATAATATTATTCAAAATAATAAAAATGAACCTATACTTGTAGAAGATGAGAAGGATGAAGGACCTAAACCTAAAGAACCAATATTTTTAGATGATGATGAAGAAAAAGATAATAATAATATTTTACCTTCTATTGAATTAGATAATAATGATAATGAAACTAATAATATTCCAATTTCAAATAATGAAAAGACCCCCGAATCAAATAAGCATAAAGTGAAAATCACTGATGTATTAAAGCCAAATAAAGAACCAAATGAAAAAGAACCAAATTATCAAGATTATGAATTTTCTGAATCCGAAGAAGAAGATTTGGTTGAACAATTAGAAAATGAAGAAATTGCATATGATAAATTTGTTGGTAATTTAGAAAATAGTAATACTACTAATAATAATAATAATAGTACATTCCATTGGGATTTTGAAAAAGAAAAAGAATTACAAGATCAACGTAAAAAGGATAAAAGAGATGCAGATGAAGTTTCAACTGCAATGATTCTTGATGTTCAAGATCTTTTATCTAGGTTTGGTATACCATTTATTACAGCACCAATGGAAGCAGAAGCTCAATGTGCTGAATTATATAAGAATGGACTTGTTGATGGAATTATTACAGATGATTCAGATTGTTTTTTATTTGGTGGTGAAAGAATTTATAAAAATATGTTTAGTGAAAAAGATTTTGTTGAATGTTATTTTACAAATGATATTGAAAGAGATTTAGGATTAACTAGAATGAAATTAATTGAATTAGCAATTTTATTAGGTAGTGATTATACAGAAGGTTTAAAAGGTATTGGTATTGTTAATTCAATGGAAATTATGGCTGAATTTATTGATAATCAAGAATCAAATAAAGATATAATAGGTAGTGGTACTTTAATTAATTTTAGAAATTGGTGGATTGATTATCAAAATGGTGGAGATATTAATGAAAATGAATCAACAATTCGTAAGAAATTAAGAAAAAAATTAAAATCAACTGAATTATTTTTAAATTCACAGTTTCCAAATCCATTAGTTGTTGATGCATATATTAATCCTGAAGTTGATGATGATAAAACAGAATTTAAATGGGGGACACCAGATATTGATAGATTAAGAACTTTTTTAATGTTTACAGTTGGATGGAATCAAGCCAAGATTGATCAAGTATTACTTCCTGTAATTAATGATCTTAATAAAAGAAGAAAAGAAGGTTTACAATCGACATTAAATGAATTTTTCCCATCAACAATTAAAAGTAAACGTGAAGAACTTATGACGAGTAAAAGATTAAAAGATGCAACAAGTAAGTTAATTGCTAAAAGTAGTTCAACTAATGAAAAGGAAAACAAAGAAGAAGAAATAAATTTAGACGATGATGATGATTTTGAATTCAGTGATGATGATTTTGTTGATGGTAATAATAAAGAAGATAGTAATAAAAGACAGAAAACCAATTAAATTAAATAAATATGTAAAAAAACTACCATAAATTAAATTATATAAATCAATAACTCCAAATATCAGACTGATAATCTTCAGTTAAATTTTCATCATTACCATATAATTCTTGCCATTTAGTAAAACCACCTCTAAGAACCCAAATTCTTAAATTTTTAATTTTTTCTAAATCAAATGATTGTATAAAATTATTTGGTGAATCAATTACTTCATTTAAAAATCTCATAAATTTCATTGCAGATGAAGGACCTCTTTGTTGAGATAAAGCACAATGGAATACAATATCATATTGATCTTTATTTAAAGCATCTTTCAGTATATTAGGAGATTCAAAAGATATATCAGTTGATGGAATATGTAAACAATTTTTAATATGACCTCCAATAAAGTCAGAATCTCTTACATCAATTATTAAGAAATTTGAACCTAAACCACTGCGACCAGTTTCGATCCAATGCTTTAAATTAGAAGGTTCAACGTATTTCAAAGTAGCTACAGAGAACCTAGACATAATATAAGTAAATAAATAAATGAATTGAATATATAGAATAGATATATAAATAAAAGATAAAGTGATCACTGATTACCCTTTCAAATAAATTATCACCGTAACTAAACCCCATGCACTAACTAATCTATATGAGAGACTATCGACGCTTAGCATCATCACATTCACACACCCCCTAATGGTTTAAAAATAAAAACCCACACCACCCTCAACAAATGAGACAATAACACCACCCGCTTACATAATCTCCCCCAAGACAAACCGCTCGCTGACATTGTTAAAATTGTTAAAATTGTTAAAATCGCTGAAAAAACAAAAAAAGCAAAAACCCCGAAAATTTTGAAAATCTCAATGAGAAATTTCTGTTTTTTTCTGTTGCCTCTAACCGTGATGAATAAGTTGTTTTCATTTATTATACACTTCTCTTTCTTTTTTTCTATCTTCCAATTAAACTTTTATATTAACAATCATACATCTGGAATTACGTTCAATACAACTCATATATTAGGTTACACTGTTATATAGTACTTCAATTACAACTTATTAGTTACTATTTAATTACAATTACATAACACTGCGTTTCTTGTTTTTGTTTTCCTTTCGTTCCTACCGTTGATAATAAAAGAGTGCCCTTTAATATTATTTTTTCCCTCCTCTTAATCCTATTTTTTAATTTTTTTTTTTTGCAATCAATTAATCAAAAACAGGGATTATACACAATCAACTGAATATTCAGATAACTTATTATTATTATTAATTCAATAATCACTGCTACTATTTGAAATGAACCAACAACAAATGGCTGTCGTAGCACAAATGAATGGTGGTGTACCTCCCCAACAAGTATCTGCTGCTCAAGCTCAAGCTCAGGCTCAAGCTCAGGCTCAAGCTCAAGCACAGGCCCAAGCTCAGGCTCAAGCACAGGCCCAAGCTCAGGCTCAAGCTCAAGCACAAGCTGATGCTCAGAACTCATTTGAAGCAAGATTTGCTCAAGAAAATGCAGAAACTTGGATGGCTATTGGTTCTTGTGCTGACGCCATTGGTAATATTGAAAAAGCTGTTGATGCTTTTTCAACTGCTTTAAGATATACTCCAAATAATCCAAAGGCTCTTACTCAATTAGCTAATGTTTATCGTACTAGAGATGCCTTTTCTGAAGCTGCTGATTTATATAGAAGAGCTTTAAGTCTTGATCAAAATAATGGTGAAACTTGGGGTTTATTAGGTCATTGTTATTTAATGTTAGATGATTTACAAAGTGCTTATACTGCTTATCAACAAGCTTTATTAAACTTACAAAATTTAAGTGTTCCAAAATTATGGCATGGCATTGGTATTTTATATGATAGATATGGTTCTTTAGAATATGCAGAAGAAGCTTTTGTTAGAGTATTAGAAATGGATCCAAATTTTGATAAAGCAAATGAAATTTATTTTAGATTAGGTATTATATATAAATTACAAGGAAAGTTATCAAAAGCTTTGGAATGTTTTAATTATATTTTAAATACACCTCCTGCTCCTTTAACTCAAACTGATGTTTGGTTTCAAATTGGTTCTGTTTTAGAACAAAATAGAGATTATAATGGTGCAAAAGATGCTTATGAAAGAGTTTTACAAAGTAATCCAAATCATTCAAAAGTTTTACAACAATTAGGCTGTCTTTATTCTCATCAAGAGGCAAATTTTTATGATTTAGAAATTTCTTCTCAACTATTACGTCAATCAATTGAATTAAATCAATCAGATGCTCATACTTGGTATTATTTAGGTAGAGTTTATATGTCAAAACAAGATTATCCAAATGCATATGATTCTTTTCAACATGCTGTTAATATTGATTCAAGAAATCCAACTTTTTGGTGTTCAATTGGTGTATTATATTATAAAATTACTCAATATAAAGATGCTTTAGATGCATATACAAGAGCTATTAGAATTAATCCTTATTTATCTGAAGTTTGGTATGATTTAGGTACTTTATATGAAACTTGTAATAATCAAATTGGTGATGCTTTAGATGCTTATTCAAGAGCTGCTTCATTAGATCCAAATAATCATCAAATTCAAGAAAGATTAATTCAATTAACTAAATATCAAAAAGAAGGTGGAAATCCACCTCCACCTCCACCTTTACAACATTATGCTCAATTATCAATGCCACCAAATCCTCAACAATTAGAACAACAACAATTAGAACAACAACAGCAGCAGCAACAACAACAACTTCCATTACCTATGCAACGACCATTAATGCCACCAACAACACAATCACCAAAACTTGAACCAGCAGCAGCAACTACTGCACCAGTACCACCACCTGCAGTACCACCTGCAGTACCAACTGTAGCACCAATAACTGCTGTACCAGCAACTAATGGTTCTGCTAAAAGAGAAAGACCAGTTGATGAACCATCTTCAACTCCTGTTGCACAAGTACCAACAACAACTAAACCAGCATCATCAACCTCATCAACCTCTTCATCATCAAGATCAAAGAAAGATTCAACATCATCAAATTCATCATCAAGTTCAAATCCTGCTAAAAAGCAAAAGAAATCTAAAAATGGACATAATAGTGGTCATGGTCATTCCCATAGTCATAGTCATTCAAATGAAAGTAATGGTTCTAAAGACGTTCTAGGAGCACAACCTGTTGAAGCTCAACCGATTGCTCCTGTAGCTGCACCAGTTGTACCTCCTGTTACAGCCGCCGCACCAGTTGCTGTTGATCCAACACCAGCTACCATCGCTCCAACACCTGCAACTACCATCGCTCCAACACCATCTGAACAAACTGTTACACCAAGTCCTGCCCCTCCAGTTGAAGAGAAAAAAGAACCAACTATTGAATTAAAACCAATTGAAAAGGAAGAGGCTGTTGATTATCAAGAACAAGTTAAATCAAATGGTAAGAGTGATGAAGTTGAAAAGACTCCTTCTGAAGATAAGAAAGAAGTTTATGAAAAACCAGTTAGAAAGATTGATGAAGATGAAGATTATGACGATGATGAAGAAGAAGAAGAAAATGCTGCTGATAATAAAAAGGAAAATGGTAATGGAACTGAAAACGACAAGGAACAGGAAAAGGAAAAAGAATCTGTACCAGAAACATCTGATGAAGTTGCAAAAGAAGATAAAATGGATGTTGATAAACCTGAAGTAGATGATTCTAAAAAAGAACCAACTCCAGCTGCTGTTGAATCCAAAGAAGAAGCACCAGTTGTTGAATCTAAGGATGAATCTGCTAAACCAAAAGAAGAATCAAAGGTAGAAGAGACAGCTGAAAAGATGGATGTTGATGAAACAACCACCGAAACTAAAGAAACTACTACTGAAGCTACTGAAGCTAAAGTTGAATCTAAAGAAGCTGATTCAGAAGAAAAAGAGAATGAAGAAACTTCTGCCACTACTACAGAAACTGCTACACCTTCTACCGAAGAAAAAAAGGAAGAAGAAGCTAAAGCTGAGTAGATCAATAATAATAATATTCTTTTTTTTTATATTGAACCCCTTCTGTATATAAACTTTTTTTATTTCTCATGAGACAATGATGATTTACCTTCTACAAAACAAAAAACACAAAAAATTAGATATTCTCTATTCCCCTGCTTGTTTTCATATTATTATTTTTTTTAAAAAAATCACACACCCCTTTTTAATACTTTTATTTTATTTTTAATTTGTTTACTATATGTATAGCTTTTATACTTCAATTTTATGTTTTTTTTATTGGATAATCTTACCTTTGTTTTTTTACTTTCTTTCTTTCAAAAAAAAAGAATTCTTTTTATTATTATGTAATATATTACTACTTAATTAATTAATAACCATTATTATTTCTACTCATTCATTAAATGTTTATCTAAAATATAAACTTCACCACTAGCTTTTCTAATATATACAAGACGATCAATAACTGTTGAACTAACAACAACACCACGTAAGTTACATTCAGTATTACCATATAATTCAGAATATTGATCAGATAATTTGGGGAATAAAGATGAATATAATAATTGGTTTTCAATAACATCTTCTTTATTGATTGTTAATTTTGATTTGATTTGAGTATATGTTTCTGAAACAAAAATTGGATATAAATTATTTTGTTTCTTAGAGTTTTTGGAACCATTATAAACTCTTAATACCCAAAGAATTAAAATTTTATTTATTAAAACTTTATCACCATTTAATAACTCATCAATTGAATTGAATTTAAAAAACTTCAATAATGATTCATTGAATTTAATATCATTTTTTAAAATAGTTTTCAAAGTCAATGGTTTATATTTCTTAATTGATTCTTTTTCAATTTTTGAAATTTTATCAATTAAATTTTGATAAATTGTAATTTGTGATCTTTTATATTTTTTAATTTGTTGAATTATAAAATCTCTAATACCTTGAGTTGATGAAATTGGGGTTTTTAAAAGCTGGATTTGTTGATCTAATATATCTCTAAGTGATTGGAACCCTTCTAATTTCATACGTAAAGTATATTGATTTGATTCACTGGAAAGTTGATGAATCATAGCAAAGAAAACTGTAAGTTCATTAAATTGACTAGGCAATTTAAAAGTCACGCTTTCAGAATTTTCATCATATGAAGGTAATTTAAAATCCCCACCACCAATTTTATTTGCTTTTGAAATAAATGAATCGGCATTAGGTACACGTAAAGTTAAACCTAATGAATCGAATTCATTTTTATCAAGTACAAATCCATAACCTAATAATAATTCAGTATTTGTCTTTTCACCATAATTATTAAATAATTCAGAACCTTTTAATAATACACCATTTTCTAATGATTTAAAAGTTATTTGATTTAATGATTTTTCATAATCCCATTTAACTTGATGTTTATTATCATGATTAAGTAAATCAACTATTGGTAAAAGAAAAGCTTGATTTAAATCTTTAATTTTTTGATTGATTAAAATTTGTGGGAAAGCTCTACTATAAAATATACAATGAGACCAAAGATAAGCAGGAAATGAAGTCCATGATAAGATTTCATTGTTTAATAATTCATAAATTTGATTATCTGAAATTTTATTTTCTTTAAATTCACTATAAAATTTTAAATCTTTTGTAATTTGTGAAGTTGATGGTAATTGAGATATTAAATCAGCCCATTGATCTATAAGATTTTGTAAATTACCTTTAGTTAATCTACCTGCTTCAGTTTGTTGAATCAATTTTCTTTCTTTTGGATTCCAATAATATGGAGTAGTTTTATCAATTGATAAATAATCAATATATGGTTTGAATGTATTATAAGCATCAGGAACTTCACTTGAATTAAATTTTAATTTTGATAAAAATAATTGAGTCAAACCATTAACATTTGAATTTGATTTGATTTCTTTACCCATATATTTCTCGGCTACTTCTAAAGTAATTAAAATATCATTAGGGATTATAATTAAATCATCTTTATCCTCTGATAAATTCGAATTTGATTGATCAATATCTTGGTTAAGAATTGCATGAACACCTTTTTCTTTTGAATATTCAAATGAAATACGAGGATCAATTATTGAACCATTAGAAGTTGCCCATTCTAATAAATTGTTTAAAGATTCAGACATTTTGAATAGTTAACTAAGTTATAGAATATAGTAATAACAAAACAAAGTATATTCATCTACACTGATTAATATGGAGTAAATGAAAAATGATGAAAAAAATATTTACCCACACAGCCACACTATCATCACTGTACCAGCCACATAACAAACCTCACACAAGCCACACTGATCAACCTTCTTATTTAGGCTAAAAAACGATAAGAGACAAAAACCACAGAATTGGAGTTGGAGTTTTCTTTTAATAAACATACTCTCTTCTTTTTTATGATTAATAACCTTTAAAAAAGGTATATATATATATATATATATATTGTGCAAGTGTGTTAATTGGTTAACAGAGAAGAGTTTGTGTTGATCTTTTTTTTGCTGTGTTTGTAATAATATTTCTTTTTTATACATGCAAGATATTAGAGCAATTAACTCAATTTTATTTAAGATTATTTATTTATTGCTTTGGATTTTAATTGGACCTGATTTAGTTAGTAGAATGTCACAAATTGTTTATAATTCAACATCATCATCAAATTTATTATTAGATGCAAGTAAATCACCAGAATTTAGAGCTCTTGGAAATGGTAGTTCAAAAGATTTAATGTCTTCCTCGGGTATACTTTCAACAATGATTGATGATCAAACTAGATTTAAAGATAATTATCAATTAGCTATAAAGAGATATATAAGTAGAGAATTTGATCTTTGTTTTGAAATAATTAATAATTTAGTAATAGAGTTAATGCATGATAGACAAGATTTACATAAATTAAAAATATCAAATGATTTAATTATTAAAATTTATAAATTATATTTATCAGTTTGTGATTTAATTTTAAAAGATTTAAATATTGAAGAAAATGGGAATATTTTATTATTTAAAGATATTTTTAAAAAAGGATGTTTATATAATCAATTAATTACAATTTATGATAATGAAATAATTTTAATTGATTCAGAATTAATAATACTTTGTTTAATGGTTGAATTATCAAATAATATTGATATTAAAATATTAAATGAACAAATTGAAGGATATCTTAAAACTGTTGGAGTTTTATCGGAGGGGATTAATGAAGAAAATAGTAAATCATTTGAAAAAATATGTGAATTTTATCTTATTAATGTATTAGTTAAATCAAAAGAAATTGAAAAATCTAAAAAATTAATAAGTACATTATTTATAAGTAATGATTCAAAAGTTGAACTTTATTTAAAGAAATTAAATAATGAAATTGAAATTGATAAAAAAAATGAATTAGAAAGAAATAATAAAAAGATAAATGAATCTAATAGTTTACAATCGGTTAGTTCAAATAATAAATTAAATCCAACAGTATCAACAATGAGTGAAACTGGTAATGGTGATATTGATAAAAAGAAGAAAAAAGTTAAAAAGAGAAAATCTGAAAAGAAAATGATTCAAACAAATCATTCAACTTCTTCATATTCAATAATTGATAATATTAAAAAATATTTTATTAATGATCAAAAGATAACAATTTTAAATTTAATTAAACCGGGGATGATAATTGTATTATTATTATCAATAATCTTATCATTTACTAGGGTAGCACGTGGTAGATATTTACAACGTATAAGATTATTTTTAATGTATATATTGATGCGTATTAAAGATACATTAGGTATGGCATTTAAGATATCATATATATAGTAAAGGGGAGAACTACATAACAGGTTTGTATATAATAACACAATTTAATTAATATTCATTACGTAATTCAATGTTGTATATATTAATAGTAAAACCAAAACACCTCACACCACTAACAAAACTCTTCCACCACCAAAAAAATGAATGATGGCGAAAATTGAAGTTTCGATTTCTTTGAGTGAAGGTTGTAAATAAATGATTGTGTTGTACATACTTTAATTTATACTTATATTATTATCACAAATTAAAATAAATTAGATTCTAATCCATCAATCAGGCATATCAATTATCATTAGCCTTTTCATTTATTTCAATTCTTTTTTGCTTATATTTAGTTAAAATCAATTTATTTTAATTTATACTTTGTTTCATCTTACCACCTATCTCTCTCTCTCTCTCCCCCCTTCAAATAACAATTTTATTGATTGATTGTTTGATATCTTTTTCAATTCATATCAATTCATTATTATAATACTCATACATACATCTCAAAAGATTTATTCATAGTTGACCAAATTGTCATTCTTATAATCTTCTTTCCTCCTTTCAAAAAAAAAACATAAATTGCATATATTTTGTGTGGTAATCACCAGATTTTAAACAGAGATTATCTAAAACCACAATATAAATACAATCACACAGTCACAATCACACTCACAGTTACATATAGATAATACATATATATAATCCATTAATTTTTTTTATTAATTATTAATTATTGATTTTTTTAAACTTCAACAATGGAACCTTTACATACTTTCCCAACCCAACCACATCAAGAACAACAACCATCTGATACTGATGATTTGTTTCCAATTGCCCTTTTAATGGATGAATTGAAACATGATGATGTTGCTAGTAGAGTTCAAGCTATGAAAAGAATAGATACAATTGCTATTGCCTTAGGACCTGAAAGAACTAGAACTGAATTAATTCCATATTTAGAAGAAAATGTTCCTGAAGATGAAGATGAAATTTCAGCAATTGTTGCTGAAGAATATGGTAAATTTGTTCCATTAGTTGGTGGTCCAGAATTTGCTCCTTTATTAATTCCTTTATTACAAAAAATTGCATCATGTGAAGAACCTTTTGTTCGTGAAAAAGCTGTTGATTCATTAAATTTAATTAGTGAATCATTAACTGATGAACAATTAATTCAAGAATTTATACCATTAATTGAAGTTTTATCAAAGGAAAAATGGTTTTCATTACATATTTCTGCGACTGGTTTATTTAAAAGTGTTTTAACAAGAGTTGATTCAGATTTACGTAAACAATTATTAGAATTATATTTTACATTAATTCAAGAAGATTCTCCATTAGTTAAAAAAGCTGCTGCAACTAATTTACCAGAAATAATAGATTTATTAGCATCAACATTTAATAAACCAGAAAATAATAATGAAGTTAATTGGGAATTAATTTATGATATGTATTTAACAGTTGTTAAAGAACAACAAGATTCTGTTAGATTTTTATCAATTGATATTTTAATTTCAATTTTATCATTTTTAAAAGATCAAAATGATAAAACTCATCTTAATAATTTATTTCAAAGTCTTAATGAATTAGGTAATGATTTAAGTTGGAGAGTTAGATATATGGTTGCTGATAGATTTGAAAAATTAGCATTAAATTTTAATGATGATAAAATTTTATTAGAATTAGTACCAATAATTGTATTTTTAATGAAAGATAATGAAGCAGAAGTTAGAAAAGCAATTTCAAAACAATTACCAGGATTTTGTAAATTAGTTAATGAAGTTGATCCAACAATTGTATTAAAAGAAATTGTACCAGTTGTTGGTGAATTAAGTAAAGATGGTTCAGAAACTGTTAGAAGTGCTTTAGCAAGTGAAGTTACAGGTTTAACACCAATTCTTGGTAAAGATGATACAATTGAATATTTAGTACCAATATTTGTTGATATGTTAACAGATGAATTTAGTGAAGTTAGATTAAATATAATTTCAAATTTACAAGTTGTTAATGAAATTGTTGGAATTAAATTATTAAGTAATTCATTATTACCAGCAATTACAGGATTAGCAAACGATAAATTATGGAGGGTTAGATTAGCAATTATTCAACAAATTCCATTATTAGCAGAACAATTAGGTGTAGAATTTTTTGAACAAGAATTAGGTCAATTATGTATGGATTGGTTATGGGATCCAGTTTATTCAATTAGAGAAGCAGCAGTTTTAAATTTACAAAAATTAACAAAACATTTTGGAGAAGAATGGGCAAAACCTGAATTAATTGATAGATTATTATCAAAACAACAAACACCAGATTTTCAAAATTTTATATTTAGAATAACTTGTTTATTTGCATTAACGAATTTAGTACCAGTTATAAGTAATCAATTAATTATTAGTGATATTTATCCATTTATTAATTCATTAAAAAATGATCAAGTACCAAATATTAGATTTAATGTTTCAAAATCTTTATGTATAATTTCAGAAAAACTTTTAACAGAAGAATCAACAAAACAAATTGTAATTAATGAAATTATACCAATATTAAAAGATTTATCAAATGATGAAGATATTGATGTTAGATTTTTTACAGAAAAGAGTTTAAATACAATTGAATCATTACTTTAATAGTGATGATTATGAAATTATTATATTTATTTAATTTTTATGTTTTTATTTAATGCTTGTGTTTTGTTTTTTTTGTTGTTGTTTTCAAATTTGCGTTTTCTGTTTTTTAAATTTATTTTTTTTATTATTATTATTTAGCGTTTTATATTTATCTTCTTTTATTATTATTATTTAAATTGTTTTTGTAAGGGAGTTTTGTATGCCAAAACTTCCAATATATTTTATAATACAAATTAAATTATTTTTCTGTCCCTTAATATTAATTTACTGAAAAAAAAAATGAAAAAAAACACAAATACGATATTATTATTATTATTATTTATTGATTTATTTATTTAAATATTCTAAAACTCTACTCTACTCTAGTACCTTTAACTACAATAGGAATCATACCACCAGTTGAAATACCAAATAATCTATGATCTAAAGCAGTAATAATAGATCTAATAGTACCAGCATGAGAAGTACAACTAATAATTGAATCATTTTTATCATTTTCAAAAAGATAATTCAAGAATGAATTTGATCTAATACTTTGCTGACTTAATGATTCTCTTATATCATAACTGAATAATTCATCATTTTCATTGAAATTATCTTCGAATTTGAAACCAAATTTTGAAACTCTTGATTCAATGATTGATTTACTGGATCTCATGTCACATATGTGAACACCATTTCTTTCTCTTAAGTCTTCTTTTATCATTGGATAATAACGTTTTTTAGAAATTAATTTAGATTCATCGACATCTTGATCATCTTCACAAATTGAAATACCATTCCAAGTTTTTATTAAAGTAATTGTTGATCTTGTAAAAGGTGATGAATAATATTTAGTTGGAATAGGACACCCTTTTGAGATTTGTAATAACCAAGCATCATGATTTTGTTGAGCTTGAATTTCACCAACATCAGGGGTTAATAAAGGATCAGGACCCCAAACTGTTTCGCCATCACCTTTTTGTTTTGCCCAATATTGATTCCATGAATCTAAACCATATTTTATCACAGCACGATTATGAAAACCTTGACCGTGTCTTGCACAGAAGATTAATTTATAAAACTCATTTTCATTTGAATTTTCATTTAATTTATTTAATTTATCAATCAATTCATTCCATGAAGATAAATTCAAACCAAAATCACAATCGATATAATTGAATTTAGAATCATCAGTTTCCGGATCAGATTGTTTGAAAAACCCTTGAACAACTTCAAATCTCCAAGGTCTCATCAATTGATTTGTCAAAGGATCTCTTTCTTCCTGCAGAGTCTTTATTAATTCTTTGTATTTTAAAACTTCATTTAAATCACTATGAGCATCAACTACATCTTCTGGAGTTAATTTAAGTAAATTTTCTTGAACAGTCATTTTTGTGTATTGTTTTATGTATTAGTGAAGAAGGGTATATCTATATGAAATTAATGAATATTAAATGAGTGGTTAAAAGGGGTTGTGTCTATCTGTCTATCTATTTATATGAATAAAGTAATTAAAAACAAAATAACCCCCTGCGTAATAATAAAATTAACGAAAACGTTTTTCAAATAAAAATTTTTTAAGGTGGGGGATATTTTTTAAAGAGGAGAAGTTTTTTATGTTAGAGAGAGCTTTTATTAAAGCAGCCATTTATTTAATTTACTTTGTTTTCATATATATGCTTCATGTAATTGGTTTAGGGGAATCGGATAAATATGGATTAACATGTGTATGTAATATTACAAAAGAAGTAATTAGATAAGAAGAAGAAAACGGTTAAATACGGGAGAATATTATTATTATTATTATTATTATTATGAACAGTAAACAGTAGATAGGTAAAAAGCGGGAATTGTTTTTTTTTTTTTGTTTAAGTAATTAAATCTTCAATATCTTGATTATTATTATTATTATTATATTTATTATAATATAATTCATAAATTTCATCTTCTAATTTACTTAAATCACCACGAGTTTTACGTGATTTTGAAATATTTTCTGGATTTATATTTTGTATTTCTTTAATTTTTTCATTTAAAAGTTTTTTATTAACATTTGAACATAATTTTTCATGACCTAAAATGCATAAATCACATCTTGGAGATCTTGGTAAACAAACCATTTGACCAAACCCTACTAATGTTGGATTAATTTCTGACCAAAGTTCTTTTGGTAACCATTTCTCCATATCTAATCTAACATGTTCAGGTGTTGATAATGATTTCTTTGAAGACGATGATCTCCAATTCCACATATTAATTAATCTAAACATATGAACATCAACTCCAATACCTGTATTTAATTTCCAAGCACTTTGTAATAAAAGATAACCCATCTTTGGACCAACACCAGGAAATTGAATAATTTCTTCAATTGTCTTTGGTATATCATTATTATGTTTTTCTTTTAATAATTCAATGGTTTGTTTAATATATTTAGCCTTACGTGTATGGAAACCAACTTTAAAGATTAATTTATCTAATTCAGATTCATTAATATCAGATATCCCTTCTAAACAAAGACCTTTTTTATAACCTTTTTCTAAGAAATAATTATTTAAATTTTTCATAACTTGATAATTAATTTCATCTTTTGTTTGTGAAGACATCATTAATGAGATTAATAATTGAAATCTATAAGTCTTGTCATCAATTTGATTACCTGATACGGTATATGGAATATTTGCACAACCCATTGTATCAACTGGTGAAATTATTAATGATCTCATTTTTTTAATATGTTTATACATTAACCAAAATTTTAAAGGTTGTGGATTTTCAGTTTTGGAATAAGTTGTATCTTCGTTATCTTGTTCTTCAATTTTAATATCAATTTTATTGATTTTTCTTCTTTTAGAAGGTGGAGAAGGAGGAGGTGAAGAAGAAGGTTCTAATATAAGATTATCATCTTCTAATTTAATTTGAATTTCATTTAAATTATTTGTAGTAGTAGTAGATAAAGATAATTTTTTATTATTATCAAAAAATTTACTTTCAGTACCTGTTGATTTAATAACTTTTGAATTTATTCGTACCGCCATTAAGTAAAGAAGTAAATATAAGTTAATATTAGAAATCAAATCAAATCAGATCAAATCATTATTATAAAGGCACTACACGTTAAATATTTTCTCTTATATGCATTTAATTTAATGATAGTAAACACCTTAAACCAAGTAGTGGAAACTAAAAGCATATTACTAGAATAATAATCACGTGCATAGATCACATGACTGCAATCACGTGCCCAACTTGTTTAAAAACACACCCTTGCACCATCATCCACCACAAAATATTAAAGCCGAAAAATCCTTTTTTACTTTTTAAAATTCAAAATAATATCATAAACAAATAGAACACAGCCGTTTCATCTGTTTTTTGTTTAAAAGTTTATTTATTGAATCATCATTATCCATAATCGGTTTTCATCTTTTCATTTTTTCATCTTATTTTGTGTTATTACTATAATTATAATTATATACTAAATATTGAGTAAATTTATATCATACTATGCTATTTCAAAGTTATAAACAAACAAAAAAAACACAGTAAAAGAAATAAACCAAAAAGAAAATAAATAGTAAGTCCCTTAAGTCCAGGAATCTGTAAAAGTGCAAGACACAAAAAGAAAAATAAATTCAAACTGTCAAAAGTTTTTCATTTTTTGCTTTTATAATTTCTTTACATTTTGTTTTTTTGCCCAGGTTTAAATTATCCACTAATATTACTGTCTTGTTTATGTGTGATTCATACTTACATTAATACTAAGAGCATTTAAGAGAAAACCTTTACCTTTCTCGCTTTTCTATCATTCATTTATAGTTAATTTAATTTCATTTTAGAAATTTTTTTTCTTTAATTTAATTAAATACATACCTTATCGGATTTTACAAAGTTCCTGCATTTTTCATTTAAATTAACTCTTGATCCCTGATTTTTTCATTTTGATTCATTTTTTGTTCTTTTATAATATTTTCTTCTTTTTATTCCATTAGTTGTGTTTTGTTTATTTCTTTTCTTATCATATTTACTAAATCATCTTCATCACACAATGTTAAGAAATTCTATAAAACAATCGCAAAGAGTTTTCTCAAAAGCTCCTCAACATCAAACTCATCCACATCACCATAATAGTAGATTATTATCTTCAACTTCTCAATTAGAGAAAACTGGTGGTAATAATAATAATACTAATGGAAATTATCATCATAATTTCCGTAATTTTCAACCATCTTCTAAAAATTCAAACAATAACAACAACAACTCTTCTGCTTCACCAAGATTCCCATATACTTTACAAGATGTTACCTCTCAATTAGCTCAAGAAGATTTACCTTATTATAAACAATTATTAGCATTTGATGAATGTACTGCTCATAACTCTTCTTATGATTTAGCTACTGGTGAAATTTTAGGTGGTGTTACTACTTTTTGGTCTGCTGTTCATAAAATTATGCCTTTATATAGAGAATTAATGTATACAGGTGAATTAAATGAAATTAGAATGACTGAATTAGTTTCTTTATTAAGAAATGGTTTAAGAATTCATAGATTAGAATTATCAAAATTAAAAAAAAATCTTGATAAAGATGCAAATAATCCATTAAAAGAAATTCATTTATTTTTAACTTCATCAATTAGAGAAGTTTCACAAAATTTATTAGATCAATCAATTAAATTAAATTCTCTCGGTTTAACTCATTTATTTAAAGCTTATAAAGATTTAGGTTTTACCGATGAAGCTGTTTCTATTTGGGAAAAGGGTAAAGAAATTCCAAATTTATATGAATTATTTACTTCTGAAGCTGTATTAGGTTCAGTTTTCCCATTTTTAGTTGAAAATGGTAATTTTAATTATGAAGAAGTTTTATCAATGTATAATAAAATTAAATCTTCAAAACCTTCAAATGAAACTATTCATAGAGAATTACAAGTTGGTATGATTAGAGTTTCTTTATTTAAAGGTTATACTGAACATGCTTTAAAAGTTTTTCAAAATTTAACAAGTGATGTTTATTCATCTTTCACTTCAAAAAATATTGAACCACCAATTAATGTTAAAAGTTATATGACTGTTGCTCATTTATCATTTATTGGATTTTCAAAAGATATTGATACTGCTGATCTTTTCTTTAAAGGTGCAGTTAATGAAGAAATGCCATATTTAACTCCATTACAATTAAATTTTATTAAAAAATATATTTTAAATACTTGGTTAATTACAAAAGACTTTCAAAAAGTTAAATCAATTTGGTTAACAACTTGGTCTCATTATGAAAAAAAGAGAACTTCAAATTCATCTGTTTCATCATCATTAAATGATTCATTTTTAGCTATTTTCTTTGAAAAATATCCAATTTATACAAATGAAGCTTTTGAAGAATTAAGATCATTAATTAGTGATTATAATTCAATTAAATCATTAGATGAACCATTTGTTAATGTTTTATTATCAAAATCAACAATTTGGAAAAAATCTGAAGTTTTTGAATCAATTTTAATGGCTGCTGAATCATATAATTTTCCAAAGACAAATGTTTTTTATAGATGTGCAATTAAAGCTTCAGGTTCAATTGATTTGCCTCCATATAGAATCTTATCATTATTCCGTCAATTATTAGCATTGAATTATAGAACTGGTTATAGAGCTATTGCTCATGCCGATTGGGTTGCTTTAAGAGATGCTACAGTTGCTTCACAAGAATTATATAAATTTTCAAATCCAAATGAAAAAATTGATTTATATTTTAAATTATGGAAATTATGTGCTCCATATTTTTTACAATTAGATTCATTTAAAACTTATATTCATAAGGATATTAAATTAAATAATTCATATGCAAGAGTTTATCATGAAATGCCAAATATTGATACTTCTGATATTGAAATTCCTGAAATTCAATATTTTTCAAGAAATAGAAGTATTGAAAATTATATCGGTTATGCTTATTAATGACAACATTTATTTTATGCTTTTTTTAATGACCTTTTTTTTAACAAAACTACCTTATCCCCCTTTTTTATTATATTATTAACTCTGATACCACAACCCCACAAATTATACTATTCATTTTATTAATTTTAACTCTTTAATACAACATATCATATCATATCACAAATCTTTTTTTTTTCAATTATTATTATATTCCATTCATTCAATTTTTTATCATTTTCTTATTTTTATTTCAACTTTGCTTTACGATCTTAATTTAATACGAAAACGAAAACGCTTTATTATCATTACAAAATCAAAATCAAAAAAAAAATACAATTCAATGTTCCTTTTTATATATATAATCTCTTTTCTAATGTTATTTTTCTACTTTTTATATATCTATATTATTATTATTATTTACTACTTACTTTTTGTTACTTAGTTCATGAAATTTATTATTATTAACGTTTTTAAATTTATGGTTGTAAAAAATAAAAAAAAACTAGTAAATTATCAACTGTTTTAGGCGCACAGTTATCGCTGCTTTTTTAAGGGTTGAGAAATCAAAACTCCACAAACCACAAATAAGAATCACAGAATAATGTTTCTTCTCTTTTTTATTCCCTTTATCAATCAATTATCAATCAATTATCAATCAATTAATCAATCAATATGGGGATATGTGGTTCTAAAGAATATACAGTAACAGCTGCCACTGCTAATAATCAATTTCAAAAAACTGAAAAGAGAACAACACAATCAACTTCAGCTAAGACTAAAACTAGTACTCAGCCCACAACAACAAAAAAGACAACCTCAGATAAAGGCCATGTATTAGGATCAAATAAATTAAATACAGAAGGAGAAAGTGCCACGACGGGGACGGTAACAGGAACTACAACAACTAAAGATAATGGTGGATTATCTGCAAAAGAATTAGCTGCAAAAGCAGCTCAAGAAAGATTTGATTCTAAAAAATTAAATGAAACATCAGGTGAACTAGGTAAAAAATTAGCAAAACAACAAAAATTAACAAGAACTCAATTAGGTGTTGATAGTTATAATGAAAAAAAATTAACTGGTGAATTAAGATAATAAAAGAAAGAAGATGATTGATTCCATTTAATTCCTTTATCTGCGAAAAGGATAATTTCACCATTTAAAAATTGAAGCTCCCCCCCCCACCACCTTACATTATATAATTTTCCTTTATTGCTATCATCACCCTTTCTTCTTCAATACTGTATACATATCATTTATATATCCTTATATATCTTAAAAAAACATTGTAATTTTATTTAATCAAAAAGACTTAAAGATTAACGGCGAGGTACATTTTGTTTACAAATTTGATTTTTTTTCTATTTTTGATCA
Source organism: Wenyingozyma suzukii (assembly GCA_030568155.1). Lineage (NCBI taxonomy): Eukaryota > Fungi > Ascomycota > Pichiomycetes > Pichiales > Pichiaceae > Wenyingozyma > Wenyingozyma suzukii. The sequence continues at coordinate 352,754 of JAJLTK010000010.1, read as the reverse complement.
TTTTGGGACTTTTTTTTTGGTTTCATAGTTTGTCCTATCTATCCCGTTTTTTTTTGGATTTATTAATTTTTATATTTTATACTTTAATATATATCTTTATCTAGTTATTGTTCACGTATACTATCTATAGAACTTGTTTTTAAAGTTCATTTAAAAAAAATGAATTCAAATACTGATAATAATAACGAAACAACAGAGATCACCGATAGAATAAGTAGAATAAGCAGTACAAATACAATCAGTACACAAATCAATGAATTAGAAAATGATGATAATGAATCAAAGAACAAGACATCAGATTTACCAAAGATTAAAAATGTAAATAATTCTTCTTTGAATTTATCACCAAATAATAATAAATTTAAATCACCTGCTCCATATCTTAAAAGTGAATTGATTGATACAAAGTCAATAGCATCTTCTAAAGTTTTGTCGTTCCATAATAATAATAATAATACCAACATAGATCCTGTACCTCCATTAACTTTTGCAAATGATTCATCATTATCTTCATCAAGAAGACAATCAATGATATTCAGTCAAAATCAACAAATCTTACAAGAACAACAACAGTTACAACAACAACAATCACAATCACAACAAAAATATCAACAATCTGTTCCTTCTTCATTACCTTATTCATCATGGCAACACCAGCAGGATAATCAATCACAACATACATCCGGTTCACATTCACCTACTCAACATTATATATCACAACAACAGCAACAACAACACAATCATAATCATAATTATAATCAACAAATGTTAAATTATCCACAATTAAATACAAAAGGTTCAGTATTATATCATGGTATTCAACCACCTCAAGATGATAATCAATCGATTTATCCACATTCGATTGTATCAAGTAATATAGATGTTCAAAAAAAATCATCAAGAAATCAAACACATAATGATGATGAAGAATTTATTTATCAAGATGATATGTCAACTCATATGCTTGGAATAAGTGGTAATAATAATAATAATAACAACAACAATAACAATAATCCAACAGATTTTTATATTGGACCATATGATTATTCTAGAATTTCAAGAAAAACTTCTACTACAAAACCAAGTGAATATCATTATGCACCAAGTTATCATAGTTATTTAAGAAATCATGGTGAAGAAGATTATGAATCACATGATGGTCAATCACTTAGATCATATGGTAGATTTAATAATAATAATAATAATAATAATAATAATAATAATAATAATAATAATAATAACATGAATAATATGAATATGAATATAAACTTGCATCAACATCAACAATCATTATCATCAGGTAATTATCCAACAATCTTTGATTCAAGATCAGCTTTTAAAAATTCAGATTTTTTATACCCTAATCAATACTCTGCATCAACAAGTAAAACACCATTAATTGGTGTTCCAAAAAATATCCAACAACAACAACAGCAACAACAATATAAATTCAAACCAAATAATGCCATATTAAGTACATCATCAGATCCTAAAAAAGCAATAATTTCACAAGTTCGAAAAGTATCTAGAAGATTATTTAGTACTGCAAATGCTAGAAATTTTTCAACAAATAATAATATTAATGAACTTGATATTGAACGTGCAGCAAGTAGTAGTAGTGCTATTGCCAATAATAATAAATATACCAAATCTGTACATCCAATTACTAGTAATACTACTACTAACAATAATAATGATCATAATAAATTATCTGTATTAGGTTTTACTTATAATGAAAATGATCAAGATTCGAATGAAGAATCAGAACTTGATACCACTATTAATGAATCATCACAAGGTTTACAAAATAATCCAGATTTATATTTAACTAAACCTTATTATAATACTTCAGACAATTCAAATAATTCACCAAATAATAAAAAATATTATAATGATTCATTACGTAGTTATGGATCTGTTTTAAATTCACCAAGTACTTTCAATAATAATAATAATAATAATAGACATCTTGTTGTTGATAGAAGTGATTCTGAAGATTTAAATTATCGTACAGTTAAATCACCATATTATGAATATAATAATTATGATGAATATTCACCACATGATTTTAAACCAATTTATTATAGACAAAATTTATTCTTTAAAATCTTATCAAGTATAATTTATACATTAATTATAATTTTTTTAGGATTTATTGCAGTTAGAATTTTCTTTTTAAAGAATTATGATAATAAATTAAGTGATTTTTCAATTGAATCAATTGATCAAATAATTATGAGTGATGAATTATTAATATTTGAAATTAATAGTTGTTCACATAATTATAATTTTCAAGATGTTACTATTTGGAATATGAATATTGATGTTTTTTTATTAACAAATGCATTAAAATCAGATAATACGTTAACCACAACAGAAAAGACAACGATTTTATTAGGTAATTCACAATTTTTCACAATACCATTAGAATTTAAAGGAATCTTATCAACAGATTCATCATTATCACTTATTGAATCAATTAAATTAATTTGGAAAAGATTAAACAATAGATCAAATATGGAATTGAATAAAAGTACAGGTCAAGTTAAGATTTCAAATCCTGGTAAATCAGCAAGATCAAAATTTGATAAAAAAATTAATGATAATGATAGTAAAGATAATAACGTAAGTATTTTAGATGGTGATGGACTTAGTGAAGATCAATGGCATTTAATTATTAATAATCCTTTTACAATAATTATTAGAGGATCATTTGATTATAAATTACCATTAGTATCGCATTATGAAATAATCAGTGTATCAGTTGAAAAAGATGTAGTACCTAAATAGTGTAAATAAATAGAATACGACATACATAGTGTGATATAATAAACGACGATCGACCTGAATGGTTATGAGCGAAAAACATCAAAAAAGTCAAAGAAAAATCGACGGTGAGAAAAATGTTGATGTTTTTTTTTTAATTTGGGGAAGAGAGAGAGAGAGAGATAAAGTAGCTTGTTAAAAGGTTTTACAATTCAAGTTTATTTTTTTACTCTTTTTTATTTATTGGATATATATACATTTCTGTTCTGTTTTACATTTGATTATCTATTATAAACATTTATTGGATTGTTTCTCAATATTGACAATTTATTTCTTTTTTTATTTATTAATTAAATCTTTCTTTCTTAATCACAACACATTGATTTCAATGAGAATTTTACTTTAAATCCATTTCAAACTTGTAAATAAATATAATATAATAACTCAATAAATCAAAGATGAATTTGGGAACACAATTTTCAAATAAAAATACACAGCAACCTCAACAATACCCAAATCAAAATCAATATATGTATCAACAAAGTCAAGGGCAACAACAACAACAAGGTGGTGGTCAACCACAACAACCACAACAACAATTCAATTCAATGCAAGATGGATTTGGTCAACAGCAACAACAACAACAAGGTTCTGATCCATCATCTGTTCTTGCTCATAATTTATATCAGGGTAATTATAATAGAGGTAGTAATAATAATAATAATCAAGGTACTCCTCAAAATCAAATTCAAAATTTACATCAACAATTACAACAATTACAACAACAACCAGGTACTCCACAACCATCTAATCAACAATTATTATCAGCTGTACAACAACAACAATTACAACAACAACTTTTACAATTGCAACAACAACAACAACAGTTACAACAACAACAAGTTCAACAACTTGAACAACAACAATTGCAACAATTACAATTACAACAACAGCAACAAGTTCATCAACAACAACAAGTTCAACATCAACAGCAACAACAACATCTTTATCAACAAATTAATGTAGATAATTCAATTGCATCATCACCTCATTGGGCTCATCAAGTTCAATTAGCACAAATTTCAAGAAGTTCAAATATGCAACATTTTTATGCAAGACAAGCTGCAACTACTTCAAGAAAAGGTGTTAAAGATACTAAAGGTGCATCAATTACAGATATAACAATTTCATTATTATCAAGTGTACGAGAAAGTCAAACTCAAGAAAGTCAATCACAACAAAATGAAGGTTTAATGCAACATAAAAAACAAATTAATACTGAATCATCAATTGATGAGGAAGAAGAAGAACAAAGAATTAGAATTAAAGAAAATAATAAACAATTATGGACAGGTTTAGATTTAAGTGGTCAATTAGTTATGAATATATCACCAAAACTTTTTAATTATAATTTTTTAAGAAGATTATATTTAAATGGTAATAAATTAAAATCTTTACCAACATCAATTGGTTCATTAACTGCATTAAGAATATTAGATGTTTCATCAAATTTATTAACTGGATTTCCAAAAGAATTAGGTATGTTATATAATTTAAAATTCTTTTATGCATTTGATAATGATTTAAGAACAATTCCATTTGAATTTGGTAAATTATTTAGTGTTGAATTTTTTGGTCTTGAAGGTAATATTAATTTAGATAAAGAATTAATTAATATTCTTGGTAAAAGAGGCTCAAGAGGTTTGATTATTTATTTAAGAGATAATGCAACAACTGTTAAACCAGAACCAAGAAAATGGATTAAAATTGGTGATGATGGTGAACCAGAATTTGATGAATTATCAAATTCAAATTATTCATTAGAATTAAGTGCACCAAGTTCAAATTCATTTACAATCATGAGTTATAATACATTATGTCAACATTATGCAACTTCTAAAATGTATAAATATACACCATCATGGGCATTAAATTGGGAATATAGAAGAGAAAAATTAACTGAAGAAATTTTATCATATAAAACTAATATTATTTGTTTACAAGAAGTTGAAACTAAAACTTATGAAGATTATTGGGTTCCATTAATGGAAAGTAATGGTTATAAAGGTGTTTTCCATTGTAAAAGTAGATCAAAGACAATGAATGAAAAAAATGCTAAGAGAGTTGATGGTTGTGCAACATTTTATCAAACTTCATTATTTGAATTAAAAGACAAAAGAATTTTAGAATACAATGCAATTGTTATGGGACAAGAAAAATTTAAAAAAACAGAAGATGTTTTTAATAGATTTATGAATAAAGATAATATTGGTGTTGTAATGACATTTCAACATATTCAATCAGGTAATAGAATTATTGTTGCTAATACACATTTACATTGGGATCCAGAATTTAATGATGTTAAAACAATGCAAGTTGGTGTTTTATTAGATGAAATTCAAACAATGATTAAACAAAGAGGTGGAGATTTTCTTAAATATCCAATTCTTGTTTGTGGTGATTTTAATTCGCAACTTGATTCAGCAGTTTATCAACTTTTTAGTCAAGGTGTTTGTAAAGAACATCTTGATTTTAAAGGTAGAAATTATGGTAAATTTACTGATGAAGGTTTTACACATCCATTCCATTTTAGTTCAGCATATAATTTAATTAATGAATTACCATTTACAAATTTTACACCAACTTTTACAGAAGTTATTGATTATATATGGTATACAAATTCAACATTACAAGTTAAAGGATTATTAGGAGCAGTTGATTCAAATTATACAAAAGATTTAATTGGTTTCCCAAGTGCTGATTATCCATCTGATCATATACCATTAATTACAAAATTAGAATTTAAGAAAGTTTCTGCACCAACAAAGAAAAATATTGGTGCATTTTCAAGAAAGACTTAATTTTAGTTATTTTTTCTTTATCATTATTTTTCTTCCGTATAATTTTTATGTTTGTTTTGTTTTGTTTTTTGTTCAATTCGGGATATTTTTATTAGTTTTTTGTACTCTAATTTGTCTAGTATATATATATATTTTTATTATTCCTATTCTTTGTTTTTATTTATATAATAATAATAATAATAATAATATAATGCTTTTTATTTTGCTTACTTAACCTAACTAACCTAACAAGCCGGGGGATAAAACCGGGTCCCGGTAAATTATTGTCTCGAAAAAGAAATCAAAAGATCAAAAAAATTGACGGCCTTTACAAAGACAACCCTCTTTATCTGACCCTCAGGTGTTTATGTTTTATTAATGTACTATAGATCAACTAACATACTATTCTTAACTATTTTAAATCTATATATACATGATTCTTACAGGTACGCGAGGACATAGATGTTACCTATTTCAAATGAAAAGAATTCCATCGCCATATAGTCATACATCAAAGGCATCTCTTATCAATATACCCCACCATTCATCAAAAAGATACAATAGCAGTAATAACAATAAAAAAAATTCAATTTATAATCGTAGAGATTGGTATAAACTAAATGATGTTCAAGATGAATTAAATACATTTACTGTATCGTCATATAATATTTTATCAAGACATTATATTTGGAAACAAGTTTATAATTATTTACCTGAAACAAATCTTAATTGGGACAGAAGATTTGAGTTATTGAATCAAAATATGAATGATTTTCAAACTGATATAATGTGTTTTCAAGAAATGGAGAATTTATTGTATCAGAATCATTGGTCTCATTTATTTGAAGATAAATATGATTCAAGATTTATAATTAAAGCAAAAGCATCATATTGGGATAAAGATGAAAGTATGATGGATGGTGTTGGTGTATTTGTTAATAGATCAAAATTTAAAATATTAGATTATAAACAAATAAAATTTTCAGACATTGCATCTGATCCAAATTTATTTGATCAAACTGAAGATTTAAAAAAAAGAGTTTTAAATAGAAATACAGTTGCATTACTTGTAATATTAGAACATTTAAAAAGTGGTAAGAAATTATTTTTAACAAATACTCATTTATATTGGAATCCAGATCATTCGGATGTTAGTTTAGTTCATACTTATATGTTATTGAAATTGATACGAAATAGTTTAAAAGAATTTTATAATTCAACAGATGAACAAATTGATAATGATATTAAAAATAATAAATATTCAGTAATAATGTGTGGAGATTTTAATTCATCGCCAGACTCAATGGTTTATAAATTTTTAAATTCAGGTTCAATTGATATCAATCAAAATGATTTCTTTAAAAAATATCATTATGGTAAACCAATTTCATCAATTTTAAAAACTGATTTTAATTTAGAAAGTGCATATAAATTACTTTATGAAAAAAATTTAATGACAAAAACAACTTTTACAAATCATTTTAAAAAAATTATTGATTATATATGGTATACAGAAGGTAGTTTGAAATTAATTCAATCATTAGGTGATATTGATAAAGAATATTTAAATAAATATGAAGGATTCCCAAATGAGGAATATCCAAGTGATGTATGTATTAATTTTTTAGATTTTTGATTTGAGCTTTTTTGTTTCTTTTTTACTAACTATTATTATTACATTAATTTAGCATATACCCATTGTATCCAAATTTGAATTTGGAAAATAACTTACTACTATTATTTATTGAACACATTTCTTAAAAAGATGTGTGTTATGTATATATGTATTAACCCCCCGGCCCGATAAAAAAGTCACAAACTAAAACCAACGTATATAATTATGAAAAACGACTATCGGCGCGATTTTTCAGATCGAATGACTTTTTAAAGTAAAAAAAAAATTTTTGACAGATTTTTTTTCAATTCTTTTCTCCGATAAAATGTAGATACTTTTCATTAGGTTTTTTATTTTATTAACTACTATATAACAACTTATAACTTATATTCATAATGACTGAAGATCTTAATATTAAGAAAAGAAAAATTGAAGATAATGAAGAAGTAGATGATACTATTTCTAAAAAAAAAACTTCCTCAATTATAACAATTAAACAAACTCCAGAAGAAGAAGCAAAGGCTAAATTCTATTTTCAACCTCATATATTTGATGAAAAAGAACAAGAAGAACTTAAGCAAAGCATTACAGATTCTCAACCTTATAGATGGGGTACTATTACTAATTTAATGGATGATGAACTTCTTCGTAATGTTAGAAAAGAAATTATGAGAGAAATTCAATTTACTAAAAAAGAAACTGATATTTATAAAGTTTATCAAAGTGGTGATTTAGCTAATTTATCAGGTTTATCAAGTGATGAATTAAGTAGATTACCTTCGCTATATAAATTAAGATCGGCGATTTACTCTCAAAGTTTTAGAGATCTTGTTTCAAAAGTTACAGGTTGTGGTAAATTAAGTGGTATTAAAACTGATATGAGTTTAAATACTTATATTAAAGGTTGTCATTTACTTACACATGATGATGTTATTGGTTCAAGGAGAGTTAGTTTTATCTTATATATGCCAGAACCAGGTAAAACTTGGAAACCACATTATGGTGGTTCATTAAGATTATTTGATTCAGTTGTACCAAATGTACCACAATCTGATATTCATTCAAAATTAACTCCACAATTTAATCAAATCGCTTTTTTCAGAGTTCAACCTGGTTTAAGTTTCCATGATGTTGAAGAAGTTAGAGTTGATAAACAAAGATTATCAATTCAAGGTTGGTTTCATATTCCTCAAAAGGGTGAAGATGGTTATATACCTGGTGAACAAGAAAAAACTGAATCATTAAGTACTTTACAACAATTAGAAACAAAAGAATTAAAAGATTATGATTTCCCAAAGACAAATATGATTGATATTCCAGAAGATGAAATTAGACAATATGATATAATTGAAAATGAATCTTTAAAACTTAATGAAGATGATAAAAATTATCTTTCAAAATTTATTAATTTACAATTATTAAAAGATGAAACAATTTCAAAATTAAATGATATATTTACAGAAGAATCAGTTATTGATATTTTCCAATTTTTAAATTCAGATTATGAAACTATTTTGAAAAAACAATTAAAACATTTAGAACTTAATGAAATGCCTGTTATGCCATCAAAACAATCTGAAGTTAAATATCCTTGGAAATTAGCTGTTCCACCACATAAACAAAGATATATTTATATTGATGGATTACCTGAACAAAATATTACAAATGCTGAAGAAATTCAAAAAGCAAATAAAATAATTGATCAAGATAAACCAGATTTTAATAAAATTACAAATATTTTTGATAACTTAATAAAAGAAAATGAAAATAATGAAAATAAAAATGATGATGATAATGGATTTGAAGTTTATAAAAAACTTTCAGAATTAACTGAATTTATGAAATCTATTCAATTTAAAAAATGGTTAGCTTTAATTACAGGATTAGTTGTTGTTAAAGATCAAATATTTATAAGAAGATTTAGACCAGGTCATGATTTTATTTTAGCAACAAAAATTGATGAATGTGAAGATATTTCAAAATATTTAGATGCAGTATTAGAAGCCACATTAAACCTTACACCATCTACAGGATGGGAATCCGGTGAATTAGGTGGTTACGAATTATGTATGAATGGCGATGATGATGACGATGAAGAAGAAGAAGAAGATGATGATGATGATGATGAGGAGAAGAAATCTGGCAATGAATCATCTGCAGGTACCAAGAAAGTAATGGACATAATGAATAATGAAGATGAAGCCGCAATTTACAAAACATCAAATAATGACGACAGTGTTTTATATACATCACAAGCATGTTGGAATAAATTATCATTAACACTTAGAGATTCAAGTGTTTTAAAATTTGTTAAATATGTTAGTTTTAATGCACAAGGTTCAAGATGGGATATTAGTGCCTCGTGGAATCTTAAATCTACTGGTGAAGAAGATGAAGATGACGATGAAGATGATGAATAAAGAATAAAGAAAAAAAATGATGACTCTTCTATGACGTCGATGCAGGAACACAAAATAAAAATATGGTTTGAGATTCCTTTTTGGCTTTCGGCAATCGGAAATGCGCCCCGAATTTTTTGTTTACGTTTTGTTGTCTTGTATTTATCTTATTTATTCTATTTATTTTATTTACCTACCTTAGCGACTATAACCCTTGTTAACTATATATATATTGTATATACAAAATGAAAATAATAATGACAAACAAACTAATAATGAAACCCTTTATATACGGCTTTTACCTCATTTCGGTCATAATTTTTAAAATGCGCTAATTTGTGGTTTGTTTTACCCCTGCATATTTTTTAAGGCACGGCGAATCGTAGGGCTGAATTTGGTGGGATCTGCGTGTACAGTATTGTTTTGTTTATTTGTTGTTGTGTTTAAGGGCAAAAAGATGTAGCGGAGAGAGGTATAAGGGATTCAGTCTTATGTATAAATACCCCTTAAAGTTTCCCTGTTTCAATTGAAGGGTTTTGCTTATCTTTTTTCTTATTTATTACTAACAATTACAATTACAATTACAATTACAATCACAATTACAATGGTTAAAGAAACAGGTTATTATGATGCACTTGGTGTTAAACCAGATGCGACTAATGATCAAATTAAAAAAGGATTTAAAAGAGCTGCTTTAAAAAATCATCCTGATAAAAATCCTGGTGATCCAACTACAATTGCAAAATTTCAAGAAATTTGTGAAGCTTATCAAGTTTTAAAATCAACTGAATTAAGAAAGATTTATGATGTTGGTGGTAAATCTCAAGTTCCAACTGATGATTTTATTCAACCTTCTCAAGTTTTGTCATCTGTATTTGGTGGTAAACCTTTTAATGATTGGATTGGTAATCTTATGATTGCAGGTGTTATTGCAGGTGCAATGATGCCTGATGGTCGTATTAAAATTGATATTGAAGGTCTTGATGAAGAAGAAAACGATGATGACGCTCCAAAACTTCCAGATCCAAAACTTGAAAAATTCTTAGAAGAAGAATATGGTAAACAAGATGATGAAGATGATACTTTAACTCTTGCTGAAAAATTATTAATAAAAATTGGTCCATTAATTAATACCGCATCACGTGGTAAATTTGATCCAAAATTTGTTGCAGATTTTGAAAAAGAATTAAAACTTGAAATTGATCAAATGAAAATGGAAAGTTTTGGTGTTGATATTTGTCATGAAATTGGTAAATTTTATCTTAATAAAGGTAAAAGTATTATTAAAGGTCAAAGAGCTTTTATTGGTGGTTTTCATAGAACTTCAGCTACTTTGAAAGGTGCAAAAGAATATATGTCAACTGTTAATGACATTGCTCAACGTAATGTTGATACTGGAGTTGCTGTTGAACATTTTAATTCACTTGATGTTTCAAAATTATCTGATGTACAGAAAAGTAAAATGGAAAAAATTATATTTGGTAAAATTATTGGAGTTGCTTGGGCCACAACAAAAATGGAAATTGATGCAGTTTTAACAATAGTCTGCGAAGAATTATTTGATGATTACGATGGTCCAAATGATATTAAAAAACTTAGAGCAAAAGCTTTGATTATGATTGGTGAATTATTTTCAGCTGCAAAGAGATCAGGTGATGAATTAAAACAAGTACCTGTATTTGAAGAATATGCTAAAGAAGGTGCTAGCGCTGATCCAAGAACTATTAAAGTTTAAAAACCAAAAAAAAAAGTATTCTTATTTTATGATTAACGAAAATATATATAGATCTATATATTTGTAAAACTATTAAGTAATATATACCTTATAATACAGTATTATTATTACTATTATGATTATTTACTATTAATATTACGGGAATGAGAAAAAACTATCCCAAAAAGGAAATATTAACTCCAGGTTCCCTTATACTTACAACGATACAAATGTTGCAATTTTATCTTATTGTGGGGTTGATTAAGAGAAAGGTTTATACATCAAAAATCTATCTATATATATATATCTTAAATAAAATTATACATATAATTGAATTATATATTTAATATAATTGATTATTGATGTATATTAAGTTTTTTACTAATATTAAAACAAAACAAAAAAAACTCACAGAGCCCTGAAAAATTCCCATAGCCATGTAAAAATTTATGGTATATTAAAGTTATTAAATTTTAGTGATTTCGTTTTCTTATTTATTTGTTCATTATTTCTTATACCATTCCTTTATATTTTAGTTCACCACAATAATGTCATTAATTATTGATCTTCCTTTTGAAAAGCAAGAATTAATTCTTAAAGGTACACCACTTACTTGTTTATTAAGATGGACTGCGTATTCAACTATTTTTGTAACACATGCATTAAATAGATTAAATTCTTCAAATAATATTCAATTAACAATTGATATGATTCCACATTCTAAAATACTTGATTTATCTAATACTATTGAAATCGGTAGTGATTCTCAAATTACTAATGATGATGTTTATGATTCATATGAACCTATTACCGATAAAAAATCTAATCTTATGGTTCCATATCCATCTGAAGAATTTGATATTCTAATTAGAATGTTAAAAATGTATCACTTAAAAGTACCTATTCATACAATTATGATAGATACATTAACTCATCCTTTGGATTTTTTAATTGAAACAGCACTTGAAGATATTCAAGGAATAAATTTCAAAAATGTGGAGTATATTACTATGAAACATGCAAAGTATATATTTCCATTAATACCTATTGATAAATTACAATTATTAACTAAATTCAAATTTGACGTAGGATATCGTAAAGATATTGAATATTCTAAAATATTTAATAGTTTAATGGTTGATGATTCTTTGTTAAAAGAAGAAGGTATATTAAGTTATGACGATAATATAAAATCAGCTTTACAGGCATCATTATCTATGTTTTATTTTCCTCCTAAAGAAAAATCAATTGTTTTAAATAACTCATTTGATAAAAGTATATATGAAATCAAAAAACAAATGATTCTTGTTAGCTTTGCTTTATATGATTGCAGTATAATAAATAAAATAGAACATTTCGTGATATTTGATCTTCCAAAATTAACAAATTCAATTAAAGATTTCCCATTTCACTCTAATTTAAAACTATTACACTTAGGTAGATCCGCTACTTATACACCACTTTTAACTTCAATTAATGGTCTTCAAAAGTTGGAATCCCTTAGTATTAATTTTGATAAGTCTTCTAATACTATTACTTCATTTTCCCCAAGGATACTAAGTTTAAAAAAATTAAAACTTCATGGAATAGAAAATGGATCTTTAAATTATTTAAACCTTCAAGGTACTCCAAAGTTGACATTTCTCAAAATATTCAAAAGACTAAAGTTACAGATTGACAATATTCCATATAATTCATTGCTTGTATTGAAAATAAAAGCTCCGTATGATTTTGAACAATTTCAAAGACCATTTCAATATCTTAAAGAATTAGAAACATTTGCAAATAATATTTATAAATTTAACTTTAAGCTTAAATTTCCTTCTTTAGAAAGAGTGAAAATATTTGATATTGATAAGAAATCAAAAGTGTTTATACCAAAATATATCAAACATGTAGAATTGGAGAACTTTAATGGTAATACTTCTAATTTTTCAAACTACAATGAATTAGAAAGTTTAACCATTAAAACCATTGCGAAATCTGATAGATTTATTAATTATAGATGGAGTTCAAATATAAGGAATATTAATCTTTCCTTCTTTGATCTTGGTGTATTAGAAAGAGATTTAATTATTTCGGAGAATAATCTTCCAAATCTTAAAGTTTTTACTTTTTTTGCAAAAGATAATAAACAAGGAAAATTTTCTGTAAAATTTCTTAATCATAACTCTGTTGAATTTGTATCTTTAAAATTATCATATCATCATAGAAGGGAAAATATGGGAATTAATAAATTAAAGAATTTGAAATTTTTACTTGATCAACAATATGAAGCTGATATTAGATTAATTGGAGATAATAGACAATTATTTACCAATATTCATCATTTTTTAAAAATCCATAGTAATTTTTCAGAAGTATATTATAATGAAAATATTGAGGATCTTTATAGATTAAATAAAATTGTAAATTATGATGATACTATGGAATATATGAATCATTATTATAATTTATCAACTGAAGTGTTGGGTTCATTGGCTTTTGATTGTTGTGTAAAGGAATATGATTAGATATATAACATATTTATAATAAATAATAATGATGATTATAAATGTTTTATGGAGATGATAAAAAAATGTACGGCAGTGTCGGACCGGTATTGAGCCTTGTTTTGAAAACAAAATAAATCTAAAGCCAAAAACCAGAATAAACCGGCAATTTTGTATTAATAAACTAATAAATTAAATAATTAAATTGTTTTTGTTTAACTATTTTAAAAGTATATAATAATAAACAATCTCTAAAGGACTCAATTATATTATATTTCAAAAATGGTAAAAGAAACAGAATATTATGACTTACTTGAAGTCCAACCAGATGCTACGGATATTGAGATCAAAAAGGCGTATAGAAAAGCTGCTTTAAGATTACATCCAGATAAGAACCCAGATGATCCAAAAGCTGCTGAAAAGTTTCAAGAAGTTGGTGAAGCTTATCAAGTTTTAAAAGATCCTGAATTAAGAAAAAATTATGATTTATATGGTAAACAAGATGCTGTTCCATCTGAAGGTTTTGTTGATCCTGGTGAATTATTTACATCTATGTTTGGTGGTGAATTATTTAGTGATTGGATCGGTGAATTAGCTATTACAAGTATGATTGCTGAAGCTTCTAAGCCCGATGGACATATTGATCTTTCTAAAAGTCAAGAAATTATTAGAAAAGAAGATGCAGTTAATGTTAATGGTGGATTAAGTGATCCAAATCTTGATGCTGTTAATGTCGAGAATTTAGGTAAAAAGGAAAGAGAAAAAGTTGAAGCACTTAAACAAAAATTATTACATAAAATGAATCCATTGATTGAAACAGCTACACGTGGAAATTTTAATTCAAATGAATTGAAAATTTTTGAAACAAATATGAAAAATGAAATTGAAGAATTAAAAATGGAATCATTTGGTGAAGATATTTGTCATTTAATTGGTAAGATTTATTTATTCAAAGGTAAAAGTTATTTAAAAGGTCAAAAAGCAGTATTTGGTGTATTTCATAAAACTTCTGCATCTTTCAAACAAACTAAAAATACATTCAGTAATATTAAAGGTCTTATTTCAACAGGTATGGAAGCCAATGCAACAATGCAAATATTTGCATCATTAGATGAAGATGCTTTAAATGAAATGGATGAATATGAAAGAGCTAAAATGGAAAGAATTATATTTGGTAAAGTCATAGGTGTAGCTTGGGCAACAACTAGATTTGAAGTTGAACAAAGTTTAAATAGAGTTTGTTCAGAAATATTAAAAGATGATTCAATTCCAAATGATATTAGAAAATTAAGAGCAAAAGTATTGGTTACATTAGGTGAATTATTTTTAGCTGCAAAGAGAAATGAAGAAGAAGAAAAAGAAGTTCAAATGTTTGAAGAACTTGCTAAAGAAAGTAAAATGACAAAGGCTAAAAATGTTAAAAATTCTTTTAAAATAGCAAATTCTTCAAATCAAATTAAATCAGCTTAGTTGATTTCAGGTGTTTGTTTTTTTATATTTTGTTTTAGTATATATACATAAATTGTCAATAGAAATTATCTTATCCCCCCCCCATCTTATCTTACTGTTTACAATTTTAGTAGGTTTTTTTTATATATAATTTTTGCGTTATTCCTCTTTTATAAAAAGAAAAAAAAATATGTATATACTTATTATTATTATGAATTATTAAACTATATCTGTATGTCTGTGTTTTTTTTTTATTCAAGCACCTGATGAACCATATAATTTAGCCCATTCTTCAAATTCTAAAAGACCTTCTTTTGATACACTTGGTCTAATATATTTTAATGAATTTACAAAATCTTGTAATTGAACAGGTCTAATATCACTCTTTGCAGTAAATAATAATTTATCACCTAATTCTCTAAGTGGTCCCATTGCAGCATCTTTTGCTAATGCTGTTATATCACTACCACTAAAATTTTCTGTTAAATTAATTAAAGTTTCAATATCTTCTTCAGATAATGTATGATTTTGATAAAATAAAAGTTTTTCAAATTGAGCTTTTCTTGTTTCATATTCAGGTAATGGAATATATTGTCTACGAACAAATCTTCTTCTTGCAGCTTCATCAATTGCCCATGGTAAATTTGTTGCTGCTAAAACTAAAACTCTTTGTAAATCTTCACCCTGGTCTCTACCAGCAGCTGCTTTTGTTAAATCACTCCATTGAACTAAAAATTCATTTTTAATTCTTCTTGATGATTCATTTTCACCTTCATTATTTCTACTACCTAATAAAGAATCAATTTCATCAACAAATATAATTGAAGGTGCTAAAGCTTTTGCTAATTGGAAAAGTGCTCTAACTAATTTTTCAGATTCACCAAGATATTTTGATGTTAATGAAGATGCAGAAATTGAAAAAAAAGTAGAATTAGATTCTGTAGCAACAGCTCTTGCTAACATAGTTTTACCTGTACCTGGAGGTCCAAATAATAACATACCTCTTGCAGGTTCTCTTAATCCACTAAATAAATCAGGTCTTAAAAATGGATAAACAACGGCTTCTTTTAAAGAATTCTTAGCACTATCTAAACCAGCTATATCATCCCAATGAACTTGATCACCATGTACAACAATTTCTTTTAAAATTTGTTTACCAGCTTGCATATCAACACCTTTACAAGAAGCAATTAATGCTTCATCATCTTCCATATCATTACCATCATCTAAAGTTTCTGTATCTTTTTCAAGTAAATCATCTTTACTAGCAGATGGAGAATGTTTTTGAGATTTAGTAGCCTTTTGACCATTTTTTGTTGTTGATGAAGTATTTGTCTTTACAGTTGCACCAGCTGGTGATAAATGGCGAGTAGCTTTTTGAGCTGATGGTTTTTTAGTTGGTGCAGGGGATCTAGCAGTTCTAGCTGCTGGGATTTTAACTGCTGCAGATTTTTGTAATGCAGCTCTTGAACGATCAGCTGAAGTCATTGGTGGTCTTGGAGTTGGTGATTTAGTTGGTTTTCTATAAACTGGGGTATTAGCAGGTGTTGGTGTTGGATTTGTATGTGTTGGAGTCTTTGTTGGAGATTTTGAAGTTTCCAAAGATAATGAATTTGCTAAATCTATTAAATCTTCATCAGATACACCTTTTCTTGCTTTTCTTGATAAATTACCAGCACTTAACAATTGTTTTAAAGTTTCTTGTCTTGCGACTTCTTTATGCAAATCAGGTATATCATTAAGATTGTTATTATTGTCATTATCAAAATCATTAAAAGCATCATCTCCTGAAGAATATGATCTACCATTATTAGCAGCCAAACTTGTAGAAGGGGACCAAACTCTATGAGGTTCATCCCAAGATAAATTAGCAGCTTGTTTTGCACTATGTTTTGAAGTAGATGAATGATGGCCTGAAGTTGAAGGTAATGAATTTGAATAATTTACATGAACATTAGATGATGACAATGAAACACCTTGATTACCTTTTCTTAAAGTTTTCACCAAAGGTCTCACACCTGGTTTCTTAGTATTCATAGTTGTTGGATGTGCATTTCTTAATGTCGGTACTTTTATATTTGAAGTAGTAGCTTTATCTTTAGAAGTATGATATGGAGTAATCCCGGAACTGCCGCTACTACTACTGTTATTACTACTAGTATTATTAGTTGATGCAGAATTTGGTGGACCATATAATTTTTGATCTAAACGATCAAGATGATCTAAAGATTGTGCTTCAAGAATATGAATTTCATCAAAGATATATTTCTCTTCATCGGTTAATGTAACTCCAATAATTGATTTTTCTAAAAGATCAATTTTTTCATGAACTGATTGTGTTAAAGATTTCCATCCTTGTAATGCTTCATTGGATCTATTGTTTTGTTCCAGACTTAAATTATTAAGAGATGAATTTGCAATTTCATTATATACTTCTAAAAGTCTTTCAATTGGAGGTTCCGGAGCCTTTTTCCTTGAAAAAACGTTCATTGTTTAATAATGTAAATAAATGATAATAAAACTAATGCAAAAAATTAAATTAAAATAAAATGATAAGGGGGTATAATTAATATATCAATAATGTTAAGTAAAAAAAAAAAATGAATGAAATAATGAATTAAAAAGAAAAATTAGATAATAATGATTAATCCAAGGAGAAAAAAATTTATAACTAAAATAGCAATGTGTTATGTGCTATTAAAAACAAAAATGAGTAATATCTAATAGGAAAAGAGACAAACAAATAGAATATTATTATCAGTATTATTAATATAACCAAACAATTTCAAGTATCCAGACTTTTTTAATTAAATGGTATTATAGGTATTTATTTAAGATCACTCACTCAGAAAAGAATGTATAGGTAAAAAAAACAAAGAGAGAAAAGAGCTAATGAATTTGCTAATTGAAATAGAAAATTGTATAAGCTAACTCTTAATAAATGTACCTTGAGTGATATATATATGTAATAATTGTATTAATACTTAGTAATTAAATAGAAAGCACAAGATAAGATAGAGTATATATAAAAAAAAATTGGCTGCAGTATTGATTTAATTTTGATTTATTTGTGTAAAGATGAAATGAGTTTTTTTTGGATATTTTTGGTTCTCTTTGGATTTTTTTGTTTTTGTTTTTCCTTTTTTAAATTTTATTATGTTAAGTGGAGGGGAGTAGTGGTGTGAGGTGTTTTTGTTTGGTTCTGGTGGGGCGGAGGAGAGAGGCGTAGTGTAGGGTCCGATGGTGTTCGGGTGTGTTGCTGTTACATTGAATAATGTTGTATTTATTTAGAGTATGTACAAGAGTCTATTTAAGGTTTTTCTTTTATTTCATTTCATTTCAACAATTTCCCATCCTTCAGTATTACTTGTTTCACTTAATTGAGAGCTTCCTAATAATGTTTTACTTGTTCCTTTATTAAATTGAGTTTGTGCAACTTCTAAAACATCATCTAAATCAACATCTAATAATTTTTCTCTTCTTTCTTGTTGCATTTCCTCATCAATACCATAATTAAAATAAACCATACCTTCTTGTCTAACACTCATTGGTGAATCGATTTTTTGAAATAATGTTAATTTAGCTTGTTCTAAATCTTCTGTAGTAATTGTACCATCATTAATCTTTTCACAAATAACATTTGGTGCTTTATCAAATGTATCAAGTGATTGCCATGGTTTTGGATCTCTATATGAATAATAACTAAACATACCATTTAATGAATCATAACTTGCTCCACCACCATATGCTCCACCTTTTTCTCTAATTTCACGATGTAAATGTTTAAAAGTTAAAATTTGTGATAAAACTTGTAATGAACTACTTTCATTGGAAATATATGGTAAACCTCTAATACCAACACCTGCAAAACTAACTTGAGATGGTAATTGAATTAAAGTTTTAAAATTTTCATTTTCATTAATATTTTCCATTAAATATGGTCTATTATCAATTAATTGATTATTATTCTTAGAGAAATTATTAATAAATTTTCCAAGTTCTTTTTCTTGATTTGAAATTGATTCACGTCCACAAATTAAATTAAATTTAAAATTTAAACTTTCTAAAACTTTTTCTCTTAATAATTCTAATTTTGGAATTAAATCATTTTCTAATTTATTTTCGGAATCTAAACGTGCTAATTCATTTAAAAATTGAACTTGTTGAATACCACTAAGTGATTCTTGAATTTCAAAAACTGGTGATAATTTAGATGTAGCATAATTACGTGCATAACTATGACCACTACTAACAATTTCACTAATATTATCACTGTTTAAAGATTTAATTAATGTACTTAATTTTCCAACATTTTTAAAATTAGTTTCTAATAAAATTTCTCTCCAAAGATCTAACATTTTTTCATAATTATTATCTAATGAAACACCAGAAATTGAAAATTTTAAAAAAGCTTCATCAATATTTTCTGGTGATGAATGAACAAAAGTTGATGAACTTAAACCACCTGTATATAATTTAATTTCATCATCTAATACAGACATTTCTTTAGAATTTGTACCTAAACTTGTTAAACAATTTGAAAATAATGGAAGATATTTAATTAAATCTTTTGGAATTTGTTCATTTGAAAAAGTTGATAAACCTTTAAAATAAGTTAATCCATTTGTCTTTGGAGAAATTCTTGTTTGTAAATCATGATTATTTGAAATTAATTTATGATTAATCTTAGCAAATGCACCTTCTCTATTAATATCAGTGACTGATAATGATGGTAAACAAGATAAATCTTCTTTTTCATTTTGTTTTTCATGTAATTTTAATCCACGATTATGTAAAATTTCTTTATCTTCATCATTTAAATTTGATAATCTTTTTTCTAATCTATTTTTTTCTTCATCAATAATTTCTTGTTCTAAAGATTCACTTGGTTTCATAGTATATTTAAAATATGGTTGTTCTAAAAGTGTATCAATTAATTTAATAATTAATTGATCACCTTGTTCTTCATATTCTTTATTAAATCTATTTAAAGTTGTATTAAATGAAAGAGCTTCAGTTGGATCAATACCATTAACCCAACCAGGAACAATTGAATTTAAAGCACCTAACCCAAAACTTGAAGTATCAACTCTTCTACTTAATTCAATTTGATGGATAATAGCTTTAATCTTATCATTAGGAATACCATCTTGTTTAGCTTGTTTCAAAACATCAAAAACAATATCTTGTAATTTTTCAGATGATTCTTCAGTTAAACCTTGTAAACCAATGGTAAATATATTAACTCCAGTAAGTGATTCCATACCTGAATTAATTGAATAATCAGTACCTACACCTGATTCAATAAGTTTTTGATAAAGTGGAGATGAATGACCATCCATTAAGATAGTTGATAAAATTTTAAATAAAAATGATCGATATAAATCATTTGGATTTCCAACATACCAAGTTAATGAAGATTTAAATTGTTTATCTAATGGTACCATTGGATCAACTGGACCATCTACAGTAACTGATTTAATTTCATCTAATTCAATTGGTTGTTTAACAATGTTTTTTCTATTTCTTTTACCAAAAGTTACAAATTCTTGATCAATTTTAGCTAAATGACCATTTAAAGGTTGATTACCATAAGTATAAGTAAAAGAATTTGAAGGATGATAATATCTAGCATGGAAATCTAATAAATCTTCATATTCTAATTCAGTCATTTTAGCAGGATCACCACCAGAATTATTTAAAGAAGGATAAATTGATTCTTGAAATCTAATCCAAAAATAATAACCTGAATCTGACATTTGACCTTTCATTTCATTATAAACAACACCTTTGAATATTAATGGAGAATCTTTATTTTCAGTTTCTTCATTTTCTAATCTCCAACCTTCTTGATAAAAATCTTCTTCTTTTAATAAAGGATTTAAAGTTGCATCAAGATAAACATTCATTAAATTTTGAAAATCAACTTTATTAGTTGTAGAAAATGGATAAAAAGTATAATCATGACCAGTCATAGCATTCATAAAATTTGATAAACTACGATTTAACATTTTAAAAAAAGGATCACGTACAGGGAATTTTTCAGAACCACAAAGAGTTGTATGTTCTAAAATATGTGGTAAGCCTGTTGAATTAGGAGGATTTGTTTTAAATATAATACTAAATACATTATTTGAATCATTTCTATCGATATGTAAATGTTGAGAACCTGTTCTTTTATGTGTTAAACCAACAGCAGTTAAAGAAAATTCTGGAACTGGAACTACTTTATCAATAACATAACCATTAATTTCTGAATTTAAAGGATATTTTTTCATAGTCTTTGCATCAATAGCGGGGATAGAAGAAGTGGCAGTTGCCATCGCTCTTCTATGAAGAGTTTGTGCTGACACACAAGCTCTTATAGCACGATGTGAAAGCATTATTTTAAAAAAGGGTATTATTTGAAAATACTGACAACAAAGAAGCTTAATTATCAAGTGTTCAAGTATAAGCAAATATATATATTGTACCTACCTTTAATTCATTATCATTAGAAAAAAAAAATGTCAAGAGAATACAAAAATTGGGCGAAGTAAAAAATATGAGGAAATTGACGGGAAACTTTTAATTTGAAAAAAAGGTTGTGATGAATTAAAGGGATCTCTTTATTATTATATCTTTTGATCTATTTTACTATATAGATATATCTACGTTAATCAGGTCTTATTTGTCAATTATACACTCTATCATTAAACAAATATGTTCTCTGGTAGTAGGTTTTTAAAACAACTTGTGCTATTATTAGCGTGTTTAATCTCTTTTACAAATGCTCAAAAGGCTTTGTTAAAAGGTTACACCGCAGAATATTGTACTGGTATGTACAGTAAAATAGATTGGAGTGGTCCAAATGATCCATTTATTAAAGTAGACTTGAAGTCTGTTGATCAATTGAATCCAGAAACAAATAATGCATCTGTTGCTATAATAGTTTTTGAATATCGTGATATAAATGGTTTAGGTCATCCTGATTCAAGTGGTTACGTTCATTATATTTGTACTGAAGCAATGGTTGAAATGGGTTATTGTGAAAGTTCTGAATTATATCAATTCGTTTATAATTCCACTTATCCATCAAAAAGTGTTATTAAAACAGCTTTATTGACTGATTTAGGTACAAATGATTTTAGTTATCATGTCGTTAATACTGGTTATTATTGTATTGCAGCTTATAATCCATCTTATGATAGTTCAAAAGCAAATAATTTTAAAATGATTGTCAATTTCCATAATTCATTTGGTAATTTACCAGCTTCTGAAATTCCTAAATTACCTTTATATGGTTTATTAGCTGTTATTTATGCTGTTTGTCTTTGTATATATCTTTTCCAAGTTTATAGACATAGAACTGAATTATTATTATTACAAAAATATTTGGCTGCTTTTTTTGTATTTTTAACAGTTGAAAATATATTAACTTGGTCATTATATGATGTTCAAAATAATAATAAAACTTATCCTTTACCCGGTGGTATTAAATTCTATGTTGTTGTTGTTTCGATTTTTAATTCATTTAAAGTTACATTTTCATTGTTTTTGATTACAATTATTTCTTTAGGTTATGGTGTTGTTTATCCAAAATTACCAAGAAATGTTATGAATAAGGCAAAGATTTTAGCTGGTGTTTATTTTATTTTTAATACAGCTTATGTTACTTTATCATATTTTTCTCAACAAGCTCAACCAGATGCAGGAACTACTGAAAGTTCAAATTCTTCTGTATTAGATGCAAACAGTTGGTTAATGATGATGATATTATTCCCTGTTGTTATTTTATTATGTGTCTTTTACTTTGTTATCTTATCATCTCTTACAAAGACTACTAAACTTTTAAAAGAAAATAGACAAATTGTTAAATTAAAAATGTATTCTAAATTATTCCGTTTAATCTTTGTTTCATTATTATTATTAATTTTTGCATCAATTGTTTCAACAATTATAATCTTTAATGATTCATTAACTGAGTCAATTGAAAGATTATGGAAATTTAATGATGTATTAACTGATTTCTGGCCAGCTTGTTTATATTTCATTGTATTTATTGGTATGGCTATTATTTGGAGACCAACTGATACTTCATATTTATTAGCTGCAAGTTCTCAATTACCAACAAGTGCTGAAGCAGTTGATATTGATAACTTAGATGAGCCACAAAACATCTATGCAAACAATGATCCATTTGGTAATGAATTTGAATTTGATGATTTAAGAAGTTTAGATAGCAATGATCAATCTAGACCACATCAACAAAATGATTTAGATAATCCATTTGCTGATCCATCTGAAGAATTAGATTTTGATCGTGAACTTGAAGAACAAAAGAAAAAATTAAAACAACAAAATAATGATGATTTTAGACTTGATGATGATGATGATGATGATGAAGATGATGAAGATGATCAAATAGGAGGAAGTCATAAAATTATTGGTAAAAGCGATTAAACTTTTTTTTGTATATTTTTGAAATAAATTTTTAAATAAAATCAAATAAAATTATTATTATATAAGTATTCTATAAAGAACCCCGTTATATGGTATAAATTAAAAAAATAGTAAAAAAACAATATTCGTCAAAGACCTATTTTAGGATACACGCCATCCTTTAACCAGTTCAATTACCGTGCACGTGACCGACTTCTCCCAACTGGTTTCAAATCTAAAGATAAAGAAAAGAAAACTGAGAGAGAGATTTTTGTACTGTTACTCCTTTCAATACAGATTCATTTTAGGGAATATAAAGAGAAACTATATGCTCATTCTGATATGACTGATGAAGAAATGGATGAGCATATTGATCAATTAGATTCTAGTGATGTTAATTCTGTAAAAGAATGCTTGCAGATTCTAAAAATGATCTGGCTCCAAACCATTGTCAAAACCGTCGTGGAAGGCAACGCTTTTGAAGTAGTATTTTATTAATCTAGATTTTCAAATTTATAGAGAATTTAAATTGAAATAACATTATTTAACTAGCTCTAGTGAATATATTTTTTATGATTATTGGTCTTGATTATATAATGATCTATTTTTAGATATTCATGCATTGACTGTTACTAGAACGGATATTATGATGGTAAATGGTTTTTCAAATTAAATAATGCTTATTTAATAGCACTCTTTTAGGGACTCTTATTATGACATTTCAGTTGTCATATTTTTTCATTACTTCTTTGTTTTCTTATGAAATGGAGTTAAAGCAGTTGGATATTATTGTTAATCCTAAAAATAACTAAATAAATATATTATTATAAAAATACTAAAGAAATACGTCCAAAATACGATCAAAAAAATCTGGTCTTAATCTATTTGGATGATCCTAGCCTTGTTCTTAAGACTTCGTTTATCTGCCCGGATTTGTTCAAATCCAGGACTGGCTGGACAACTGGCTACTGATTCTTCTTTTTTTGTTTACAGACCATGAGAAAATGAGGCCCTATGCACGCTTTATGCACAAACACCAACCGTATCCCCTTTAGGACACTTCGTGACAAAACATTGACAAACTTCAAAATTCATGCGTGAGCTCGAAATTTCCTCTAGTTAAAAAAACAGTTCTCCATGTTTTTGCAATTTTCAAAAAAAAAGCGACAACCTTCACTATGTAAAAGTCTCCACCGCCATCCTTTTTCGCACTGCCAGCCACAAAAAAAGTATCCCTTTTGGGATCATGCGCGACATACATACGCAATTTATGTCGTGAAGCCCATAGTTAAGAGCGACATTTCTGTAGATGCCTTAGTTAAGAAAATTTTCACATTTTGTTCCATTTTCTCAATTGGGCTTAATTATTATTTCTTATTTGGGTAATTTAAATAATTTTATAAAGTATAAATTTATATTTTATTGATAAATATTAAAACAAATATATATTTTGATTAATATACTAGTCAATAGATGATAGTAGACTACTAATATATGTATATTTAGTGTAAAATACGGTAGTTTTCATAACTGCACCGCCCGAATTGGATTAACACGACAAATTAACGAAGGCGAGATTGAGAAATCGCCCCATAGTTAAGATAATCTCATGTTCACGAGATTGTCCGGTCTCAGTCACTTCTGATATTCAGAGTAGCAAAAAAATATGCGCAAACCCGGAATCGAACCGGGGGCCCAACGATGGCAACGTTGGATTTTACCACTAAACCATTTGCGCAACTTGTTAAATGGCCTTTTGTTAGTTTAGTGGTACGGTATGAAAACACACCTTGCACGAGGCTCTCTTTTTATTTTTATTTGTTAATTTTAAAGGTATTACAGATGGAATTTGGAATATTTAGCAACTTGATATAGTATTGTGAGTAGGGTTACAAATGCTAAAGTATTTAGTTTTTTGGTACCATCTCTACTGGCTCTATAATCGAAAGGTTTTATCATTTTTTCAGATTTTTAAATTGATTTAAATCATTTAAAGTAGATTTTTTCTATTTCTAAGAAGTAAATTCAACTTTTTTCTTTACTTATAATTTTATTTAATTTATTTAATTTACTATTATGAATTGGTTACTTTAAAATGTAAAATAAAATAAAAACTTTTTACGAAGAGTATTAAAATAATTAATTAATAAATTCATATTGTTTCTTTTTTTAGTTAATAAAATTATAAAGATTATAAAATTATAAAAGATATACATATACTATTCTTCAAATAACGAAATTATTATAAAGAATGTACATAAAATCACTAAAAGTAAATCATTTTCAAGCAAGGAAAACTAAGCCAAAGAACATAGCAACTAAACTTAATCCAAATGGAGCTGAATCTCTGTTGGCAAAACCAGCATATGTAGAAATAGTTCCTGTGGTTGAACCAGCAGCAATTGAAGATTTAGTAGCTGGAGCTTTAGTAGTAGTACCAACTGTGGCAACATCTCCATTGTTGTTAACTTCAGTAGCAGAAGTGACACCATGAGCAAAGGCATTAGTTGAAGTAGTCTTAGCAGCATTACCACCATTGTTACCATCGTTGCCATTAGCTGTAGTCATACCAACAACATGAGATGTAGTAACTTCACTACATTTACCATCATTACATTTAACGGTAACATAAGTAGTAGTTGGAGCAGTAGTTGGAGCAGCAGTAGCATCTGTAGTACATGGAACGGTTGTAACAACAGTAACAACACCACCATTGGCATCAGTAGAAGTAACAGTAGAGATAACACCAGTTGTTGGAACTTCAGAACATTCGTTATCAGAACAACTGGTAACAGTGTAGATGACAGTAGATTTGTTGGTAACAGCAGAAGTAACAATATTAGCACCAGTAGAAGTAGAAGTGGTAGAGGTGACACCAACATCAGTAGAAATAGTAGAAGAAGCAGCACCAGTAGATGAAGTAACACCAACATCAGTAGAAACAGTAGATGAAGCAGCACCAGTAGATGAAGTAACACCAACATCAGTAGAAACAGCAGATGAAGTAACACCAACATCAGTAGAAACAGTAGAAGAAGCAGCACCAGTAGATGAAGTAACACCAACATCAGTAGAAACAGCAGATGAAGTAACACCAACATCAGTAGAAACAGTAGAAGAAGCAGCACCAGTAGATGAAGTAACACCAA
>JAJLTK010000010.1:0-325809 GCA_030568155.1 Wenyingozyma suzukii | reverse complement strand
CCAACATCAGTAGAAACAGTAGAAGAAGCAGCACCAGTAGATTCAACAACAGTAGATGAAGAAGAAGAAGATGATGATGATAATGGGAGATCAGAAGCTTCAACAGTTACTGTAGCAGTGAAAGTATAAGTAGTAACAGCTCTCTTAACTCTCTTAGCACCACCTTCTTCAAATGGAGAAATGAAAATAGTAGCTGGATATTCACCTAAGGCAGTTGGAGTACCAAGGAAACCAACTTCAATTTCTTGAATAGATTCATCTAATGCTTCAGTGAAATCAATAGATTCAGCAGAAAGTTGATAATATTCTGGTGGACAAGTAGAGTTATCAACTTCAACATAAGAATCTTCAACAGAAACTGGGAATTCATGAGCAAGATCAGCATTAAATCTACCAAATTCACGTGGTGATCTTAAAAGGAAACCACATTTACCATCTTGCTTGTAACCAGTGAATCTAATTTCAGGAGCACTTGAGGAAGCTGGAGCATCAGAAGAAGCAGCAGATGAGTTAGAGTATTTAAATGATGATGAACTACTATAAGTTGGGAAAGCTGATGATGATGATGAATCTGATGAAGATAAAGGAGCTGATAAAGAAGATGACGATAAAGGTAAGACAGATGAAGCAGATTCAGGTGATTCAGATGATGAAACTGGAGCTAATGAAATTGGAGCTGATGATGAAGAAACTGGAATATCTGATGAAAAAACTGGAGCTGAAGAAACTGGGATTAATGAAACTGGAGCAGAGAAAGAAAATGGGATTGACGAAACTGGAACAGATGAATCTGGAGCAGATGATGTAGAAGTTGGTTCATCTGTAGTAGAAGATGGAGCTTCGGTAGTAGATGATGAAGCAGCAGTAGATGATGATGCAACAGTAGATGATGATGCAACAGTAGATGATGATGGAGCAACAGATAATGATTCGGTAAGAGAAGCTGAAGAAGAGATTGAACTAGATGATCCATCATCATAATAAGAATTAGTTAAGTTGAAAGGATCAGAAACAAATCTTTGCCAACCATCAGCAGAATAAATATCTCCAAACATTCTTTGAGTTCTAACTAAAAGTCTATAAGTTCCTGGTGGAATTTCAGATGAATCATTAAAAGCAGTGAATGTTGTAGAACCAACATAAGTAAATCTAGTTGGGAAACTAACTGGGAAATAAGTATAAGTTTCAGAAATATCAATACCACTTCTTAAAGAACCAAGGAAATGCTCACTAGTTTCTGGATAAGCAAAGTCAGCATCAACATCATAATCTGTGGTAACTAAATCAACAGAGAATTTTTCAGTACCATATCTTAAAGCATAGAATACAGCTGGAGAAGAATCACTAGCAAGATCAATTGGTTGCCTTAAATCATTATAAGTATAATAGTAATCATCACTGGAATTATAATATAAGAATAATGGAGTATCTTCTAATGGAGTCCATTCATAAGTATTGACTTCAACACCCAAATATGGAACATTAACCAATTCACCATTATCACCAGATAAGTAAATATTACCGTTGAAAACAGGACTTTCATATGATGAATTAGCTGGAGGATAAATATGAACGGTAATCTTACCAGAAGTACCAGGAGCAATAGTAATAGAAGAATCATCAAAAGTAACTGAAGCTGGAGCACTTTCATAAGGTGGGAAGGAGAAATATGGATACCAAGTTTCATCTCTAGCATCAATGGTAGCAGCTGGCATATGAGTTAAAGAATATTCAACAGAATATGAATTACCGTTAAAGATTTCAATTTCAAAATCATTAATTCTATTAGCGGTATCATTTAAGTTTAAGTGATAATCAGATAATAAAGTAGTATTTTGATGAATCATAGCATAAGCATTAACTAAACCGGAACCTTGTTGAATTAATGGATGAGTTAAAGAATAATCAATAACGTTATTAATACCATCGTAGAAAGTAATTGGGTTAGAAGTACCAACAAGTCTTTGTTTAATTTCTTCAGTGGAAACAGAACCATACATTTGCTTATATAAAGCAACAGTACCGGCAATATATGGAGAAGAAAAAGAAGTACCAGATAAATATTCATAATCATCATTCCATAAACCATAAACGTGACCACCTGGAGCAGAAAGAGTTGGGTAGAAATCATTTTGGAAAGTAGGACCAAATGAAGAATAGTAAGACATTTGACCACCACCAGTATCAGTTCTGGTATAAGCATTTATAGCATCAGAAGCATCAAGTCTAACAGAAACGGTTAAACCAGCATCAACAATAGCACCAACCCAGAGACCTGGATCTCTTTCAATTTTAGCATATAATTTAACTGAAGCATCTTCAGCTTGAGAAACTTCTTCAAAATCAGTAACATCTTGATCATATGAGTTATAAAGGAAAACATATGGCCAATTAGAATCAAGGAAGTTATTATATTCAGTGTTACCATAACAGATACCTCTTGGGATAACAACAGCATTAGAAGAGTTACCATCGAGGGAATCAGAACAAGCACTAGTAGATCTATAATCAACATTTAAAAGACCAGTGTAATTGGATTGAATACTGTCTTGGGTGTAATAGTATGTTAAATATTCTGAACCATTAGAAGCAATAAAAGTAACAGGAAATCTAATACCTTGAGTAGATTCAACAGAACCAACAGAAATGGATTTTCTTGAAGAAGCACCAGAAGAAGCATAGAATGGACCATATTCACCAGAGTTACCAGCAGCAAAAACAACAGCAATACCACTTTCAGAGATAGCATCAGCAACTAAAGCTAATGGAGTATTACTATAACCACTGTCAATACCAATAGAAATGTTAATAACATCTGGATCATCAGCACCGGCATCAGAGATAGCTTTAATTAAAACATCAGTAGTAGTACCATCCTCACAACCAAAAACTTTATACATTCTTAATTTAGCATTTGGAGAAACACCAGTAACATCTTTACCATCACCAGCAATAATAGAAGAAACAAAAGAACCATGACCAAGACAATCCATAACATCAGAATCTGGTGACATAGAAGAAGGATCAGCATAATTAAAATTATCACCAACATAATCAATACCATATTCGACTTTGTAACCTTCACCATAACCACCACCTAATGAAGAATGTAAATAATTAACACCACTATCAATAATAGCAACAGTAATACCTTCACCATTAATGTTTTCGTCATGTAATTTATTAACACCAGTAACAGAATGAACATCCCAATTAGAAATTTGATTGGAATCAGTTTGAACTCTTTCACCAAGCAAAACCACTTCAACAGGATAAACACTCTTAACATAATCTAAAGAAAGTAATTCTTGTTGAGTAGCATTACTAAAAGTATCAAAGGAAAATGAAGCACCTTTAAAATATTTAGAACTTAAACTTTGAACAACACTAGCGGTTGAACCAATATCGTTAGAGATTTTTTGAGCAACGTTTGAATCTGATGCTTGAGTATTATATTCAACAATATATCTACCTGGAACGGTATTTCTGAATTCAACAGGAGAAGCATTTGCAGCTTGATCTTTAGTGAAAGCATTAGCCATACCAGATAAAGTTGCAAAAGCAACTGTAATCGTGTTTAACCAAAGCATATGTAATAATTATTTGGGGGAAACTAAAACAAACGAACGACTGTATCCTCTAATTAAAAAGACAAACACATATATATATTTCAAAAGAAAAAGGGAAAGGAAAAAAGGGAAAGGAAATTCCATTATAAAAAGTTCAATTGTGATTCTTGTATAAAGGCGGATATACTGTAATTTATAATTCAAAAGAAGTCTTCGACCACCACCCCCGAGAGAATTGAGTAATTGAAAAACATTCCCTGTAATTGGTAAGTGGAGAAAAATGAAGAATGTACGTATATACAGCATAGAATATCATTCGGTAAATTCATGGCACAGACGGGCTTTATTGTTCTATGGATCTGTAAATTTTTATAATAATCCCTTCTTAACTACACAAACAAAAATTTGAGATTTTTATCTTAACCATCAGCGTGAGGCTTCATGTAGGATTTCGTTGTTTTATTTTTCACGGACGTTGTGGAGGCACATTTAAAAGCGTAGCTCAAGGGGTATAGTAGAGTATATAATTTATCTTTTATTTTACCATATGTATATGGATATGGTTATTTATTTACGTATTTACGTATTTATTTATTTAGGTGCTTGTATATAATTTTAAACGAGTTTATATATATAAAACTTTCAATTAATATAAATTAAATAAGAAAAAAATAGCGATGAGCAAAAAAAAAACACAGTTTAAGGGTTCCCTTTATTTTCGTGCCTCCTTCAGGGTCTTTTCCCTAATTAATTTATTTATTTATTTTTATTTATATTTTCAAATATAAATAACTTGCAATTTAAACTATGAACTTTCTGGTTTGGGTTTGAAGCACATACAGCATTCTAAACTTGGAATAGTGCGGTTGTATTAAACAAAACACTGCAATGCAGGCCTTCTTTAGTGCAAACGGATATATCGTGTCCCCGAAAAATGCCATTGCAGAAATAAAATTTGAGATCTTCTATATTTTAAGAATGAAAACTTGAAAAAAATGATTCATTTTATTGTTATTTATTATATGATTTTATTGTTGTACATATCGTATCGCATAACTCAGTTATTAATAACATCTCTCTTGTATAAACTTAATGCATCTTATGTTAAAACTTTGTATAAGTTCTTACACATTTAGAGACTCTTATTAAAAAATATTTATGTTCAGCGGTTTTTATAAAACAATTCGGTAAATGAAATATATTTTATTTTATATAATGTGAAAATATTATATAAAATACAGTATACAGCAAACACGTAAAAAGCATATTAGAATCAAAAACCAAAAGCCAATATATGTACATTCCAAATCCAAATTTGAAATATACCTATAAGATTAGTTCTATTGTATATCAATAGGACTTTCTTAGTAAAATAAAAATCTATTAGAACATTTTTTTAAGTCCTATGTGTGTGTGTGTGTTTTTCCCGAATTTTTTTATATTGGGAGGCTTATTTTTTGTTCTCCGTTATTTCATAAATTACTTCCTAAAATGGCACTACACTAACGTGTACCTTTTTCTGGGGGGCTATGGTATATTCTTAATGCATATATGAGATATTTTATTTCGGTTGACAATTATTTTTTGTCGACCCATTACCCATTTAGTTTTCTAAAAGGAGAGAGGTGACCTTTTTTTTCATTTTAAAAAATAATCCAAACTACTATTTTATTGTTTATTGTTTATTGTTTATTGTTTATTTGTTTTATTTGAATTTATTATAAAATGGTAATTAAAGCAGAGTTCTATTCCTCAAATATATATACAAAAAAAAGAAAAAGAATTGACATAATAAAATAAACAGTATAGTAAGATTCTTGGTTCATATTTCTTGGATTGAAAAGTATTTGAGTGAATGCACATGATATTTTTTGTAACTAGTCGCATGTAACATATTTGTTTCATATAATATGAAACTTTTCATCGGTTAGTAGATAACGTCATTTTTTTTCCAAATATTAATAAAGTCCGTGAAATTTTGAAATCTTGAAAAAAAAATTAATGTATTGTGAATAGTGTGATTACTTCAAATTTGGTGGAAAAAAGGTCATCTTATTTTTTCTTCCTTTTTGTTTGTAATCACCTTTATAACTAATTAATCATTTGTATATGACAGATATATAATTTATAAGTAAACAAAAAAATACATTCCTAAACTCTTCTCCGTCTCTTATCATTTCTTAATTAGGCATGATTATTTTTTTTTTAAATTAGTGAGAAAACAGAAAAACAAACTCAGAGCCTGTGTTGATTTTGATACTATATTGTATTGATTCAACAAACAAATAAGTACAACAATAACCAACCAAATAATCAATATATTCCATTAATCAATTAAAACAACACACACAAAATGTCATCGAGAAAATCACTACCCGTATATGCAATTTCATTTCCTGAAGATTTACCACCTTTAAGATTAAACAATACAAAACCAAAGACATTAGTTTATCTTATAAGAATTTTATATTCGTCAGGTGTTTTACTTTCAGTTATTTATATTTTTTCAATATTTATTTTAAAACCTTTATTAGATAAACAATATAACTTAAGAGGTGAATATTTAGATCATGTATTTGATAAAACTAATGGATTTTTTAATAGATTAATCAAGAAATTAAATGTTGTGCCTTCAATTTCTGTAAAGTATAAAAATACAATTTATAGTGATTTTATGATGCAAACTGATAATGATAACGAAGAAGAAGAAGAAAATACTATACAAACAATTACATCTAAGAATTTTAATAAATCTGATGTTAAAGAAGTACGTTTTGCTGATGAAGTTAATGAATCAACTGGTCTTAATCTTAAATCAAAAGAATTAACTGATATGACACTTTCATCATCTGATAAATTATTAGGTACAATGGATTCATTTAAGCAAACATTACAAAGGCTAAAAGTTTCAAGCTACAAGGAAAATAGTAGTGATATTTCAATATCTGGTAAATCAGATATAAGTGAAATGAGGCCATTAATGTTTCAATTAAAACAATTTGAAAATTATTTAGAAATGATTTCATCAACTCATCCAAGAGAATCATTATTTAAAAGAAAAGTAGGTTATGGTATTTCACAAAGAAGACCTGGTCAAACTCAAAATCTTATTGATGATTTAAGAACAAGTGTTAAAGAATTTGATCAAATTTTACAAGAAAAAAAATCAAGTTTAGAATAAAGTATTTTGTTTTCTTTTATTATAATATGTACATAACAAAAACCTATTTATTTATTTATTTATTTACAAGAATATATTTCCGTATTTCCGTAAGCCTAATTTATCTATTTATTTTCATCATTATTACCATTTTGTATATTAACATCATTATCAGAAAATGTTTTTTCAAGTCTAATTTGATCCATATTTGTTCTTGCTTCATTAAGATCTTTGAAAAAAGGATCTAATGATTGAACTCCATAAATCTTGAATTTATCACGTATATTTTCTTTAACAAACAATGGAATTTCTAAATTTAATTCATCTTCTTTTTCTTTAAAGAAATTTTCTAATTTACTATTAATAAAATTATTTTTATAATTAACTTCATTTAATTCAATAAATTTCTTTTGTTTTTTATCAATTTCTTTTGAATTTGGTTTCCATTTTGATTTTAAAATCTTACTAACAGCAACTGGACTAATTTTAAAAAATTCAGCAAGTTTTGAAGTTGGTAATTCATTTGGATATTGTAAATGTAATTTTCTAATGGCTTCCATAACTGCAGGACTAACTTTTTTAACTTTTGAAAGGTCCATCTGAATTTGTTTTTCTCTTAATGCATATTTTTGTCTTTTCCATTCAGGTAAATTCTTATTACTTCTCCAACCTTTTGGTGGAGGTTTTAAATTTTTATTTTTTGCATTGTTGGTATTATTAATTAATTGATCTGTAATAACATTCTCTGAAGATTGTTCAAGAATTTTGGTATTTTTAGAAAGATATTTAACCCAGTCTCTCTTGTTATAAACCTTACCTCTAAGACCTCCAGGAAGTTGATCCAAATCTGGTAAAATCCATGAAGTTGGTCTTTTTCTCTTTTCATTAATAATATCATCATCAACATCAGCATCTATTTTAGTTGAATTTAAACGATAAAAATTTAGTTTTAAAATGTTATTGGGTATAAATAAACGTAGTATTGAAGAAGAAGAATGTCGTATAGTAAGCAAAGACATCTTTTATTATTAATATATAGTTCTTTGATCTTTATTTTACAAAAGATCAACAAGGAAAGTATCATAGAAATAAGGTTGAAATACAAAGAAAAAATATTTTTTTACTGGAATATGAGGATGCACGGATGTCTGATATAATCACGTGTATAAACTCATCACGTGTTCAAAAATCACGTGAACAGACAATCACGTGACAACGCCTTCCCCCCTTCTTTCTCCCTTAATAATCCACAAAATAAAAAAAGAAGGCAAAGAAAAATGTAAACAAAGTAATTTAATTTAAATCAATTTAAGTCAATTAATTATATTTGCTTTTACTATTTTCTTTTATATAATTTATTATCTATTATCTATTATTTAAAGTTAATATATTGAATTTAATTCAATTCAATTTTTATTTACTTTTATTTAATAAAATCAATAAAAGATGAATATCTTAAAGAAAATGTTAAATTCAAATAATAATTCTGGCGAAGAATCAGAATTGTATAGTCTTCCATCAGGTCAATTATATTTAACTCGTTTACCATCATCACCAAAAAGTGAAAATGAATGTCTTTATTCTGAAGTATTTGCTTCAATTATTGAAACTGGTACTTTTTTCCATTATCAATTAAAAATTACAAAAGTTCATGAAGATCAAGTTGATGATGATGAAGATGATGATGAAGATAATGATGATGAAGATGGTTTAAAAGAATTATTAGGTAATAATGATGAATGGACTTTTTTAATTGATGAAGAATTAAAAATTTGTTTATTTCAAAATTCTCAAGGTAAACAAGTTATTACTTGGAAAGATCCACATGGTGATTTAGGTGATATGTTTGAATTTAGAGTTGATAAATCTGTTTCAAAAGATGAAGTTGATAATTTTATGACAGTTATTTATAAATGTGAATATGAAAGAAAATATAGAAAACCAAGTACTGATATTAAAAAATCAGATTTAAAAGAATTTGTATTAGATAGAAATTTATCATTTCAAGAAGAAGATTTTGATGATGATTTATCAACAGGTTTACAAGTTGAAGAAATTTCAAGTGAAGAAGAATCTGAACTTTCTGAAGAAGAAGATGATGAAGGAAAATTTGAAGATGCTCAAGATGGTTCATCATCATCTTTATCATCTAATATTAATAAAGAAGAATTAATTTCTAAGATTTCAAAAGGTAATGTATTATATGAAAATAAAAAAATTGAACTTTATTTACATAATCCATTAAAAGGTCAATATTTCTTACAAGATAAAGAATGTACAATTTCAATTGTTGAATTAGATGATTGGGATTTTGCAATTAGTATCAAAGATAATACACTTAATAAATCAATTCTTGAATCATATATTTTACAAGATATGAATGGTCAATTTCAACCTGAAACTTGTATGTTTTTATTTAATTGTTATGGTGATAGAAATATTTATACTTGGTCAGTTAAATTTTTAAATAATAATGAATTGTTTGATTTTCAAAAAATTTTCACAGTTTCATTATGGGAATCAGTTACTAAAATGAAATATAGAACTGCTACATCAGTTGATCAAGATTATTTAGTTAGTGCATTTGATGGTATGAAAGTTTCTGAAGAAGATGATATTAATGAAGTTATGAGTGATGAATATGATTCAGAAGATTTTACTGATGCTGAAGATGATGAAGAAGATAATAGGAAAACTATTAGATCATCAATTAAAAGAGTTGATAAAAATGAACCATTATTTGTTAATAGTGATGAAAGTGATGATGATGACGAAAATATTAATAAACGTAATTATTTTCAAACAAAAGAATCAAATCGTGGTTTAAATGTTGGTTATAAATCTGATAGAACATTTGTTGCAAAAGGTAATAGATTAGGTATATTTAAAACTAATGATGATAAATTAGAATTTTATACAACAATTGAAAATATTAGATCATCAAAGGATAAAAAACATTTTATTAATCCAAATAAAATGATGTTACAACAACAAGATAGAATGATGATTATTCAAGATGAAAAAAATCAAAATAAAATATATAAAATGGATTTAGAAGTTGGAAAGATTGTTGAAGATTGGGATATTTCAACAAAAGATGGTAAAGACCTTGATGTTATTCAATTTGGTCCAACAAAGAAATATTCTCAATTAACTGATGAACAATTATTTAATGGTATATCATCACAAGGTATATTTAAAATTGATCCAAGATTAACAAATTCATCCAAAATTATTGATTCTGAAATGAAAACATATAAGACCAAGACAGGATTTTCAGCAATGACAACAACAGAAGATGGTTATTTAGCAATTGGTAGTTCAACAGGTGATATTAGATTATATGATAAGATTGGATCAAATGCAAAGACTCAATTACCATCATTAGGTGATGAAATTCTTGGATTAGATGTATCAAATGATGGTAGATATATCTTAGCAACATGTTCAAATTATTTATTATTATTAGATACAAAGATTCACGATGGTAAAAATATTAATAGTTTAGGTTTCACAAAATATTTTGATAAAGATAAAAAACCAATACCGAGAAGATTACAATTATTACCACAACATATTGCATATATTAAACAAGAAACTAATAATCAACCAATTAATTTTACAGTTGCACATTTTGATACAGAAGTAGATTCCAAAGTACCAACATCAATTATTACAGCAACAGGTCCATATGCAATTAAATGGTCTATGAAAAAGATTTTAAAAGGAGATCCTGAACCTTATTTAATTAAGAAATATAGAGATACAGTTAATGCAGATAATTTTAGATTTAATAATAGAAATGAAGTTATTGTATCATTTTCAGATGATGTTGCATTGTTTAATAATAAATCATTAAGAAAAGCTAATCAAAAGACTCTTTTATCAAAGGAAAGAAAAAAATGAAATAATAATAACATAACGATTAAATAATACCTTTTTTTTTAAATATATAAGTACAAAGTATATAGTTTAAATAATAATAATAATAATAATAATACAAGTAAACAATATCCCAAACAATTTATTTATTACCAAACCCAAAATTTCTCTTAAATTCATTCCAAAACAATATCTTAAAGGCATTAATTTTTTGAAAATTATTAGGTTTGAAATACAAATCAAATTCATTGAAATTCAACTGTTGATTCTTCAAAGAATCCTGGACTTTAGGTGAAGGTAATCCATTCACAAATGCATGAATTCTCCTGACCATCATATGAAAACTTTTACTTTGCATAAGCTATTTAAAAAAAATTAAATGTTAGCATTAGGAAAAACCGGAAGGAAGGGAAATAAATGGAAACGGAACATACTAATTTATATAGGTAATTTTCAATCATTCTATTTATCTTTACCTATGTCAATGTATGTATGATATTAACCAATCAATAAGACTGAACATACATCCACACAAAGATAAAAAATCAAACACTACTTAATTTACTTAAAACTAATCCTTACACCTTCTTCTTCCCTCAAATAATATAAGCAAAATTTAATAACCTTGAAAAGCTCTCAAAACCACGTAATCGTAATGATTTATTTAATCAAGTTAAGTAAGTATCTTGAATATCTTGAATATCAAAGAATTCATCATATAACCACAATAATGATTACAGATACACAATTGAATAGTATTGCTATTGCATTTGGTGTTATTACCATGGGTTTAATATTAACTTATTCATTTGTTGAAAATAATATTGCACCAAAGGAAGAAGAAGAAGAAGAAGAAGAAGAAGAGAAATGATTGGTTTAGTTGATTTATTAAGATAAAATGAATTTGATATGAATCCGAATTACAAATTGATTATAGAAATATATATATGAAAATAAAATAGAATAACAAAAATTTAATGATATAATAATGTGTAGATAATTATAATAAATAAAATATCGATAAAAAAGTATAAAAAGATAATAAATATATTAATAATAAAAAGGAGTAAGAAGAAGGGGATTAAAATTGTAAACTTATTAAAAAGGATAAATCATTAATAAATAAAAAAAGGGAAAAGATAAAGTAAAATTTTAAAAAGAGGTTATAAAAAAGATCATATATAGTCATTAAATTAAATTAATTAGTTATTATTATTATTATTATTATTATTATTATTATTATTATAATTGAGTATTAAAATACAAACTTAATAAATGAATAGTTCGTGTATAATAATCTTTTGCTAATTCTAAAGCATCTTTACAACAATTAAACCAATCTAAATTATTAGTTGCATTATTAGCTAATTGAAAATCATCAAAATTATATTTTTGACCATAATTTTGAATTCTTTCACATTGTTCTTGAATTTTAATTAAACCTAAAGCAGCAGCTGAACCTTTTAAATAATGACCAGTATTTGATAATTTTTTTAAGTTTTCATCAGATTTATCATCATTATTAATCATATCTTGCATATCTTGGAAAATTCCTTTTGCTTGCTCAACAAATGTTTGAACTAATGATAATGTAAAACCTTCTTCATCTTCATCCATTAGAAGTAATTCTTGAAGAATAGTCCAATTAATCAAGGATGAGTTTTCTAAAGTTTCTTGATTCACTGACATATGTGGTGTGTGTGGTGTGTTGTGTATATTGCGGAAATGTATATGTATATACTAGTTGAACCCTTTGTATAATAATGGGCAAAAGAAAAAAACGAAATCGGATGATAAAGAATGCAAAATAAAATAAAATAAAATAAAATATAGAATATAACGAATGAATAAATAAATCCGGCAAGAAAACCCCTTTGTCCTTTGATTTGTAAAGTAATAAAGTAATAAAGTAATAAAGTAATAAAGTAATAAAGTAATAAGACAAATAAAACAACACCCTTAAAGATAAAGTAAAGATAAAATACACATTTCAATCAATCATCAAAAAAATCATCTCATCAAAATTTATCGCGGCTTTATTTGATGATGTCATATTTTATTGTTATTGTTGTATGTATATACTAATGTTGTTGTTGGTATGTCTATATATCTACTTTATATATCTATCTACTCAGTTAATTCATATAAATCACCTAACTTATCTGCAAAATATGTTGGTTTTTCTTTATCATCTAATTTTTCAATATTTTCAACTGTTTCAATCCCTGTTAATACCAATAATGTATCTAATCCACCATCTCTACCAAATTTCATATCAGTATTTAATCTATCACCAATCATTAATGCCCTTTTTGGATCAAATCCATGATATGCTTTAATTGCATCCATCATTGCTTGGTTTGGTTTACCACATGATGCAAGTGGTTCACGTCCTGAAGCATATGCAACACTTTCAATAACTGATCCTGCTCCTGGTAATTTTCTACCTTTTTGTGGATAAGTTGAATCAATATTTGTTGCAATGAATTTAACATCTGGTTTAAATAAATATTGTAAAGTTACAGCTAATTTATAATAATTAAATGATAAATCTAAACCTGCTAATACAATTCCAACTTTTGGATCTAAATTTAATAAAGGAGAATCATTATTAAATTCATTAAATAATTCAGGATCTGTTCCACCTAAAGTTTCATAACCACAATCTTTTAATTCTTCTTCAATACCATGTTGACCCAAGACCCAAACTTTAACATCTTTTGGAGTTTTTAAAATTTCTGAAATATAAACTGCTGAAGCATAAGCTGAACCAAAGATTTCTTCTTTTGTGACAATTAAACCTAATTTTGAAAATTTTTCAGTATATTGTCTTCTTGATTTAGTTGAATTATTTGTAACAAATATAACTTTTTTATTTAAATTTCTTAATAAATTAAGTGTTTCAATAACTTTTGGTAAAAGATGATCACCTAACCATAAAACTCCATCACAATCAAATAAAAAAGTATCGTATTTATCAAGGATTCCTTGAGCTAGGGCTGTTGTTGTTATTTTAGTTGACATTGTTTATTAATTGAATTGAATTTATTGTAATCAGTCAACTAATCAACTATCAACTAATAATGTATTGTAATCACCTAATCAATCAATAAACTAATAGTAAAAGAGGTCAAAGAAATAAAGGAATGTACAAATCCGAAGTAGTCATTTTTGTTTGGTGTAAGGATGTTTAACGCTAATATTCTTTTTTTAAATAATAACTAAAGATTAAAGAAAGAGCGGGGAAATTATGTCTTTATTATGTCTTTATTCACTATTCACTTGTTTTGATTTGATTTGATTATTTAAGTATAGCAACAATGTCACTTAGACCTACTCAAGATCTACCTCCAATTGGTGGTTATGAAAAAATTCAATGGAGAAAAAATGTTCCTTCAAGAGGTTTTAGACCAATTATTTGGTTTGCAGGTTTCATTGCAATGACTTCATATGGTTTTTATAAATTAACTCAAGGAAATAGAGAAATCTTAGAATTATCAAGAGAAAAAATGTGGGCTAGAATTTATCTTACACCATTATTAAAAGCTGAACAAGATAGAGATGTTGTTCGTAGAACTTTAAGTCATTATGAAAGAGAAAGAGAAATTATGAAAGATATTCCTTGGTGGGAAGTTAAGAATACTTATTCCAACAAGGATGAATTTAGACCTCCAACTACTATTTTAACCGGTACTCAATTAGATAAAGATTCTAATTTATTATATGCAAATTCAAAAGATAGATTTAATAAAGATAATGAAAAGAAATGATTTATTCATTTATTTCTTTATTTCTTTATTAATCTTTCTAGTTATTTGACATAACGAAAGAACAAACACAACCACACTATTCTATATAACCACAATATATATCAAAATATATAAACGCAAAAAATATATTCAATTCAAATTAAACAATCTCCATAAAAAAAAAGTTCCGAAAAAAAACCAAAGACTAAAAACAACACACAAAATTCGGTTTTTTTACGTAACAAAAAAGTAAACAACAAATCAGTTTATTATCTTATGATCTGATCTTTCCCTTCTTTTATTAATCATTTATAATTAAACTACTATTCTAATAATATTCCAATCACCCCCATTAATATTCAAATTACAATCACAATGCTACTTATAGGTTTAACGGGAGGTATTGCATCAGGTAAATCAACAGTTTCAAAAAGACTTGAAGATCATTATAATTTACCAATAATTGATGCAGATAAAATTGCAAGAGAAGTTGTATTACCAAGTAAACCAGCATATAAAGAAATTTTAAATTATTTTCAAGACAAGATCCCAAATCTTTTAAATGATGATGATAATAAATCATTAAATCGTAAAGAATTAGGTTCATATGTATTTAATAATCCATTAGAATTAAAAAAATTAAATTCAATAACTCATCCTGCAATTAGAAAAGAAATGTTTTGGCAAGTTATTAAAAAATGGTTTAGTTTCCATAAATTAGTTATTTTAGATATTCCATTATTATTTGAATCTAAATTAGATTTATTTTGTGGGTTAAATCTTTGTATATTATGTAATAAAGATTTACAATTAAAAAGATTACAAAATCGTAATCCTGAATTAAGTTTAAGTGATTGTGAAAATAGAATTAATAATCAAATGAATAATGAAACAAAATTAAAATTATCTGATTTTATAATTGAAAATAATGATGATTTAGATACTTTATATGAAAATTTAGATAATTTTATTGAAAAAATTGAACCAAGTTGGTTTATTTCAATTTGTGAAGTTATTTTACCACCATTAGGTTTATTATCTGCTTTAATTTGTTATATTAAAAATACAATAAAAAGAAAAAAAATTGAATCATCTTAAGAAGAAGAAGAACAAATTGATTGAAATAGCAACTGTTTTTTTTAAAAAAAATACAAGAAAGATACCCTACAGCAATAGCCGCAATAGTCGAATCTGATTATGAATTATTTGAACAAATTAATAATGATGTTAATAATTCAATTGGATATAAAATATTTGTAATTCGTGTATTCTTTCAGAGTTTAAAATAGGTTATAATAAAGATAATAATTTACCTTCCTTCCGATGGTTTTAATGTTAGAGTAAATTGTTTTGAATATCATTATTTTATGAAATTGGAAGATAAAAATTTTAATGAAAGAATTAAAGAAAGATGTAATCTTTTAAAATATGTAATTAAAAAGGCAAATAATACATTAGATCATTTAAATACTAAGAATAATAATTCTGATTATTTGTCTACTCCTTTTAGACTTTATCCTAGGGATTATTAAGTAAATTATATATAGCGTATAGTATATAGAAAACAAAAAACATGATCTTAATTGATAATAATCATAATCAGTAATCTTTTCCTCTTTTACTAAAGTATGACTTCAATATTAAACACTAATAAAAGTAATAAAAATGTGTGGATAAAATTAATTAAGATTATAAAATTTATATAAACTAAGCAAAGAAACTAGAGAGAGAGAAACATAAAAGCAATAAAAAGGAATTATGCTTGTTGGTTGGTAGCATCATTATTATTATGATTATTAAGATTATCTAATTTTGCTTGAAAATCATTTTTGACTGCATGAATTAGATCAATTGATCCTTTTAATTCATCAAAATATTCTTTTCTCTTAGTAACACTTGTAGACAAATTAATTAAATCATCTACAATATATTTACAATAAGTTTCTAACGTTCTAAAAAGATCAATTGAATCATTTAATTGCAAAATATGACAAGTACACAAACCTAATGAATTTCCAAATTGTGGAATATTTTTCTCTAAATCAGATGAACCAAGACACAACATATTCATAGAACGTCCGATTCTTGGTATTGATTCAAGCAAACGATCATACATTTCGATAACCTCTACGTAATAATCAGCATGATGTATATTATTTCCTCTAGAATTTGGTTCTAATTAAACTGCATTGCCATTTTGATGTGCTGGTTCCATTTTCAGTTAATGTAAAAAAATAAAAATA
The DNA here is from genome assembly GCA_030568155.1 of Wenyingozyma suzukii. Lineage (NCBI taxonomy): Eukaryota > Fungi > Ascomycota > Pichiomycetes > Pichiales > Pichiaceae > Wenyingozyma > Wenyingozyma suzukii. The sequence continues at coordinate 309,206 of JAJLTK010000010.1, read as the reverse complement.
AGTTCCTATAAATTGTTTCCTCTTTTGTAAACTCTAGTAAAAGATAAATATATAATTATATTTAACTATTATTAATTAAAAAAGAAAGAAAGAAAGGAATTTTTTTTTTATTAATCAATATCTTTATTTTATTACTAAGAATAATAATAAAATAGTTGAGTTTTAATTTTTTTGTGTCAAAATAATTTTTTTGAATGCAGTTTGTAGAAAAACACCAAAACAACAACAAAAACATTTTTGTTATATTTACAACACACACCTCTCACATTTAATAAACTTTTCAAAAGAATAATTGCTTTCTAAAAGAGGAAAGTATAATAAAAAATGAAAAAAAAAAAAGATTGCTATAAATTATTTATTATTTTCCTTTGTTTGTTAAATCAAATATACAATTGAATTAAATACAAATAAAAAATCAATTCAAATAAAAATAAATAAAATGTCATCATTATTAATTGAATCAGCTGATCCTAATTTTTTCTTATCATTAAAAGATATTGAATTAAATATAAGATTAGAAATGTTTTCAGTTAAAACACCATTAAATTATCCTAAAAATAAAAAAACATTATTATTAATTAATCATTCAATAATTGAAGTTGTTTCTGAATATTATGTACATAATTTTATGGTTGATGAAATTAAAAAAAAAAAATCTAATTTTGAATTATTTGAACAAGTTAATAAAAATAAAATCTTTCATGATGTTTTTAATACATCTGAATATTCAAGTTCTATAATTCATTTAGCTGCAAAATTTACAATTCATTATGTTTTAGGTAATAAGTTAACTAATCATAGTTTTTATGATGAACTAAATTGTTTTGTTCCTTATTCTAGTATTAATTTTGATGATACCACTTTTAATGAAATAATTAAAGAAAAATGTGATTTTTTAAAATATGTAATTAAAAAGACAAATAATACCAACAATTCTTCTTCATTATTATATAATACTTCTACTAGAACAATTATACCATCAACAACATCAACAACACTATCAACACCATCACCTGAACCAATAAATAATAATGAAATTAAAAATGAAATTTTTAATGATCAATTTTTTAATTCAAGTATTATAAATTTAAATTGTGATATATTAAAAATTCAAAAGGTGAATTACCAAATAATGAATTAATTAAATTATATCCACTTGTTGTTAATCATAGAATTTCAAATGATGAAATTAATAAATTATTAAAATTTTATGAATTATCATTTATTATTAATGATTTAAATATTGAACAAAAAAGAAGAGCTTTTTTATTACATGTTGGATTAATTGGTATTGATGAATCTAATAATTCAAATGATAGGCTTTATCCTAAAGAGTATTAAGTAGTATATACTTTTTAAGTAAATTTAATTTAATAATTTAACTGAAACACTAAAACCCACCCACTAAATAGTAGTTTTTTTGCCCCATTTTTTGTTATCAGTAAGATAATAGTGATAACCTTTCATAATAGTATTCATAACTCATTTTAATTATCAATTATCAATTAGCATATAGACATATAGCTATGAAAAAGTCAATTACACATGAACGCATTTCAGATGAAGTATTTGAAACTTTTAAAACTGAATGTTTAAAAGGTATGTCTTTTAAAGAAAGTCATCTTAATTTATATGGTTGTATAATTTCATTTTTACTAACAATTAATTTCAATTATATCTTATAGCAAGACAAGTAAGTTATTCACCATATTCAAAATTTAAAGTTGGTTGTTCAATATTAATTAAAGATAAATTAAATTCTAATAAACCAATAATAATAACTGGTGCAAATGTTGAAAATGCAAGTTATGGAGCAGCAATTTGTGCAGAAAGAACAGCAATTACAAAAGCTGTATCAATGGGTTACAAAAATGATTTTTTAGCAATTGCTGTAAGTACTGATTTAAAAACTTGTGCTTCACCATGTGGTATTTGTAGACAAGTTATTAGAGAATTTGCAGGTTTAAGTGATTTAAAATTAAATTTACCAATTTTTATGTTTAATTTTGATGGATCTGATTGTATTAAAATGACAATTGATGAATTATTACCATTAAGTTTTGGACCTGATGATTTAGGAGTTGATCCAAGTACTTAAATTAATTTGTATAAAGTGTAATAGAAATAAATTAGAAATATTCCTTAAATTTTTTTACGTTTGTTTTACATGTAATGTAATAAAAACCCCTTTTTTTTTGTTGTTTTTTGTTTTTTTTTGTTAAATTAAGTTACATTAAATATATATTATTATAAAGAAAGAATCTTTAAATTAAATAATCTATTGTAATTTGAAAGTAACGTGACACTTACCACAGTATTGTCTGTCTTTCATGTTAGCCATAAAGACACCAGCACCACAGGTTGGACATTCTCTTCTTAATCTTTCGACATTTCCGTCACCGTCAACCTTGTAGTAAGTTAAAACAGCTAACTTAACTTTCTTATGTTTGTGCTTAATTTTCTTTGGAGTGGTATAGACCTTCTTCTTTCTCTTTTTACCACCACCTCTTAATCTGAGAACTAAATGAAGAGTTGATTCCTTTTGGATGTTGTAATCAGCTAAGGTTCTACCATCTTCTAATTGTTTACCAGCAAAGATTAATCTTTGTTGATCAGGTGGGATACCTTCTTTATCTTGAATTTTAGATTTGACATTGTCAATAGTGTCAGAAGATTCAACTTCTAAGGTAATAGTCTTACCAGTTAAAGTTTTAACGAAAATTTGCATTTTAGTTAAAGTATCAGGTTTGTCTGCAAAATATGCTTCTTTCTAGCCTAATGATTAAAACAAAAAAAAAAAAAAAAGAATAAAGAAAGAAGATTATAAAGTAAGAGGGATGGAAAATTTTGATGTTTGTGTGAATAATTTGAAAATTTTTTGTTGAAAAAAGAAATTAGAGAGTAATTCTATGGCACGTGATTTATGTTTAGGGTTACTATGTGAGGGCTTTTTAACCCTTCTTTTGGTCGCGTGATTTAGTCTTTTAGGAGGCATGCGTTTAGTCTTTGGGTTGAGGTGTTGCTACAACATTCAGCCACGACAATTTCCATACTATCTCTTATTCTCAAGAATTGAATCTGTTTATATAAATATTTCTTGAGTTTAAATTGTAATTAAAAAGTTATATATTTTTTAATATAACATACTGTATTCTCTTTTTGATTATAAATCTAAAAATAATAATTAAATAATGTATAACAAATCATATTCACCAAAACATAAATTATTTTTCAATGCAAATATTAAATATAACAATAATAATAAATCATTTAATAGAAGAAAAACAATAGTTCATTATTTCAATCCCAGTTTTTTTTTTGAATTACAAGAATCATCATCGATAGTGTCATTTTATGATGATTTAAAAATCGTTAAACCTTATAATTTTAATTCGTTGAAGAAAACTAAAAAGAAAAAAAAATTAAATCAGATTTATAAAGATGCTTTGATTAATTTACATAAAAAAAGTTCAGATACATTGGATAAATTGTATAATAAATTTCAAAATAATAATAAAATTAAAAAATTAAAAGAAAATAATGAAGAATGCAATGTTGACAATATCAACAACAATGAATATATATTTGGTAAACAATTTTTAAATACAAGATCGATTATTAAAACTAATAAAGAATTTCAAAATAATCTTGAAAAGAATTTAGAAATTAATGAATTAAAAAACTCAATTAAAAATTTAAAATTTATTAAAATTAATCAATTAAATATTAATGATTTGAAAACCCAATATAATTTTAATAAATTAAATGATTTTGAAATCAATTCGTATTTAAATTATTATAAAAAAAAAGCTAAAAAAAAAAGAAAATGGTTGTTACTTAATTTTTAATGATTGATTATTTCTGATGGTGTTTTATCAATTAACTCAGGAAATAATTTCAATATTAATAAATCTAAAACATTCCAAATTAAATGTTTATTAATATATTTATTTGAAAATAAATTTAAAAAATAATCAATTTCGTTATTTAATTCATTTAAATCATTTGAATATATAAATTTCATAATTATTTTGTTTTTTAAAATATAATTTGATAAATTTTCTAAAATATTTAATCTAAACTTTTCTAATTCTTCATTTGATTCAGGAACATATCTTTTATTTGTTGTAAATCTTAAATCATTGGGGAAAAATAATTTTCTTAAATTATTAATTATTGAAATAATTAAATTTTCTGTTAATAAAATATTCCAAATAAAATTATAACACATATTATTTAATAAATGTAAAAATTTATTAGATTTACTTATAAAATTACAAATTATTTGAAAAATTGCAATTATCATTGGGTATCTAATTGATAAACTAAATGTATTTATAAATAATTTAATAATTGAAAAATTTAATATATTTATTTCATCTTGTTTAAATTTATTATTTTTTGTGGTTGTTGAATTATCAATTTTAGAAAATACTGATGTACTATATGCTATTATATGACCAATTCTTCTACCTATTTTAAGAAATAATTCTTTAAAATTAAATAAATTGATTTTTTTATTATTATTATCTTTATCTTTCTCTTCATTATCATTATCAGTATTATTACTATTTTCTAAAGTATCAATAATACTATTAATCATTCCCCAAATTGCAAAATTATCAGTTAAATTATCAATTAAATTCTTAATTATTAAATCAGAAATAATTGAATCAACTAATTCTAATGATAATTTAGAATTAACTTCTTCAAATGGAATTAATAATGAAACAATTGATTTTGATAAAATTTTGATATATTCTTCTTCTTTATTCATTGAATATTTAATTTCATTATCTAATTCTATGTTATCATTAATTTCATCCTCTTGTGGCTCTTTCTCTTCATCATCATCATCATTTTCTTCTTCCTCCTCTTCTTGTTCATTAATAGAGTTTATATAATCTTCAATATTTAAACAAAAATGAGGATTTAATTTACAATAACAATCAATTAATTCCAATTCATATTCATTATTTTCATAATCATTAATACTAAACTTACTATCAATTAATTGTCTTGATTTTAAAATATTTTCAAAATGTAAAATTAATAAATTTGGTAATTCATCAAATATTAATAAACTCCAATTTAATTCTAAATTATTTAAACGTTGTTGAATACCTCTTGTTATATGAGCTGATATACCAATTAATTCATTTAAAAAATCTTGATTTTCATCAATGAATAATCTATTAAACCAGCTCAATATAAATTCCCTTATAAATAATCCAATGAATGCATATAATGATAAATCAATTTTTGAAGATGAAGTTAATGCAGGTAAATGTTCTGATAATAACGATGATGATTGTTTATTCTTTGAATTATTAGGATTATTATTTGTCTTTAAAACATAAATTGATCTTATTAATTTTTCAAGATATTCAGGTGAATCTTTAACTAATGGTGTATTTATACTATTATTACTTGAATTTTTCTTTACTGGACTTGTTAATAATATATCATTATTTGTTGTATCAATTGAATTTCTTTGTTGTTGTTTCTTAGAATGTGGTACTACACGTCTATAATTATAAGCAAAACCTTTTCTAAGTTGCCGCTGTGATGTGCTCATTGATGCGTGTGTGTGTGTGTGTGTGTATGTATATGTGTATATGAATACTGATAGATTAATAGATTAATGAAATATATAAGCCAGTCTCTAATTTTATGCCTGATAAGATTTTTGTTTGACAGATAAAAACGCGATTAAATTAAATCTTTATTTCTATTTAATTACACACAATAACGTGTTTCTTGTTCTTATTATTATTATTTCAACTATAGTATACATACACAATGACAGACTATTTACAGTCTAAATATATAGAGAAATATCAAGATAACGAGTTTTCAAAACAAGTGAATGAAAATAATTTAACTGAAAATAATGATGAAATCGAAGAAATTGATTCAGATGGAATCTTTGAAGAATTAGAAAATGAAATCAATAACTCAGATTCTATTGAATTATTGAAATATCGTGAATCAAGAATGAATGAAATCAATAAAGAATTACTCAAGTCTAAGAATGCAATCCATGAAAATTTTGCAAAAGGTGATGATAATTCATTGAAAGATATCGAAGATGAAGGTGAATTAATTAAACTTATTACCAAGAATGAATTAGTAGTTTTATTTTTTTATAACGATACTTTTAAAACATGTCAATTAATGAACCAAGCTTTAGAAAAATTATCAAAAAGACATTTAACTACAAGATTTTATAAAATGAGAGCAATTAATGCACCTTTTTTAGCAGTTAAATTAGGTATAAAAGTTTTACCATGTATTATAATGTACATGAATGGTATTGAAAAATCAAGAATCGTAGGATTTGATGGATTATTAGATATTTCAAGTATTAATAATCCAAATATTAAAGCTAATCAATTAGATCCTTTTAAGCATTTTAAAATTGAAAATTTAGAAAGAGTTTTATTATTTAATAAAATGATTGGTAGAAAAGCATTTGATTTAAAGAATATTCGTGGAAGTAGCAATAGTGGTAATACACTTGGTAAGAGGCAACAGCAGCAGGATAGTGATTATGAAAGTGATTTAGATTTGTAATATAGTTAAATTAAGTAGTTATAATAACAAAATATACCCCCACTCAATTAGTTAGTTTGCACCGCCATTAAAAGTATCCAATAATTAATCAAACGATTTTATTCTTTGTCTTTCAAAGTAACGTACAACGTATTATACACTTTCTTTTACAATACAAGTCTGAATTGTATTTATAAATCACTAAAATCAACAATGTTATCATCAAACCATTGCAAGTCAGTGGTGTTGTTAACATCAAAGAGACATTTTATTTTACCTGCTTTATCATTAGCTTCAAGTATAACAAATAGATTTTTAGGTAATGAAATTTTATTAGCTGATAAAATGGAAAATGGTGAATTACATAAATTAAAAACTATTAATGAAAAAGAATTAGAAAATTTAGAAACAAAAAACAAACCATTATTTATTAGACCCGAACCAAATTATGAAAATCATGTACCTTTACATCCAATTGAAAAATTTGCAACATTTGCAGGTTCTGCAGTTGGTGCTTTTTTACACCCTGAGAGAAATGAATTTATTGTTGCATTAGGTGAATCAACAGCATTTGATTTTATTTTAAAAGAATTAAGAACTCAGATGTTAAATGATGAAACCGGTAGAAAAATCTTAAGAGAAAGGCCACGTATGACTTCTGAATCATTAGATTTAGAAAAATTAAAAAAATTTCCTGAAAATACTTTAGGTAAATCATATGTTGATTGGTTAGAAAGAGAAGGTGTTTCACCAGATACAAGAGAACCTGTTCGTTATATCGATGATGAAGAGTTAGCTTACGTCATGCAAAGATATAGAGAATGTCATGATTTTTATCATACTATAACAGGTTTACCAATTGTTAGAGAAGGTGAAATTGCACTTAAATTATTTGAATTTTTAAATTTAAAAATCCCAATGGCTGGTATGGGTGCAATTTTTGCACCATTAAATATTGTTTCATCACAAAGGAAAAGATTATTTGATATTTTTTACCCTTGGGCAATTCAAAATAGTTTTACTTGTAAACCATTAATTAATGTTTATTGGGAAAATATATTAGATAAAGATATTAATGTTTTAAGAAAAGAATTAGGTATTGAAAAACCACCGGATATGAGAGAATTAAGAAAGAAACATAAATTAGAAAAGAAGAAACAACAAAAGAAATGATAAATGAAAAACCTAACCTATATAAATAAAATAAATAACGATTTGTAAATTATTTTTTTAAATAATTTAAATACGAAGAAACATCATCTGAAATTGATTTACAAATACTTAAATTCTGTAACCATTTTGGTAAATTACCATTCGCATTACTGATTGTAATCATTGACCATTCAATTTTATTTTGAATAGGTATATATTTAATTTTTTCAATTGAAAAATAACTTGCTAATGTATCATTAGTATCAAATGGTTTACCGTTTAAATTTGGAAATGAAATAACATAACTTGATTCAGTTTCTTCGTCTTGGTTTTTAATTGGCAATGTAATTATTATCAATTCACTAAAATGTCTATGATTTAATAAACTACCAAAGAAATATCGAAGTTCAACATCAATTAAGTAAGTTTTGTCATTCAATTCAATCGGTGGATTAATTTCACCTTTTTCCCATTTTTCCAAGACATGAATATACTTGATTTCATTAAATGTATGGATATAAGGATCAGGTATTTCTGGTTCATTGGAGTCATTATATTTAGTTCCTGTTAATCCAAATAAGAAATCCTTAAAATTTATTCCTTCTTTTGTTAAATCAATTAAACTTGATCTGCTTGCCCAAACTTCATTGTTTATCCTTGTCTTATATGTATTTGTAAAAGTATTTGAAGTAGATTGATATTTTTTATTGAAATTCCATGATATATTTGTGGAGGTTGATGAAGGTGATGATGATGGTAATGTATTTATTAAGTCTATTGCATTTTGAATTATTTCATCGGAATTTGAAGATATTTCATCTGCCGATACCGGAGTTAATGAAAACTTATCCATTGGTGATAACTTATGTTGATGATTATTAAATGAAAAGAAAAAGCAGGTAAGATCATATTAAACCACAAAAAACTCTCTTATCAAATTTATTTTCCCTTTTCGGAATTGAGAGGGATTTTTACATCGGTATTAATTTTTTTTTAAACGTTAATAATAAATAAAAACGGGAATGTAATGTATTTTTGTATCTATAAAGCAGAAAGGTAATATATAATAATAATATATATGCAAGTCGTATATAAAAAGAGAGAGATATATATATATAAGTAGGGAATATAATTATGCGCACAAATAAAGGAGATTTTTTAAACCCAAAATAATAAAATAAAATAAACCATTTATAAAAGATAATAATAAATTGTAATCGTTAAGTCATAGATTAATTTCTTGAGGAAAATATATCTTTAATGTTCCAACGTTTTTCAACTTCTTGTAAAACCCCTGTTGTCTTTTCTTCAACTTCAATTAAAACACCTGAAACTTCATTTGAAACTTCATTTAATACAGCAGATGTTTTATCAGTAACATCTTCAATAAGTTTCGTACTTTTATCAGTAACATCTTCAATAATTTTAGAACTTTCTTTAAATTTTTCATCAACTAATTTTAAAACACCTTCAAATCCGATTTTCCCCTTAATTGCATTTTGACCAAATCTTTCAACTGACCAATCTTCAATTTTATCACAAATTTTTTTAAATGAAGCATATGCTGTAATTTCAGCACTTTGTTCAAATTTAGTTCTTGTTTCAGGAAATTCGGGATCAGGTGAATACACCACAGTTTCATAAACATTTAATAAATTATTCATTGTTAAATTACATGATCTCATAGTTAATATCTTATTTTTTCTATCAACAATAGAAATTTCACGGACATAAGAAATACTTCTATTACCAACAATGATTTTCAACCACTGAGGAATTGATTGTTCACAAGTGATTAATCTTTCCGTTAATAATAAATCATCTTGCAATTCTCTACGAATTATATCAACTGCAATTACATGTGATGAACTTTCATTTGGATATTTTTGCCAATTTGCAGCCGTTACTTGACCCCATGGATAATCAAATGAATGTGATGATGTAAAGAGTTTCATTATGGATTAGGAAATAATACTTTCAACCGGTATTATTATATGAAATACTCCGTTATGAAATAAAAAAACCAAAAAAAAAAAGGATAAAAAGGGGCAATATATATAGATCACACTACTATCTTCCCATTCTTTATCAGTAAGTTGTTTAAAATCCCTTTAAAATCCGAAAATAAAAAATTTTATCTCACGGCGGTGCAGCAACAAATTCAGCCACTTTTATGACAATTCTTCCATTGCAAATGATTTAAATCTAATATCATTATTATCATATCTTTCACGTAACTTTAAATTAGAAACACCTCTGTTTCTAAACCATTGCATTCTAATATTTAACAACAAATTACCTCTATTAAATTTAGATTCTTTTTGAATGGTTTTTAAAAACCATACAACTCTTTTAATTGGATTAATTAAATTACTATTATCTTTATTATCTAAATTTAAAAATTCTCTTGAAGTTAAACCAACCATACCAACCAATATATGAGCTAAAAATAAGATCAAAGGGAACCATAAAAAGAAAATCGTATAAATTCCAAGAAATAAACTTATTCTTAATCCAGTATTATTATGACTTGTAAAAGATTCTTTATGAACTCTATAAAAACTTAAACCCATTAAATAAATCAAACAAGCCACAGTAAATAATACAAAATTGAAAAAATACCAATAATTTCTTTGTCCAATACAATTATTTAACCAAATACAATGATGATCATGATTTGAAATACAACAATTACATCTTGAACAATGATATGATCTTGCAGGTCTCCAAATATTACATGTTGTACAATATTTAATTTCAATTGGAGTTGGTTTATTGGTTTTGGTATTAATTGGTCCTGGAATAACCATGATATTATAATATTCTTGTGGTAATCCATCTGTTAATAAATTATCAACTATATGAATATTTCTTGGTAATGTACCAGGATCAGAAAATGCAGCATATATGAAATTTTGTAATAATAATAATGAAAAATAACCAAATAAAACCACTGAAGCTGGTGAAATATTATACCAAGCCCATTTTGATTCGAATATAAAGAATAAAATTATTGGAATTAAAATTAAAATCAATATACCAAATACTGATAAACCAATTAAATCATTTTTTTGACCAAATGGTGAATTTTCTCTATTGATAAATTTAACTATTCTAAATCTACCACCAAATAAATAATAATAATTTGGGATATTATATGCTTGATAATTATAAATTGGTTTGAATTTATTGTTTTTAATATTTATTGATGGATCACTTATTAACCAATGCCGTATTTTAGAAATTAATGTATTGTGATTATGATTGTTATGAGTGTCATTATTATTTATTATAGTGTCATTATCTGAACTAGTTGTTGGATTATTGGTAGCATTATGATATTTAATAGAACTTGATACATCATATGTATTATCCATTATTGTTTGTTGTTATTGTATATACCTAAACAAGATATAAAACATCATCTTAATAATCATTATAAACACAAAAAGGCTTCAAATTTTTAATGACGGAAAAATGGCAGTGTGATTTTATGAAGTCAAGTTAATATGATAACTACTCTTTCTTTCTTTTATTTAATTATTAATTATTACATATATATTATAACAACAATGTTTAAATCACTTGGATTATTATCCACTATTCGTAGTAATAGTAGGTTTATTTTAAAGAATCCAAGGTTTTTAAATATAAATACAGATTTAGTAATAAAGAAATCAACCCCAATCATACTTAACCCCACTTTTTCTCATAATAGATTTTTAAATACTTTTAATAACAAGAGACCTTCATCAAATATATTGAATCAAATTAATCAGCTCAGCCCTAAAAGATCAATCAACTTGAATAAACCAAGATACTACTTACGTGGTTTCATTAAAATTCTTAAAAATCAATATACAGGTAATGGAGGTTATAAATTTAGAAAAAGATTATTTTGGGTAGTTTTAATATTTATTATATTAAATATTTTATTTAATTTAATGATGATAATTTTAACAAATAATTATCTTGATGAATTACAAAACATCCCATTTTTTTGGAATTTTGGATTTTGGGAATCAAGTGAATTTAAACAAGGTATTGCTAATGAATATATCTTGAAAAATTTCAAAAAAGCAAATTTAAATTATGTCAATGTTTTAAAGATGATTTATGAAGATTATATTAATGTTTATGATGATTCAAAGACTGAACCATTTGATTATATTTTACCTAATGATATTTTATTTAAATTAGGTGAAGATAAAAGAAATTTCGAATTTTTAAATACATATTTTGATTTATTAATTAGAATTGGGTTAACATCAAATGATTCAGATTTAAGTTGTTTATTTATTACAAAGACATTTAATTTAATTGATGAATTTCAAAATAAATATAAAATTGAATTTAGTAATTTTAAATTAAAATGTTTAGGATTGAATTATTTAGCAAATTATTTACAAAAAAATGGTAAAAATGGAAATAATAATGAAATAATTGAAAATTATTATTTAAAAGTAATTTATTTATCATTAAATCATGATAAACAAAATAGATTATTAAGAAGTTTTATACTATTAAACCAAGACGATAAATCACATTGGTCAAATAAAAATGACCAATTATCATATAAAGAAGCAATTATCCCACAAGATACAATTTGTTCCCAATTATTAATTGAATCAATTTTAAATCTTTGTATATTTTATATCAATACAAATGAATTAAATTATATTAATAAATCATTACCGATTTTATTATCATTAATGAGATCTGTTGAATTTGAATTTAATATTTTACAGAATATTAATAATAAAAATTACAAAGATAAAATTAAATTATTAAATGATAAATCAATTGAAAGATATCAAGAATTAGAATTTGAAATAATACCATTAATTCAATCACATACATCTGAAATCCTTTGGTATTTTAATGAATTTGATAAAGCCATTGAATTAGAGAAAGAAGCTACTTTCACAGCATTAAAACATTGTAAAGATAATATAAATTCAGCAAGAATCTCCAAGATTGGTTTCCAAAACCTTTCAAAGATGTATCTTAAAATTGGAGATTTACAAAATTCAAATTATTGTGATTTGAAATATGATGAAATAGATTTACCAATTGAAGGATTAATGATTGAACAAAGTAAAACTAAACAAGAGAATGGTATAAACCCTGTACGTTCAGCAGTATTACAAAGATATTTCGGTAATTATGGAAAGATATTATTCCCATAAATGAAGTAAATTAAGTAAATATAAATAAATTCAAGGTACCAAAAATAAATATATAAAATAAAAAACTTTAACGGTTAAAAATAAAATTTAAACTGTCGAGATATTTTTTGTTCTTTCTTTATCTTTTTATAATTTAATCATTAATCAATTCTCTTTTCTTGTATATATATACCCCTTGATCACACATTCCAATTCACAAAAGATGGGGTTAAGTAATATAATTGAATTATCTCCATTGTTTTTAACCTTACCAAATGTATTTGTATCATTGACATTAACAAATAATAAATCAGCTTTAATAAATAATGATAATAATAAAGACTTACTATCATGGGATGATAAATATACTTTACTGATATTACAATCATTTCTTGTATCTTCAATACTGTTAGTTTTAATTAATTTGATTTTAAAATTAGGTAGTAAAATTCCGTCAACAAGTGATGACAGTGAGAATAATAAATCGACAAATTCTTCTTCATTCACATTTAAAGATATAATATCAATAATATTATTATACTTTAGTATTTCATTCATATTCATATCTGATTTCTTATTGATTTCACCTTCACGTTTAATTATATTAATAACGATTTTATTATTAATCAAAGGAAGTAAATATGATAATATTTCATCAAATCTTATGGAATTTTGGCAAAATTATCAAATATTTGGTATACTATTAGTTTCATTTTTAATTGATTTTATTTATTTATTTGTCTTCAATAATAATAAATTAATTTTACAAAAATCAATACTTGGTTATTCAATTTTAATTTTACCATGTTTAATAATTTTTAATAATGATGAAAGACATTTATTTATTAAAAAATCATTTTTCAAAATTTCAAAATTACCAAATTTAAAAATTTCATTAAGTTTATTAATTTTAAATATTTCATTAATATTATTATTAAAATTTAATGAATTTAATATTAAATTATTTATAATTAGTTTATTATCAATGTTAATTTTAATTTTTAGTCAATTAGAAACTGATGAAGATAATAATACTCAAACTTTTTTTAATAAGACATTATTTTTAAAAAATTATAAAATTAATTTAATTATACTTTCAATTTTTTCATTAATTATTAATCAAATTGGTTTAGCTGATAAAGTTACATTATCAAATAATCAAATATTTACATTATTTTCAAATATTATATTAATTTTTTTAATTATTCCATCAAATGAATCAGTTATTACAAATAATTCCAAGATAAATAATTCAAATGAAAAACCAATAACTAATATCAAAGATAAAGAACATGAATTAACAATTTTTTCATTAATAATTGAATTATTTCAATCAAATGAAACAAAATCAATTTTTAATTTTTTATTATTAAATATTTCATTTATGTTTATTCAATTATTATATTCATTTAGATCAAAATCATTAAGTTTATTAAGTGATTCATTACATATGTTTTTAGATTGTACATCATTATTTTTTGGTTTATTAGCAAGTCTTATATCACAAAAAGATTTAAAACTTAGATCTGAACAAGGTAAACAAAAATATTTAACAAATTATCCATTTGGTTTAGATAGAATTGAAACATTAGCAGGTTTTGCAAATGGTTCATTATTATTAGGTATTGTATTTGAAATTTATAATGAATCAATCCAAAGATTATTTAATCCAAGAATATTACAAAAGACTAATGAATTATTAATTGTTAGTATATTAGGATTAATTGTTAATTTAGTTGGTATATTTGCATTTAATCATGGACATGATCATGGACATGGAGGTCATGGTCATTCACATAATTCAGAACCATCGTCAAATGAACATAGTCATTCTGAATCACATAGTCATAGTCACAGTCACAGCCATAGTCATTCATCATCATCAGAAAAAGATGAAATAAAATCAAATTTAGATAAAGATATAAATGATAACATGCATGGTATTTTCCTACATATTTTAGCAGATACATTAGGATCAATTGGAGTGGTAATATCAACAATTTTAATTAAATTTACTAAATGGGAAATAGTCGATTCAATAACATCAATTTTTATAGCAACATTAATTTTAATTTCATCAATACCATTAATTAAATCATCTTCAAGAAATTTATTATTAGGATTGAATAAAAATTCAAATTCACAACAAGAAGATAAAATTCGTGAGATATTAAATGAATTATTATTAATAAATGGTATTAAATCATATACAACACCAAGATTTTGGCCAATAAAGGAAAAAACCAATAATAATAAAGACAAGGAATTTTTAACAGGTTATATTCATTTACAATTTTATAAAACTGAAAATTCAATTATATTAAAAACAAAAATTCAAAAAATTATAAATCAATCAAATTTATTTTCAAAATTATATATTCAATTAGAAAATGAAATTGATGACTGTTGGTGTCGTAAACAAGGTATATTTGGATCTCATTAATTAACTTATATAAGTACATAATTTAATAAACTAAACTCATTTTGAAGCTTCATTACCACCTTTTTTACCACCTTCGGCAGCACCGGTAACTGCACCTGATAAATAATTGGCAGCTTCTGTGATTTTATTCTTACCAACTTCAACATACTCGGAAGCAGTTTCAGTCAACGATTTTCCAGTTCCTTGAGAATTAGCATCAATAGCATCTTTAGCATCATCATGACCAGATTGAATTGAATCACTTAATTGTTGTCCAAATGATTTTTGTGAATCAGGAACTAAATTAGATGAAATCTTATCAGCTGAATCAGTAACTGATTCTTTAACTTTTTCCATTGATGACTTTGTTGAATCTGGTTTGATTGCTTCTGATGCTTTATCGGTAAATGATTTTCTTCCTAAATCTGACATTTTTAATTAATTTAATTTAATTTAATTTGTAGGATGTATAATTTAAAAGAAAACAAAATAATAAAATCAACGGCAAAAAAAAACGGGGTAATTTAACTCATATTTATAGTAACTTTTTTATCATATATAAAAAATAGCAACTTTAAAAATAAAAATATCTAAACTTCCTTTGAAAGAAAAATCTAGAAATACATTCTTAAATAGCAACTTTAGATTTGATATTATTGTCGTATTTTTCTTTTTTAGTTAACGAAAAAATTAACAAAAGAAAAATTCCATTTTACGTCAAATCTTTCAATTAATCCGAATCATTCGTTTCATATGTATATGTAACATTATACTTGTTAATTGAATTAAATGTAATCAGCCATCAGCCATATAAACCCAAATTCCACACTTTAAAAACTAATGCCAAAAATTCACCTCACTGCCTTGAATTAATTTGGATTGCTCAACACAATTTTGAAAGTTAAAAAAAACCGGCATTTCAAAATCAGCATGTGTGATAAACCTTTTTTTGCCCCTTTACTTAGTAAAATTAATAATGACAGATAATAAACCAAAAAGAGAACAAGAAATTCCATTAAAATATCCAATTATTTCAATTTCATATTGTGTTAAATGTAAATGGGGTTTAAGAGCAAATTGGTATTTACAAGAAATCTTATCAACATTTACTAATACTAAAAATGATGATGATGAATTTAAAGGATCAATTTGTTTAAATCCTTCATTAATTGCAGGAACATTTAAAATAATGATATTAATTGATAAAGATAAAGAATGGGAATTAATATTTGATAGAGATATTGAAAATGGATTTCCTGATTCAAAATTAATTAAACAAAGAATTAAATCAATTATTTTTCCAAATTTAAAAATTAATCATGTTGATAAACCAAATAAAAATGATGGAATATTGTTATGTAATAATGATAAAGAGTGTATTGAATGTGAAAAAGTGATATGAATATTCGTTTAAATTTCACTTAAATAACCTAATAATAATGATAATAATGGTAAAATTATTATAATTAATAAACCTATCAATACAATTGATTTTAAATTTTTTAAATAATTAATTAATTTAATTGATAATAATTTTGAATATGATAATGATGATATTGATGATGAAGGATTTTTTAATGAATTAATTGAATTATATAAATTTGATAAATATTGATCTTGATTTGATAATGAATTATTTAAATTTAAAGTTAATTGATTTAAATTATTATTATTTAATTCATTTTCAAATATTATAATCAATTGATTATAAGCAGATTGTAATTGTGAATTTAATGAATTTAATTTTAATTGTAATGATGATTCATTACTACTATAATTTAATTTTGAAATTTCTTTTTTTAAGAAATTTATTTCTGTATATAAAGAATTTTTTGAATAATTTGAATAATCTACAATGTTATTATTTGAATAAATTGTTTGTTGTTGTTGTCTTTTAAGTATATTCCTTGTATGAATTGAATTATAATTATTATTAAAAGAATGAACTGTATAATTATTATTATTTTGATTATTAAAATTAGAGTTATTATTTATAGTAAATAAATCATCTAATGAAACATAAAATAATAAATTAAAAATTTCTTTAAATTGGAATTTATCTAAATAAGTTTTACCATCATCATTTTCAAATATAAAATCATTTAATAATTTTTTAAAATCTGATGATAAAATCTTTGTATTTGAAACATTTGATAAATTATCAATTAATAACTGAATATCTCTTAATCTAATTTTATTTGAAATTGGATCAGCAGTTATATTCCAAGCTCTGTCTAAAAAAGTATTAGAAGAGTTCATTTAGTATGTGTATACTTTCAATTGATATACATAATATTACAGAATTACAATTAAATAGAAGTACTAGATTTGATGTAATTATGTCAAAAAGAAGACAAGACGCGTTTAATGATCTGGTGTCTAGTGTTTTGAAGGGGAAAGTCACGTGTCCAGCCAGTAAAAAAAGGTGTACAGGTGTACAGGTGTGAAATAATACCCCAATGAGGCAATATACCCTAAAACAGAGTCAACACCCCAAATTAGGAAAGAAAATCAATTAATTAATTAATGCAATTACAATTCCCTTAATGCCTTTTAAAAATATTATCTCTCTTAATAATTAATAAATGTTATACAAAATTGTATAGTAATAGTATTATACTAATAGTATACTATATATAACCTTTTTTACTTTTAAATTCTATTGTTGTTATTATATATTATATGTAAAATGTAAATCGTATCTTTATATCTTTGTTGTTTTAATATAAAGCCATCGCTCATTTTTTAAATTAATTTAATTATTAAATGCTTAATAACTTAATTACACGTAATAAAAAATGCCCCTTTTCAAATAACATAACATTATGTACATTAACTCACACCATTTTATTATTATTATTATTATCATTATTATTATTCATTATTGTAATTTAGATCTTTTAGTTAAAATATTCTTGTGTGTATATATGGTTTTTTTAACCCCTGGCTTTTGATTTATTTAGTTTGGTTTATAGCGCTGTTCATTGTTTTAATTTAATTAATCCCCTGTTACCTCTCCCATAACCCCTTTTCTCCTTTATTATTATTGTTGAATTAATTAGTCTTTCATTTTCTTTCTTTCTTCTTCTTTGCCCTTCCATTCATTCATTATACTCTTTAATAATCATATATCCCACCAATAATGAACTCACAAAATTCATCGACTCCAACTCCGACTCCAAATTCTTTACCCTTTTATCATCAACAACAATCAAGTACTGATCATTTACCAACTCCTCCTCAACAAACTTTTATGTCATATCCAACAATAAATAATAGTATTATTCCTAAATCAACAGGTCAACAAACTCAGCCTCAATATACTACAAGTAATAGTTATCAGAAACATTCAATAACTGATGATCAAGATAATACTGATTTAAGCCAACAGCAACAGCATCCTTATCACCAGGATTATCAAAGATATCAACCACAACCCCAACAACAACAACAGCAACAACATCCCGAAACACCTTTCAGTAACTATACAGTACAATATCAACAACAATATTCAAATTCACAACAGCAACAACAAAGTTATATATCACAACAGCAAACTCCAACTTCATATTATTCACAACAATCAACTCCTTCACAACAAGTAATGTCATTAAATGGTAGTATTCAAGATAATAATCAATCACAAAATCAAAATAATAATCGTCTTAGAATGAATAGTAGTCAACAAAGTATAGGTAGTCTAAATCATTATTCATTAGATATACCACAGCATAGTAATTCAATTCATTATGAAAATCCAATGGTACCATCATCATCAGTAACTTCAAATGATCAATATTCAAATAATATGTACATCCCAGCTGATCCAAATGTTGATATTTCAATGTTTACAGAAGAAGATATAATGATTTTAAAATCAATTTTACCATTATCAGAATTACATAAATGGAAATATATTTCAAATAAATTATCAAAATCAAGATCAAAAAAATTAAATAGTGAAATTTGTTGTTGTAAATTTCATAAAATGTTTAATTTACCATTTAATTATAATAAAAGTTTAAATTTAAACTTACATCTTATTCAATCTGATAATGATCAACCATTGCAGCAACAGCAACAGCAACAGCAGCAACAACATTTCCATAATCATCAACATCATCATTCAAATATAATTAAACATGAAGATATGGATGATCATAATGACGATCCAAAAGATGATTTAAATCAATCATTAAATAATGTACAAAAAAATGTAAGTTTTGAAGGTTATTTAGGTAGTTCGATTCCTTATATTGTTTCCAAAAATGGTTGGAATAATTAATTAAATATGTTATTGGAGTTTTTTTTTACTATACACAGTTACATACAGAAGTCAAGATAAGACACGTACACTCCTTCAGTTCTTTCTCTCCTTTGTTTTATTTATTTTCTATTTTCATTTCTTCATCATGTTTTATTCTTTTTATAGTTAGTTTAGATTGTCTTTTGTATAGAAATAAATAATATTATATGTCATTTTTTAAAATATTCTTTCACTAAGTAAAATAAACATTATTAACTTCATTTGGTAATTCAATTTCTTTAATTTCATTATCATCAATTTCAACAGAATAATTTTCATTAAATTTAGGTGATTCCACAATAGTAGCATTTAAAATATTTGGAATATCGTCACTGCCATTAACTTTATCATTAATTAATAATTTCCAACTTTCATAACATTCATCAATAACTTTACTTGTCTCTTCGAAATTAATAAATTCATCATTTAATGCAAATTTATTTTCTTCTTTACCATCAGGGATTTTATAATCTTTAAACCATTTTTTCAAATTACCTAATAAATTTGGCATTTGAGTTTCAATATCATTTAAATCATTTATCTTTGAAGATAATGGATCATTAATATTAATACCAATAATTTTCCAATCAATTTCTCCATCATCAATTAATGCTAATGAACCAATGACTTTAATCTCTCTAATTTCACCGATTTTACCTTGAGTTGAACCAATATCAACAATATCCAATGGATCACAATCACCTTTTAACTCACCATCTTTACCAAAATCTTGTGATTTAGTATTATCTTCCCAAGTCTGTGGAATTGATCCATAAGTACATGGATACCCATGAAATGGATAAATATTCTTAATGAATCTTAATTTACCTTTTTTAATATCTTGAACAATAGGATTCAATGGTAATTTTTTAGAAATTTCAAATTTTCCATTAGACCATCTTGGAATTTCAATAATCATATTTATTGACCTTTCGGTTTTATTGAAGTTAATTGGTACATCATGGAAAAATGAACCAAATTTAGTATTTGAAAGTTTTAAATAAGTTTTGAAATTTGTTGTGTATTTTGTTCCTGATTGAACTGAACTAAAAGCTCTTCTTAATGACATTATTGAGGGATGTTAGTTTATGTAATTATAGTGGATATAAAGAACACCAGCCAGTATACTTTACAACAACAACTTTTCACTATTAAATATTTCAATATAATATGGTCGTGTAATTAAATCGATAATTGACTTATTTGGTAAGTGCACGCCTCTCAATTTCCTCTCTCACTCGAAAAGAAAAAAAAAAGATCAAAACAAATCTTTTGTGTCTTTTTGATGTAAGTTTGTTAATATTGAATCACAAGTTGTTACTCCTTTTTATTATAGAACATTAATAGATACATATCCCTTTATTGGTAATAATATACTAGATGTCTCTTTCATCATCCTCCTCTGTACTGGGATTGAAATCCTTCCCGTTGGATACGAATTGGTATGTTTTTTTATAACCCTTTTTCCTTTTATTTCAATGTATACTAACCTTTATGACTTCCATTCATTTCATTTCATTATAGGACATTTGAACATGCTTTAAGTTTATTATTCTCTGAACAGGATGATCATTTATCTGACCCTCAGATTTCAAGATCTTTAGAAGTCTTCTTAAATAATAATAAAGATGTATTTACTTCAATTGATAAACATTTACCATTTATTAATACTACTAAAACAACAACAACAACAAAAGAATTCCCAAAATCTTCATCATCATCATTAGAAATTCGTAAATTAAAATACGATACTTCAAATTTATCACAGGAACAAAAAGAATGTATTGTTGAAGTATCTAATTTATTAAATATAGATATATTAGAATCAATTAGAATAATAGTTCAATTATCAAAAAGATTACCTCCACCTTCATCTTCAACAAATGAATTAAATTCAAATAATGAAATGTTTTCAAATTCTGATAGATTGAAAAATCTTTTAAAATCAAATATTAAAAATGAAATGTCATGTTCTTATATTACAAAAATTATTTCTGAACAAAGATCAATATTAGAAATATTAATTAATTTATTAAAATCTGATGTTAATGACAACAACTTAAGTTCAGCTTCTTTAATTGTTAAATTTCTTGTGGAAGAGGTATCAATTGAATCATATATTGATAATATTTCTAATTTAATAGATGATCTTTTAAAATTTGATAATGATAATACTAATAATGATGATCAATTACAATTAACTATATTTTATGAAAATACTTTATTATTATTAGATTCATTACAATTATTAACTTATTTAATAATAAAATCATCTTATGCTTTAAATCAAAATATAATAATTAAATGGTTTAAACTTATGCAAAAGACAAATTATATGGCACAATTTGAATATCCTTATCAAAATGATAATAATTTTACTCATATTAATATTAATAAAAATTTATTTTTAGAAAATTATAAAGATGTTTCAAATACAATTGAATCAATTTCAACTATTTTATCATTAACTTTATTAGATTTAGATTTTAATTTTGATTCATTAAATGATTCCAAATCATTTATTAATTCAAATGATACTTTAAAATCAATTACAAATGATTGTCTTTTAAATGATAATTGTGAAAATCCTGTAATATTATACGCATGGAGTATTATATTACATAGAAAATATGTTTTACTTCAACAACAACAACAACAAACAACAACCGATACAGATTTTATGGAATTTCTTCAAATTAGTTTTAATGAATGTTCATCAAAAGCTGATTTATTAAAATTTATTCCACAAACAAGTAAATATTATTCTTTTTTACAATTTGATAATATTTATTGTAATATTTTAGGTACATTTGTTGTTTCATTTATTCCATATATTACATTAACTGATGAAATTGCTTCATTAATAAATGAAATCATTTCAAATTGTTCAGATACAATAATTTCAAATTTTTTCATGAATCAATCAACTGAAGATATATTAACTGTACAAAGAGCTAAAATTCCAATAAATTTAAAAAATTTTATAAAATTAGTAAGTTTAAATTCAAATTTAGCAATTGAAGAATTTACAAATTTAAAATCTTATATGGAAATATTTGATGAAGAAGATTTTTATTATAAATATAGAATTGATGATGGTAATCCTGATTTAATTTCAATTACTCAAGATATTGATATTGTACCACCTTATGAAAAACCAGGTGATTTATCATTATTATTAAAAGAAGGTACAAAAGGTCAATTAATTCCAGGCTCTGAAAAGGATAAAACAATTGTTGCATTTTTATATGATTATAATGGTTGGTCATTATTAGGTCGTATATTGAAAAATATTTCCAAAAATACTTTTAATAATGGTTTACAATCTGTGGCTTATCAAAAGGCAGTATTTGGAAGTAATAACAACAACAACAACAACAATAACAATTTAGAGGATTTAGAATTAGTTGTTGAAATTTTAAAATTATTATCAAAAGTTATTAGTACTTCAGATGATGATACTATTCTTAAAGTAATTAAATCAATGAGTTCTTATATTGATGATACAAATGATATTATTGAAGTTATTTTCCGTATTATGGATCAAGCAAGTTCTTCAAGAAATATTAAAGTCTTGGTACCATGCTTAAATTTATTTTCTTCTTTATGTGAAAATGGTTATTCTTATAGAGTTTGGTCTTATTTATATACTTCTAATTTATTAGGTTTTAAATCATCAAATGGTTTAGCTTATAATATTTTAAATGGGGTTGAAATGATTAATGGTAAATATGATTTTACTATTGCAATGTTTGAATTAACTGAAATTTTAATTCATGATTGTTTATTATTAGATAATTATTATACTTCAAATAAATTAAAATCAGAAGTTATTGAAGGTTTAATAATTTATGTTATTAGAGTTTTTGAAAATCATTTAAATTGGAGATATTCTTTAAATTATCAAAAGTTTAAATTTTCAACTTTAGCTCTAGATATTTTTAATAAGATTATAATGTCTGTTTATGGTATTGATTCATTTAATAAAGAACCTGAATTAAAAATTACAAATGTATTTGCTAAATCATTAAGAAGAATTGTATCAACTTTCTTAGTACCTGATCTTCAAGATTCAAATACAACAAAACCAATTTTAAATATGATTGATAGATTATCGTCAAGTACATTAACTTCAATTCCAAATAATCTTACAGGTTATTGGAAAAATAAATTTTATTCATTAAGTTTTGAATTTTCATCAAACTTAATTGCAATTCGTTCAATATATCAAGATAATAATGCATCAACTTTTGAAATGACATTATTTTCTAAAATTCCAAATTTAATTGATATTTATGTTCATAATTTTCAATTCCGTTCATTTATACTTCAACTTATGACTAATTTAGTTAATGGATCATGGGATGGTAAACCTCCATCATTATTAACTCATTTAGATCAATATCGTGCAACTTTATTATTACGTTGTCTTTCTACTGATATGAGTAATAATTTAGAAAGTAATTTAATGAAAGTTTCATTATATGATTTCTTTGCAAGTGTTATGAAAGGTAATCAACAAGGTTTATCAACAGTTTTCATTACAGGTAGAGATATTAAAGAATGGTTATTAGATAAAAAGAATGCTCAATCAAAGAAAAGATCAGAATATTCATTATTAAAAACTTTAAAAAATAATGTTTCAATGATTCCATATTATCCAAATTCTGTTGCATTACATTTAGTTGATGCAATTGCTTTAGCTTTTAATACTTGGAATACAGTTAAAGAAGAAGGTGATGATCAAGAATTTATTGAAAAATTATTAGTTCAACTTAAAGATTTATCCAAAATTGATACTTCATTTTCTGAATTAAATGAAGAATTATTAGATACTAAAAGTTATGAAGAATATACAAAAGCTTGTTATGAATTAAGATTATTATCAAAAATATCTGAAATTTTATCATTATATTTATTTGTTTCAACAAATGATCAATGTAAAAATAAAATTTTTAATGTTTTAAAATCAAAAGAATTTGTTAATTCGTTAGAAGAAAGATTTAAAATTGTTGGTTATAAATTAACTTTAGCAACAAATGTTGATCAAGAATTTATTTCAAATTGGGGTAATTCAACTAATTCAACTTTATCATCATTTAAACGTACAAATACTTTTAAAAAAAATAGATATGGTACTGGTGCAATTTATTCATTTAATTTATTAGATAGTTATTTTGCTAAAGATGATCATTATTGGCAATCATTTAGACATAAATTAGTTCTTGTAAGTATAAATCATCAATTTGCTACAGCACAAATTTCATTTGTTAAATCATTAGGTGCTTTAATTACATGTTTTTGTAAAACATATCCTGAAAAAATTCCTTTCCATTATTTAGATTTAGTTGCAACTTTATTGAAGATTAATGAAGATGAAGGTATTCCAGATTTATTATTTGAAAGTGTTTATCAAGAAAGAATTGAATTATCATTTTTAATCTGCTTTTTATTTTCAACTAAAAAGACTCAAAATGTTTCAAATTATGATGATAAATTATTATTTACAATTATTTCATATGTTTCACAATTATTAATGTCAAGTGAGATTAATTTATTATATTCATTAGTTAATGAAAATTCATCATATTATTATAAACCATTATTAAGAATTTTATTAATTGTTTTAAAAATGGTTAAACCTGATTCATCTTTATTAGTTGAATATTCAGCTACTTTTACTGATGTATTTGATTTTATTGCATCAAAATCATTAAAGGCAATTTGTATTTCAGTTCAAAATGAAGCTATTTCATATCCAAATAAAGATTTTAATAATAATTTATTACTTTTAAGACAAGTTGAAGATAGTACATTAATTTTATCAATTTGGAAAGTATTTTTAAATTTTAAATTATCTAAAACTTTAGAAAATTCAATTCTAAAATCATTAACTAAATCAAGTACATTAACTATGATATTAAATTTATATTCATGTTCTCATTTAATTAAAATTAATAATGAAGAAGTATTTGCTGATATTTCATTAATGTATATGTATGAATTAGTTTCTGTTAAATTCATATCAGAAAAATTAATTTCATCAGGTTTATATTCTGCATTAATTGAATCACCAATGTCAAGACTTATACAAAAAAGTGGTATTGTTGCAACATCACCATCAACAGCTCATATTCATCATCTTTGGAGTGATGGAATTTTATCAATTGTATTAACAACTTTAGGTTTATTTAATGATAGAATTTTAGATGAAGTTGTTACATTTACAAAAGCATTTAGATTTCAATTTTCAAATACTTTACGTTTATGGTTTGAACCAAATAGTGTTATAAGTACAGCTATGATTCAAGAAACTTCACAAATTATATTTTTAGCTAAGATTTTAAGTACAATGGATGCAAAATCATATGTTCAACATGATCCAGTTTTCAAAGATGGTTTAATTCCAGGATTAGATACTAAAGAAGAAAGACATTCATTTGTAACTTCATTAAATTATTTAATTTCTCATCCTAAATATTTAACATTACGTGTTGCACCAATTAATGCTGAACAACAAGCAATTATTGACTCTGGTTATAGAAGTAAATTTACTGATGAATTAGTTGAAGAAATTAAACAATTAAAAGAATCATTATTAGATTGAAAAAAAAAGAATTAGACATTTCAACTTATGTATTATTAGTGTAGTTTTTTTTTTATATATAAAAAATATAATTTTTTTAAAATTATTTCTTATTTAACATTAAATTTCTAAAAAAATCATTAGTTTTTGGTTCATTATTATTTTGATCAACAACTGGTGCTGGAGTTGGAGTTGGTGTAGTTGTAACTGGAGTAGATTTTTTTTCATGATGTTTATCAATAGCAAAACCAGGAACAATACTAATTGGATTCTTACCAATAACTTTGCCATTCATCAACATCCCACATTTTCCAGCATCTTTAGCATCAACAAATTCAACATATGCACCATTTTTTTCAGGCATAGAAACGATTTTATAAATCGGACCAACTTCTTTGAAAAATTCAATCAATTGTGAATCATTAATAGTATCATCTAAATTCAAAATAGTGACTGTCTTTTCTTTAATTTCAGAATTACTTAATTTATTGTTATTATTCTTATTTACTTGTGGAACTTTAATAACTGATATTTTTTTATTTTCCTTCTTGCCTCTAGATAACGCAACCCCAATGGAATGACCACTGATTGACTTCCCATTCATCTCAAGTGATTTCTCAGCCTCTTGTTTTGTCTTGAAAACAATAAAACCATACCCGTCATTCAACCTGTTTAATTCTTTACCGTTTATCGATAATGGTAATTTAATTGATTCAATATTACCGTATTTCCCAAAGACTTCTCGTAGTTTTTCTTCGTTAACTTTATAAAAATTAAGCTTGTTAATAAAAATTTCCTTACCTTCATTAATATCATTAAATTGTTTATGATTATCCCTAAGTGATGATGATGAAACACTGCTTGTGTCTGATATCTTAACAGTTAATGTATAAATTTTATCATTTTTGCCTTGGATTTCTTTACCGTTAAACAAATCAATTGCATGTTTAGCCATTTCAGAAGTATCATATTCGATATAGCAAAATCTTCTACTTGTATTACTCTTTAATGAAGGAAGTCTAATATTCATTATTTTAAACTTATTGTCATTTGAGAAATAATCTTCAAGATTTAATTTTGTGAATTCAGGTGGATAATTAGTTACCCAAATTGTTGTATTTTCAGATTTTTCAATCTTAAGTTTCTTACCATTGAATTCAATATTTGATTTACTGATTGCCTTTTCAACTTCTGATTCTGTGAATAATTCAACTGTGGCAATTTCATGTTTTATAATCATGCTTCTAACTTCATCGATTTCTAAGAAATTTTTAATTTTATCTTCAGTTGTATCTTTTGGAAGATTATACATTTTAATTGATGTTTTTTCTCTATTTCTTGGAATTGATTGTCTTTTAGAATTATTTAAAATCTTATCATCATGATCATCATATTTTCTCTTTTTAGATAATCTTTCTGTTTCTTTTTCAATTTCTTCAATTTTTTGTTTTTCTTCTTCTTTTGCAAAAAGCTCTTCTTCAAGCTCTTCTCCAAGAAGAAGAGCTTTTTCAATTTCTAAGTTACTTTTTTTCCATTTACCTTTAGCTTTATATACATCTTTTTTAGTTTTATGTGAAAATAAATATCTAATCCATTCTTCAAATAAACGATCTGACCAATCTAATTTTTCCCAATCATCTAAAGCTATATTCATATATTTTTCAAAAAATTCAAATAATGAATTATCTTCAATATAATCAAAATGCTCAATAATTCCTCTAACAAATATATAATTTTCAACTTGATATTTACAATTTTCATTTGTTAAAAAAGTTTCGATAAGTTGTTTTAAACCATCTATACTTTTAAATTCAAGTAACATTTCAATACATATTTTAGCAATTGAATGAAATACATCATTAAGTTTAAGATCAGTTGCAAACATCCAAATTATATTATCTACAATATCTGATGGTATTGATGATAACGGTTTAAGTTCTTCTTTAAACCTTTCAACCATAACAAGTGCCATGTCATAAAAAACTTGATAATTTTTAGTTGTATCCATAATTGTTTCAATCTTATCCATTACTTCATTTGGAAGTTTATCAGTTCTGTTATATAATAAAGCATAAGCATATTCATTATCAATTGCATAGTCGATAACTAATCTTTGATATAATTTTGAATCATCGATAAAAATTTCAAGATCACTTGCTAATTCCCATAATTTAACCCATTCAATTTTTTGAAAATCACCATATTGTAATGATCTTTCAAAAGTTGCCCTTAACAAACCAGTAACTGTAGAATTTGCAATTCTTTTAGCATTATTTAAAAACAACATATATTCTTCCCATACTTTGGGATCTTTATAATCTGAAGATGATAATTTTTCTTCCCACGGTAGAAGTCTTTCCAAAATTTTTGAAGCTTTAAATTTAGATGTTGAACTTTCATTCATAATAAAATCATAAGCTTCTTTGGGATATCCTGAAAGTAAAGGTGAAAATCTATTATATGCATTATCAATATCAATAAATGGAATTTTAAATCTTTTTCTATATTCAACTATAAGTAAACTTAAACCATTATGATTAATTAAATAATCATGACAAAAATATAAAAATTTATGAGAATTTTTAATATCATATTGAGTTGTTCTTAAACCAAGTTCAATTTGTTTTTCAATATAAGCAACTCCATAATCTGGGGAATTTATTAAATATCTATCAATAAATAGTATATATCTTGTCCAATATTTGTAATTCAATAAGTCTTTATGTAAAAGATAAATGAATACAGGAATCCAAATAGTTTTATCTCGTATATCATTATCTAACCATTGAATCCATTTCGCATCGTCTAGTTTTAAATGAGTCTTTAATTCTTTGATATATTCCTTAGGAGCATGTATATAGTCATCTTCATAAAACAAATCCATTGTATATGTCTTGATACTTGATCATTTGTTATTGAAAAGAAACATTATTCTTATGTGATTTCAAAAAATTTGATATATTTCGGTCTTAAATTTTAACGCGCTTTCAGACTGTTTTACAGGGCAGTGTTCTTATATCTTACTTTACTTTACTTTAATAATGAATGTATTACTTTATTCTATTTTATTATCTAATATACAATCTATAATATACATTTTATCTACAGGGGTTTGTTTTTCATTGTTTTCAATTATTCAGATTTAGTTTTCTTAGATTTCTTCTTTTTAGAATCATTAGAATCATCTGAATTCTTACGCTTTTTTGATGATGATGAAGATGAAGTTTCCTTAGTAGATTTTGATTTCTTTTCTTTCTTTTCCTTCTTATCCTTTTTATCTTCTTTTGCTTTGAATTTTAACTTCTTTTCCAATTTCTTAAGTTTTTTCTCTTTCTTTTTATCATCTTTCTTTGAAATTTTACCAGAAGATTTCTTATCTTTTTTCTCTTTCTTATCACTACTACTTTTCTTCTTCTTTTTATCTTTCTTTTCAGATTTATCTTTAACTTCTTCAGTAATCTTTACTACAGAAGGTTTATCAACTTCATCTGTAGTTTTCTTACCTACAGTTCCAGCTAAACCTTCACCTTTAACAAACATCTTATATAATGGAGATACTTTCTTTGAAATTGCACTTGCAGTAGATTCATTTTGTTTAAAAGCAACAGTAGATCCACTTGTAGAAACATCTAATGCTTTTAACTGACCATCAAATACTCTTTCCCACCATGCTTCTTGTTGATCTGCATCATGTCCAAGACCTTTTGTATCTTTTTTATGTTTGACTAAAATTGGTTTCTTTAAACCACCTTTTTTTAAAGCTTCACCTTCTTGCCACCCATAAGAGACAAGATATTGTTTAGAATCTATACTCATCTTTAATTATAAGCCTTTATATTAATTCAAATAACCTCTTTTATTTAAAACAAACAAAATTTATATCAATCAGTATTATACAAAAAAAAGGAAAGAAATTTTTTTTTCAATTTTTTTTTTAAGCCGCAAAAATTTTTTTTTTTTAATTAATTTTTTTTTATATTTACTTTTTATCACTTTTTTCTTCTTTAATAAACGGTATTAGTGTTTTATTCATCATTTAGTTGTTTAAAACGTAATAAAACCATTAATATTATGTTGTAATAATCATAAATCAACCGCTGACATTGCTTAAAAATTTGAAAATTTTGAAAAATTTAATATTGGTTTAATATTCTGGAAAATAGTTTCAGAGATAAAAGCAACTAAAAAATCACAAAACTTTCTTACAAAATGGGTTAAAACATGTTTAAAATGATGTTAATAACTTTGAATATAAAGCAAAACAACAATATTAACCAATAACATAGGTGTTACCTTATAAAAATTCAAAATTAATGAAATATGATTCTTTTTTTGTTTTTGAAGTCAAGTTTTTGCTAACCGACACAACCGAATTTATTGTTGCGATGTGAAATTTACAAAAGTTTTCAAATGATTATAACTTTTTCAATATAGCTTCAAAATTTTAATCAATTAATTAAAAAGATAAAATATTAATTAAAGTTTATTATAAAATCAATAAAATCAAATTTAAATCAAAATTGAAAAAGTTTTAGCGAAGACATCCGTACACCAGCAAAAAATTGTCCGAGAAAGCTGGTAACCTGTTTTTTTAAAATTTCTGAATTGGTCACGGTGGCCGAGTGGTTAAGGCGTCGCCCTGCTATTGTCCTTTGGGAGAAGCTAGGCGATGGGTTTTGCCTTCGCAGGTTCGAATCCTGTCCGTGACGCCATTTCTTTTTTTATTTCTTATTTTTTTGCATATATTTTAAAGATAAGATATTATTATTTTATACTAGTTATAAATTACAGTCAATTTAGGTTATATATGTATAAGTTAAAATATTGGTTACTATATAAAAATTTAGATTTTTTTGAGATTTAAAATAATTTTTTTTTGTACTAACTAAAATCGATATAATGTAAAATTAAATTAAATATATTATGGTATAATAATTGGACTATAGACATATCTATAAGTATATATGAACATGTAAATTATATAATGAATGAATGAATAAACTAAATTTTTTTATTATAATTGTTTCTTTAAGAATATTTTATCTTCATTTTCAAGATCTAAACCTTTATACACTTCATCTTCAGTAGATTCAATTTTATAACCATTGGATTTTAAGAAATCAATAAAAAATTCATTATCTTTATCAATTAATGCAAATGTATAACTTAAATGTCTTGTTTCTTTAGCTAATTTTTCAGTATATTCAATTAATTTTTCTTCAACTCCATAATTTCTATAATTTTTCAAGACATCAAATAATTCAATACATAAACCAATTGGTGATTGTGAATTAACTGGTTTTAAAGGTTTTGATGAAATTAAACCAACTGGTACTTCACCATAATAAGCAAATTTGGATAAATCACCTAATTCTTTTGCTTGTTTAGTATATGAATCTGAATATATTTTTGGTGACGTTATTTTATTTACAAGACCTAAATTATTGGCTGTGAATCCACCTAATTCAATATTAACTTTTGACATTATGCTTTATCTTATAGTATACAAGGGAATGCTCTGCTTTTATTTAAACATAGAAAGGTATAAAGACATCACCATAATAATTATCACATAAAAGATGAAATATCAAAAATTCTCTCGATTTTCTCTCCACGATTTTTTTCGATTAATTTTTTTAAGCATGACATGATAATATATGTGTGTTTGTGTGTATGTGTATATAATTCATTACTGTTATAAAAAGCCCTATACATATATGATAAAAGATAATTTCTACGTATATATGCGATAAATAAAAATAAAATAAAATAAAATAAATATATTGTAAATCACATTTGAAAATCATCAATTATTATGTATACAGGTCATAATAATTATACCATCGTAGAATAATTTTTTGTTTTTTGTATTTGGGGAAGGCAAAAGGAGAATGTCATAATTTAAATTCATTTGTAAACAGCTAAATCATACTTGATTATTCTCTAGTAAAACACCAACTTTTGTATATTTTGAAATAAATAAATTTTCCCAACCATCTAATGATTTTATTTCATCGTCCGATAAATCGGATAAATCATCAATTGGTCCATCAATTGGTTTAATCATATCTAAAACAAGTGAAAAAAAGTTAGAGAAGTTAGTATAAGCTATTAAATATATGTAAGCTTCATTTAAAGCCACAAAAAAGCGTCAAACGTACCTTCTTCAAAAGAATTTTTAGCTAAACCTCTTGAAGCATCATGACCTGCAAAATTGGAGTAAGGACCACTTGGACCATAAAAAGTTCTTGCTTTACTAACATCATAGACATTACCTCTTACAGCAATGTATATATGCTCAAGATCAAACCCATTATATTTATATAAAGTCAATGGAGTGAATTTTCCTTCAACTATTGCATCATCTGATTGTTTAGATGGATCAATTTCTATCTCAAGTGGATTTGAAGTTGATACAGATGCAAAGAGTGTATTTTTTAAAACAATTGTTATTAAAACAACAACAACAGCAATTACTACTAAGTTTTCCATGATGTAGCTTTTAATTATATGAATAACTAGGTTATTATTGAAAAGAAAGAACATATATACATTATGGTATGTTTCGTGATGGTTTTAAAAATTAAACGATCTTAACGAGACTTTGTTGGGGAGAGAAGTGTCTGCTCACTGCCATATTTTATTTTATAGGCGTTTTTTTGTGTATTTTTAAATAATTAATTCTATGTACTATTTAATGAATGTCTATTAATACTAATACCCTCCCTTACCCTAATAAGAAGAACCCAATGGAATCTTCAATTAAATCACTAACCATATTTAATTGTTGTTGTGCATTATCCCAATCATTTCTTTCAATTGCATCTCTAACACCAGGGAAAGTTGAAAATTGAAATCCATTAATTGCATCAGGTGTATCCCCAAGTTGTGGAGGATATAATTGTCTACCAAATATAACATTCTTATACCAATGTCTATTAAGAATTGAATTTGATAACATTGTTTTTTCAATTAAACTAATTTTGGTATTCCAATCCCATCTATTAACTGCAAGCAAATTAGGTTCTGCTCCACCATCTGATGTTACAATTTCTTGCCATGTATCAATAAATGCTACATGCTCTCTACCTAATCTTTTTAATTTAACTAATGCAGTTTCTAATCTATTAAAATCCATTTTAGCATCTTTATTGTTATTTGAACCATCTTCCATTTTCCACAATGCATATTTTCTTAAATCTTTTGAAAATTCATTTAATGATGAAACATAACCTGAAATATCATATGGTAGAATTGGTTTTTCAACAAGATTAATTATTATTTTTAATAATAAAATAGTTAAAGTTTCATGATATTTTAAATCTTTATCAATTTCATTATTTTCAAAATTTTTAAAATCATCTAATGGTGATCCCCTTGGAAATTTCTTACCTTTAAATCTAATATCCATTGATGGCACACCATTATATGTTATAAATGGTAAATAATTCTTATTAGAATCTCTCGGAAGTTTTAATTTTCTATTTTCATTCCAATTAGTATCAATTAATGAAATATTTGAAATTGGATCATTAACTAATGATAAACTATGTTCAATAATTTGCCATAATAAAGGATCTGCTGAAATATCTAAATCACTACCAGAAATTGCATCACTAATATCAATATATGCATAAGTATTTCTTCTAAGTAATTTACTTTTATCAAGAGAAAATTTAGTTGATCCTGCTAAATTATATTCAGTACCATCAAATGAAACAAAATAAATAGTTCTTAATGGTTTCCATTTAAATTGATGAACCATATGTGATAAAATTGTCATAATTTCTAATAAAATCGTTGTACCTGAATTTGAAGAAATTGTTCCAAAACCTGATGAATCTCTTTGAGCTCCAATAACAATTCCCATATTATCTTGTTCTTTACCTTGTAATTTTCCAATAACATTCCAAAGTTCCTTTTCAGGTTTTTCAACTGGTTTATTAATTAATTCAATATAATAATTAGAATCATTATTTCCTGTCCAAATTTCAACATTTGAATCATCTAAAAATTTTAAATCCCATGAATCAATTCTACTACCTTTATTTTTAATATTATTAAGTAAAATTTTGGCATCATTCCATGAAATTGGTAAACTTGGAATTTTAACTGTTGAAACTGAATTTTGCCATCTATCTTTCAACTTTAAATTATCTAAATCCAATTCTTTATGAACTTCACCTGGATGTAATAAATCACCAGGTGCTATACCTGAATAACCTAACGATACTCTTTCAATAAAATCCATACTATTATATTTAAAAATTTTAGAATTTGGATCACTTATAAATATAACACCATTTGCTTTATATTTATAAGCTAAATTAACTTTATCAGCTTCACATATATTATCATCAGGATTTCCATGATATTTGATCATAACAATTGAACCTTCAATTTTAATACCACGTTTTAATAAATCATCAAAATCTTTTTGAGAACCAAAATTACCATAAATAAGATGACCTTTAACTTCACCATATTTTGAACCTGGATTAAAAGCCATGAAATCAATTTCTTTAGATTGATTACCAAAATTAGAAATTGTTTCTTTTAAATTTGCTTCATAAATTAATTTATTATCATCATTATTTTCAAACATTTTAAGACTTGCAAAATCTGGATAATTAACATATGATTCAAATGATTTTAATGATTCTAAAGTTAATCCACTATCAGTAATATAATTTGCAATATATCTTGAAAGTGTTAAATCACCAGCAGTCCCCGAAAGATGTGGCATTGAAGAAAAATATTCTAAATTTTCTTGAATTCTTGAAGTCATAACATTTTTATCTATATAATCATATAATTTTTGTGTATCAAAGAAATTTCCATAGTATGACATTGCTGAATAATTTTCATATGTTCCCGACATAGTTATTAAATAAAGAATTGATGCAATGAATATAACATATAATAATCTTTTAACAATTAAAGGATTTCCAATTTTTGATAATAGTATTTCAGCTCTTCTATTAATTTCAACATAAGTGGAATAAACGGGATCTAAAACATATTTAAAAGGTTGAATAACAGAAGTTTTAAATTTATCAGCAAATCGCTGACCTGCTTGACCTGCACGGGCAAACATAACCCTTGGATTTAAAGGACTTCCCTGTGTTGGTAAAGGACCTAAATCAATATCATTATTATCAATTTCAAATTGCTCAAATTCATTATTTTGTTCCAATTCTTGATAAGTTGGTGGAAATTCACTTGGAGAATTTTCATCATCAATATTGGGTTCACCCGACTCTTCTCCAGGAAGACGGTTATAATCAGACATATCTGAGAGCTAGGGGGTATATATGTATATGATCTATTATAACTTTTTTTATATAAAAAACAAATAAAGTAAAGAAACAAACACACGATTAATTAACAAAGGCTTTTAATTTTGCCAGCCTCAAAATTTCTGTAAAAAAATGATATCGACGTGCCTTACAAAAGAATTTGGTCCCGTTCTCTTAATATACTGTGTTGTTGTCTTTTGTGTGTCTTTTATTAAACCCTTTCTATATATTTATATACCATTGTGTACATATATATACAGAGCAATGACGTCGTATAATATAGCGTATGTATCCAATTGTCTATTTTGTTTGCAAAAAAAACTTGTTATAACTCTCCCCACACAATATTAACTAACATTTTAAATCATAGTATGATCTCCGATTTTTTTTATCCACAACCTGGTGGTGTAGAATTACATGTTTATCATTTGTCACAGATGCTTATAGAGAGAGGCCATTCAGTTATAGTGGTAACACATTCATATGGTGATAGAACAGGTGTTAGAATTCTTACAAATGGTCTTCGGGTTTATTATGTACCATTTGCTGTGATTTATAGACAATCAACTTTCCCAACTGTATTTTCAGCTTTCCCAATACTTCGAAATATCTTTATTAGAGAATCTATTGATATTGTTCATGGTCATGGTACTTTTAGTTCGTTAGCTCATGAAGCTTTATTACACGCTGCAACAATGAATTTAAAAACTGTTTTCACAGATCATTCATTATTTGGTTTTGCAGATGTTGGTTCAATTTTAGGTAATAAACTTTTAAAATTTACATTAACTGATATTGGTCATGTTATATGTGTCAGTCATACATGTAAAGAAAATATAGTATTAAGAGCATCTTTAGATCCAAGTAATGTATCAGTTATACCAAATGCTTTAATCTCAGAAGATTTTAAACCTGCTGAAAAACAACCATCATTAAGAAAAATTACAGTTGTTGTAATTTCAAGACTTTTCCAAAATAAAGGTGCAGATCTTTTAACAGCTATTATACCAAGAATATGTGCTTTAAGCCCCGATATCAATTTCTTAGTAGCTGGTGATGGTCCAAAATTTATAGATTTAGAACAAATGAGAGAAGTTTATCAATTACAAGATCGTGTTGAATTAATTGGTACTATTAAACATGAACAAGTTAGAGATGTTATGGTTAAAGGTCATATTTATTTACATCCTTCGCTTACGGAAGCGTTTGGAACAGTTTTAGTGGAAGCTGCTTCATGTGGTTTATTAGTAGTAACGACAAAAGTTGGTGGTATACCTGAAGTTTTACCAGGAAAAATGACAGTATTTGCTGATCCTGAAGAAGATTCTTTAGTTGATGCGGTACGTCTTGCAGTTCAAAAATTAAAAGAAGGTAAAATTAATACTTTAGGATTTCATGATCAAGTTAAAAAAATGTATGGTTGGTCTGATATAGCAAAAAGAACAGAAATTGTTTATGAAAGACTTGAAAAACCAAATGATAATAATAATGATATAATTTCAAGACTTGAAAAATATTATGAAGGTGGTTCATGGGCAGGTATTTTATATGTTATTTGTGTTATTGTTGATATATTACTTTTAGTATTTTTAGATTGGTGGATGCCTAGACAAAATATTGATAAAGTCAAAAAATGGCCAAATAAAAAATCTATTAAAATTGAAAAATTTAAATGTATATAAATTATGTAAAAAAATACTATTAATAGAATAATGATGATTTTTTTTGTTTATAATTCATAATTTCATCACCTAATGATGATATATAATAACTTGAAGCTTTTGGATATTTTGAATCTCTTTCGATATCAATTAAGTTATAATCTTCATTAAGTTTAATAATATCTTGAGATAAGATATATAATTTAGTATCTAAAGGAGAAATCATTGGTTTATCATCTTTAATTATATCTTCTTTTAACCACTCTAAATCATTATCACTAATTCTATGATTATTATCATTTTGTTTTTTCTTCCCTTGTAATGATTGTAAAGTATTTCTTAAAAGTCCAATTTCAGAAATAAGTGAAGCTTTTTCAACAAATTCTCTTTGTTCAAAAATACTATTAAAATCATCAAATCCAAACCCAATTAATCTTTTTTGTTTATTGATTTTAATAATTTGATTTTTTTCAATAATTAATTGATTTAATTTTGAATTTTTTAAAATTAATTCATCTCTATTGATTTTTAAATTATTTAATTCATCTTTATATTCAAGTAATTTTAATTCATCTATTTCCTTTTTTTTTAATTTTGAATTTAATACTTCTATTTTAAGTTTTAATTCACCAAATTTTTCATCATCATTATCTTTAATAGGAGTCGAACTGGCTTCATTAACAATTTCTTTAATTTCATTACCTTTTTCATCTAACCAATCAAATGGCTTCAATTCAACAAAATTAAATGAAATAGAAATAGAAATAGAAATAGAAATAGTTTCAACTCTTTTATACCATATCTCTAACCAATTAAACAATGAATAATCATCCATAACAACAAACACATCACGGTTAAAATTTTCAATTAATTGTTCTTTAGAGACATTACCTAAATCATTAAGTAAAAGACCCACATCTGATACAAAAGTTTCAATCAGTTTAAAAATTTCAAGTAATCGTTCATCATCTTTATTATCCCATAAATTATTTTGAAAATTCCATTTGTTTTCATTCATTGATTCTTTAAAAAATTCAAGAATTTTTAATAGATTTACATTTAATCCTTCTAATAAATTTTTCAAATTTGATATTTTTTTATTGATTTCTAATCTTTTATTTGGGAAAAGTAATGATAATCCACAAATTAATAAATCTAATAAAAATAACGAAGAATTAACAATACGTGAATTTTGTAATACTTTGTTAAAATTATTAATAAACGATGAAATTATTGAAGGAACATTAATTGGATAAAAAAGATCATTAAAATTAATCAAATCCATATCAAACTTTTCATCTTTAAACATTTGTTCTAATTTCTTGTAAAATAAATCACATTTCTTGAAGATATATTCATAATTATCAATTTTAGAATAATATAAAATTATATTTATTTCATCTAATTCATTTTTTTTATTCAAAAGTTTATTTCCATTAGAAATCTTTAGGAAAATAGAATCAAAAGTCTTTATGGAAACCGAATTTAATCCCTTTTGAGTAATATCAAATAAATAATTAGATAAATTTCCCAATAATAATCTAATTCTTTTTAAACTTCCAATCATTAAAAAGCAATCTGGTGATTTACCTAATAACGGGAATTCATCAACAAGTTTATAAATATCTTGAATATATTCATTGTTTGAATTTGTAAATACTTTCTTAATATTTAATTCAGAATTATTTAATTGAGAATTTTCAACTATAGTATTAGTACTAGTGCCACCACTAGTCATTTCTTTATTATCAATAATAGGCTCTGATAAGGTTTTATTATTTTGTAATTTAATAATAATATTTTCTAAATCTTTATTTGATTCTTTTAATTTTAAAATTTCATCTTCTCTTTCTTTTAATGTTGATTCAGTACATTTTAATTTTATTTCTAAATTTTTTTGAATATCATCAAAATCTTTTTCCATTTCTTGATTTAACGTATTTAATTCTTCTAAATCAAGTATAGTTGTTTCTAATTCTTTAATTTTATTTGATGATTCAATATTTTGTTCTGTAAGTTTTTCAATTAATTTATCAGATTCAATATAAGATGATACTTGATCTTGAAGATCTTTATTAATTGATTCTAATTTATTTACCTTGCAAATATCTTCTTTATAACTTTCATTTAATTCTTGTAAAGATTTAAATTTTTTTTCCATTATTTCTATTTCATTTCTTAAATTATCATCTCTATTTTGTAATTCTAAAAGTGCATGTTCAAGTAATTTATTTTTTTTAAACATCAATTTATATCCATCATTTTCAGGATCTTGTAATTCTTCATCTATTTCTTGACTTAGCTTTAATTCTTCACTAAGTTTGTCATAATTGCTTAATAAGTTTTTATAATTTTGATCTAATTCTAAATATCTTTGATTCAATTCATCATTTTCAGCATCTTTTAATTCTCTATCAACCGTTGCTAATTCTAAATTATCTTCAAATTTAGATATATTATCAATTAATTCTGAATTTTTATTTTCTAAAAGTAAATTTTTTTCATTAAGTAATTTAGAATTTTCTTTAATATCTTTCATTTTAATTTCAAGTTTTTGAATAATTAATTCTAATTTTTGAATTTTTAAATTATCATCATTAGTTTTTTCAGAAGAAGAAAAAACAGCATTATCATTAAAAATTGTAACAATAGTAGGTCTAGCAAATACACCATAAAAAATATTTTGATCTACATTAGATTTCACACAATTAAAATATCTAACTCCTAAAACAGATCCATCATTCTTACCTAAAGGTTGATCTAATTCAATACCAATCCAATCTCCCGGTTGAAATTCTGTAGGTCCAAAGTACCGTACATAACCCGAGTTTCCCTTCAAAGAAACTCTATCACCGATTTTAAAACTCATAGATAAGTTTCTTAGTATGCAATAGTAATAGCAATTGATCTAATATTATCCTCTCTAATCTCTATCAAAGTTAACTTAGTTAAGGTAAACATAAAAAGACGATCGCGTCGATCTTAATTAAATTTTCAAATCTCCACGCGTTTTTTAAAGGTTTCAGATTTATGATTTAACTAACATATTAACATCTTTCCTTTTTCTTCTTGGTTCAATAGTATATATTATATAGATCAACACAACAATGAGCAATAAGAATCGTCAAATGAGAGTGGAGTTGCTCAACGAGCAGAAACAAGAGATAAGAGAGGTCGTATGTATATTATTTTTAATTGGATTATTATATCTTTTTGCATACTTGAATTACTAACTAATTGATTTAAACCATTATTATTACACTTACTACAGTTTAGTTTATTCGATATGAATAACGACGGATGTCTTGATTACCATGAATTAAAAGTTGCATTAAAAGCATTAGGTTTTGAAATGAATAAATCACAAGTATTAGAAATTATAAATGATTTTGATAATGATAACAAGGGACTTTTACAATACGATGATTTTTTCAGATACGTAGGTGAATTAATCGTCAAGAGAGATCCAATTGATGAAATTAAAAGAGCTTTTAAATTATTTGATAGTGAAAATAAAGGAAAAATTAGTGTTCGTGATTTAAGAAGAGTAGCTAAAGAACTTGGAGAAAATGTAGCTGAAGATGAATTAAAAGCTATGATTGATGAATTTGATCTTGATGGTGATGGAGAAAGTATGTATTTATTATTTTATTTTCAAGTTATTCTTTTATTATTAAGGGAAAAGAATAACAAAATGTTTCAAATTTCTTATTTTGTGTCTTTTTATACTAACTTATGTTTTTTTTTTAAAATTAATCTAGTCAATGAGGATGAATTTATTGCCATCTGTACTGATAATTAAAGAGTGTAGTAGGTTATCAATTATATGATACTTTGTATTATATTATAAAATAAATAATAAATTTGTATAGTAGAAGAAAAAAAAATGTTAAAAAAATTATAAGTATATCCTAATCTAGTAATTACTCCACAGAAAAAGAACAATTTCCTAAAATGGAAATACAAAGTAAAACACTTCCCAATTGGGAAAGTAAAATAAGAAAATTTCTCAGTTTTTTTTTTCTTTGAGGTTTTCATTCAGTGATGAAATATAGAAATATCATCAATACAATATAGAGACTCCCTTTAAAGAAACACTCTATTTCTACATATATATTTATATCAAACGTATCTTTAATAGTTCAATATGTCGAGTCTCAGAGAGCTCAGTAAGAGATACGGTTCCAACTTGGATCGTCTTCCTCATTATTCTAAGAAGATCTTTGAACAATTATCTGAAGCAACACAACTTCCAGTTTTCCAACCTGATGGTGAAAGAGTACCAGAATCAGAAAGATTTAAATCATATAAAGATTGGAAAGTCACAGTTGGTGATCGTGTATTATTAACCACTGGTCCATATAAAAACACCATTACTAAAGTCGTTAGTATTCAAGAAGAAACAAATAGAATTTTTGTTGAAGATTCAGAAACTAAGAAAGTTGTTGTACCACAAAGATTATGGCAAGAAAATCAAGAATCACATGTAATAGATTATCCAAAGAGTGTATTAACTACCGATGTTAAACTTGTAGGTTCTATCGTTGATGAAGAAACTGGTGCTGAAAAGACATTTGCAGCAGCTGATATTATATTTAAAGGTAGTTATTATGATGCTGATTATAAAACTAAAATGCCAATTAGACGTGTTAGATATAATGAACATATTATTATCCCATGGCCACGTCCTGAACCTGAAGTTGATTGTAATTTCTGTACATCTGAAGCTGATGTTTCTGAAAGAACTTATATACCAAATTCATTAGTTAATACAGGTATGCCAACTAATATTGTTGAAAGTTTAAGAGATCCATTAGCTAAAAGAGCCTATAAATGGGATAAGATTCCATTCAAGAAGAGTGAAATTTCTAAATTAACAGCACCTGAAATGCCAATCTCTGAAACTAAAAAAGCATTACTTGAAGAAAAAGCTGAAATTAAAGCAAATAGAATCACAGAAATGTCTGATGAAGTTAAAGAATTTATTGGTACTAAAGTTGCTGCTCATTTGAATGCTGTTTCTGATCCATATTTTGCTAAATATGTTAATAACAATTCTCCTGAATTCTTTGCTCAAAAGAAAGCTAAAAAGGAACTTAAGAAACAAGAAAATATTAGACTTAATCAAGAAGCTCATGAAAGAAATGTCTTATTGGGTAAATATGTTAAGAAAGATAAGAATAACAAAGATAAAAAGAAGAAGAAGAAGTTTTTATGAATTTGATTTAATGTACATAGATTAACCAGTCTTTTTTTTAAAAAGCTATACTTTTGATGTAGATAATAGTTTTTTTAAATAAATAAGTAAAAAAAAAGAAAACATATTTTATAAAAAACTTATAATAGTAAATTAATAGTAAATTAATAATGTATTGCATTTATTAGATGTTTTTTTTTTATTTTATTTTAAAAAATATATATAGTGTTTTATACAAAAATTATTTTCATTATAACTTTTCATATTCAAGTTTACCTTCTAATTTCTTAGATTCAACAACCTTTCTAACAGCTTTCATAAGATCAGCTTGAATAATATGATCACGATCATCTCTAATAGCGAAAAAACCAGCTTCTGTAACTACATTACGTATATCAGCACCATTAAATCCGTCACTCATCTTAACAGCAGCTTCAAAATCAAATTCACCATGTTTTTTAACTTTTGATGTATGAATTTTAAAAACTTCTAATCTACCATTTTCATTTGGTAATGGAATTTCAATCTTTCTATCCAATCTACCAGCTCTTAATAAAGCAGGATCTAATGTATCTGGTCTATTTGTAGCCATAATAACTTTTGTCTGTCCTAAATAATCAAAACCATCCATTTGATTTAATAATTCCATCAATGTACGTTGAATTTCTCTATCAGCAGAAGTACCTTCACTAAATCTTCTACCACCAATAGCATCAATTTCATCTAAGAAAATAATACATGGTTCATGAGCTTTAGCATATGCAAACATTTCTCTAACTAATCTTGCAGATTCACCAATATATTTATCAACAATAGCAGAAGCTGGTGAAAAAATAAAATTAGCACCAATTGTAGCAGCAACAGCTTTTGCTAATAATGTTTTACCTGTACCTGGAGGACCATAAAGTAAAACACCTTTTGGTGGTTTAATACCAACTCTTAAAAATAATTCTGGATTTTTTAATGGTAATTCAATAACTTCACGTAATTCTCTAATTTGTTCTGTTAAACCACCAATACCACCAAATGAAATTTCACCTGGTTCAAAAGATGTCATATTATAAACTAATGGATCAACTTCTCTTGGAAGAATTCTCATAATTGTTAAAGTAGTCATATCTAAGGCAACTCTAACACCTTTTGTTAATTTTTCTCTTTTAATCGTACTTCTACAACCAACTATATATCTTGGACCAGATGATGCTTTTACTATAAATCTTTCTTCATCCAATTGTTTTAAAATTTCTCCAATAACTTGACCAATACTTTGTAAAGCTTTAATATCATCTTCTGTTTTTTCAAAATCTTTCTCTAAGCCTCGTATACTAAGTCTAAGTTCTTTTAATTTAGAGTTCCATTGACTATGTTCCATCAAAGTATTCTTAAGACCAGTTAATGCCTTTTCTCTTTCTTCATCAACTGGTTCAGCATTAGTAGCTGTAGTTTCTTCGCCATCTGCATTTAATGCATCTAATAAAGGATCATTTTCTTCACTCATGATTATATGTTTTCTCTTTATCTATCTATATTTTATATTAATATTCGTTGATATGTTGGGTAATTGATTATTAAACTAATGAACTATGAAATAAGCGTAATATAAATAATGATTAATTAACGAAAACAATT
Source organism: Wenyingozyma suzukii (assembly GCA_030568155.1). Classification (NCBI taxonomy): domain Eukaryota; kingdom Fungi; phylum Ascomycota; class Pichiomycetes; order Pichiales; family Pichiaceae; genus Wenyingozyma; species Wenyingozyma suzukii. Next base: position 265,231 of record JAJLTK010000010.1, on the reverse strand, counting down.
GAATTGAATCAATTTAAAATCATAATTTATCTAATGTAATGTAATCTTGTCAACCATTGCTGGTGTTTATCCTCACAGTGGCAAATCATTGATATTTCTCGGTTATGAACGTTTGGCTGCTTATTGATTATGAGACGGCGACGCGACGGCGACGTTTCACATATTAATTTTTTTTTCTTTTGGCGGATGGAAATTTTTGTCACTTTTTTTTCTTAACTATGTAAAGATTAAATCAGTCATTAATAATATAGTTTATATCGATAAAAATCATTATTTAAAAACCATAAAATTAAATCTATAAACAAATCAAAATGGAATTTCAAGCACTGATTTTCTGTGGGGAAGGTCATAATTTGACTCCTTTCTCGGCAATAAAACCAACAGGTGTCCCAAAGGCTTTATTACCAATTGCAAATAGACCAATGATTGAATATGTTTTAGAATGGTGTGATAGAGCTCCTTTTAAAGATGTTATCATTGTTACCGATACTCCATCACATAACGCCATTTCAGCTTTTGTTGAAAAATATCAATCAACTAGAGATCCTGAAGTTGTAAGGTATAGTAATATGGAATGTATTGCATCTGATGATACAAATACTGGTTCAACTTTATATTCATTAAGGGATAAAATTGTATCTGATTTTGTGATATTACCATGTGATTTTTTAACCGATATTCCTCCACAAGTTTTAATCGAAGTTTATCGTACTAAAAATGATGTTAATTTAGGTTTAGGAGTTGTTTATAATAATATTTTTGAAAATGCAGACAAGAAAGTTTTAAAAAATAATTACACAGTTTATGCAAATGAAGATGATGGTACTACATCATTACTTGATTTATATTCAAAATCATCAGTATCACTTTCCAAGGCATTAAAGATTAGAACTCAATTAGTTTGGAGATACCCAAAGACAATTGTTTCAAGTAGTTTATTAGATTCATTTATCTTTTTTGGACGTCGTAAATGTATAGATATTTTAGATTCAGAAGTTGATTTAAGTCCAAATAAATCAGCAACAAAATTAAAAAGAGATTTATCAAGAAGATCATGGAAACATAAAGAAAGTAAAGAAACTGTTGGATTATTTATTATACCATCTGAAGCACAATTTGCAAGATGTAATAATTTATCTGTATATATGGAAGTTAATAGATTATTTTTAAAAGCCAAGGCTAAAAATATTGGAAATATTGGAGCTCCAAAGGAAAAAGGAGCAGCAGCAGTTGGAGCAGACTGTATAGTTGGTGAAACACCTCAATTAGGAGAAAAGACAAGTGTTAAAAGAACAATAATAGGCAATAACTGTACAATAGGTAAGAGATGTCGTTTAACAGGATGTATTTTACTTGATAATGTAGTACTAGAAGATGATGTTCAATTAGAGAACTGTATTATTGGTCAAGGTGCATCAGTTGGTTCAAAATGTAAATTAGTTAATTGTTATGTTGAAGGAACATATGTTGTAAGTAAAGGTGTTGCAATTAAAGGTGAGACATTAATTAATTTAGCATTAGAAGATGATAATGATGATGCATATTCTGATTTATATAGTGATGATAGTGAAGATGATGATGAAGATGATGATAGTGAAGATGGTAGTGAAGATGGAAGTGATGATTATCCATCATTTGATGAAGATGATGGAGGTGAAGATTTCTTTCAAAGATAGATAGTATATTTTATAGTTATAACCATTAGTAGTTAATTATAAATCAAATAATAAACAAAAATATCAAGAATTATATATGAAATTAGTTTTAATGTAAATAAAAATAATGTAGTGTACAGGGTCCAATATATGTATGCATTAATTAATTATTAATTAAAAACACACAAACACAAAAGTAAAAACAAACAAGATTTCAAGATTTCAAAACAAAAAAACACATGAAATTAGTCCTTAATCTTTATAAATAAACAATGTAGTAAAGACAAACATGAAATTTTTATTCATCTTTTTAACAAATCAATAATGTCCTAAACATGCAGATTGTGATACTTAATGTGCTCGCTGTATTGTTACATTTGATGAGATCAAGGAAGGAAAGCCAGTGCTATTGAAGTAGTTCAATAACACAATGCACAAACACATGCAGAGCCACTTGATACACGCCAGATCTAGCATACTACCATATATATCACACACCACACCCGCACCAAAAAGTTAGAGACACAAACATAGAAACCATTTAATTCTTAATATGTACAAAAATGCAGCGGAATTTACTCGGTCGTTGAATTTCATAGTGTTTTATGCAGATTTTACCAATTAGGCATTTTATAAATACCTCCAATAAATTTTTTTTTACGATCGAGGAGTGAATAGAACTAATAGAACTAATAGAATATTGAATTAGAACCTTTAATTAAAATATAGTTAAATAAATATATATGTCTCAGACATAAATATGACATATTTAATATATAACCAGCCATTTTAATTAAATGTAATAGAATATATCAAACTAAAGCACCCCCAAAAGCCTAAAATGAATAGGAAAATCCCTAAAATTCCATTTCAGTTAAAAAGTCGTTCCCGAAACAGAAAAGGGGATCTCGAAATTTCCTAATTGCATCTTCTCAAAAATATAAATGGCTGGTTTTTGAGGCGTACTGTAGAATTTCGTATATATATATATCTTCTGATGCTGGTCGGTGAATATTTTTATACAATGACTGTTGATGGGTTTATATTTCATCTTCTTCCACCCTTCTTTTTTACTACCCTTTTTTTCTTCTTCATAACTTTTTTTATCTCTTAAATTTGACAAGGAAATAGAAATTATAAATTAAATTTAATAATGAGAAGTTCAAAAATAGTGAGTCTATTAGCCTCGGTTGTCGGTGCTAGCGCTCTTTCTAGTTCATATTCAAATTCTTCTTCTACAGATACAAGTTTATCAAGTTCAGCTTTATCAAGTTCTGATTTATCAAGTTCAATTTCAACAACTACTTCTACTCAATGTACCATCACTTCAGTTGCTGCTACTATTTTCTACACCTATACCACATATCCATCATACACAACTAGTTATACTTATGTTTATACCTCCGCAACTACTCAATCTTCATCTTCAGTAGAATCATCAAGTTTCTCAAGTCTTTCTTCTTATTCAAGTTCCGAATCATCCTCCTCTATTTCATCTACTGTACTTTCTTCTTCTTCCGAAACTGGTAGTTCATTCTCATCATCATCATCATCATCATCATCATCATCATCATCATCATCATCATCATCATCATCATCATCATCATCATCATCATCATCATCATCATCATATTCTTCTATTCCATCATCATCTTATGCATCATCAATCATTCCATCATCCTCTCAAGTCGTCTCTTCAAGCGTCACACCATCATCTTCAAGTGTTATTCCATCATCTGTTGTTCCATCTTCAAGTGCTTCTTTAAGTTCTTCTTCTTCAAGTTCTTCAAGTTCTACTCAATGTACCATCACCTCAGTTGCTGCTACTATTTTCTACACTTATACTACATATCCAGCTTATACCACAAGTTACACTTATAGTTATAGTGCATCAACTACTTCATCTAGTTCTGCTATCACATCAGGTTCTTCAGTTATCCCATCTTCAGTTGTTCCATCAAGTAAGGTTGTTTCTTCTGGTTCTTCTTCATATGCACCATATTCTAGTACTTCTGCTGCCCCATCTTCAACTGTCCCAGATTCTTCTTCTTCAAGTTCATCATCATCTATTGTTTCTTCAAGTGCTCCAGCTTCATCTTCTGCAGCTCCAACTCCATATGTTGTTGGTGAAGAAGTTGATGGTAACCCAGTTTGGTACGTTTATGTTCCAACCACTATTTACACATCAATTGAATCTTTCAACTTAATGTCATTAGATTCTAACATGGCAGTTACTTTTGAAGGTGCTTCAGTTTACTTAGGTAATGGTGTTGATTTCACTTTAACTACCGATGGTTTTGAAGATGATACTACTGATGAAGATGCTGCTTTAACCTATACTGGTGATTATAGTTCTAATACTTGGGTTATGTTCTACATTCCAACTCAAATTTCAAGTACAGCTACTGGTAACTTTACTACTACTTTCGAATTAAGTCTTGAAGTTCCAGATGTTGCTAGAAGAATGGTTAAGAGAGATACCGTTAGTTTCTACCTTACTGGTACTTACTCTATCCCAGCTGATGGTTCATCATCATCATCTTCTTCTTCAGGTGCTTCTTACTCAGTTACTTCATCATCATCTAATGCCGGTGTTGTTGTTTCTACTTCAACTTACACTTATACCACTACTAAGGATGATGTTGTTACCACTGTTACTACTTACGTTCCAATTACCACCGGTGATGATACTGTTATCACAGTTACTCCACTCACTACTGAAGTTATTACTACTTGTGACAGTACCACATGTACCGTATACACTACTACTGAAATGGTCTCTTCATACACCACTACTATCGATGGCGTCGAAACCGTCATTACTACTGTTTGTCCATTATCTTCAACTGGCGCCGATGCCGTTACTAAGACTTCAACTAATATCATTTCTACCAAGACTGAAACTATTACTTCTTGTTCAAACAACAAATGTGCTACTTCTGAAGTCACTAATGTTATTTCAAGTTATAAAACTACCGAAAATGGTGTTGTTACCGTCGTTACTACTTACTGTCCATTAACTGATACTACTGAAACTGAAACCACTAAAGGTGGTGAAGCTACTAGTACTTCTACATCCAAGGGTGCTAATGGTGCTACTACCACTACTACTGGTACTACCGAAAAGAAGAACGGTTCCACCACTATTGAATTAGCTGGTGATTCTACCGTTTCTGGTGAAATTGAAGGTACTGTTGATCAAAAGACCATTGTTTACACCTCAACCATTTCTGATGTTCCAGTTGTTTTGACTACTTACACTTACAGTACTGTAACTTCAACCTCAACCTCAGCTAATGCTGATTCTACTTTATCCACTAAAGTAACTTCTACTACTTCTACTTCTTCTCCAAAGGTTTCTGTAATTTCTGAAAATGCAGGTGCAGAAACAAACGCTATTGCTAAGACAAGTTTCGTTGCAATTGTTATGGGTGCCCTCTGTTTAATTATTTAGATAAACTAACCGGGTTAAATTTTTTTCATTTCCTTTCGTTTCATTATTATTTAATTTTTTTAGAACTATATATACATAGTTTCTGTATTTTTAAATTTGGTCAATAATATATATAAAAAAAATATATTTCATTTAGTATTTTATTTTTATTTTATTCAGTAAATTCGAAAAGTAAATTATATTATTCTCAATGAATTCCAAGGGAAATAAAATTTGATAGATATTCCAGTAAATAAACGAATCAAGATTAAATGAATTGTTCTTTTAGATATTACAAAAGTCAAAAAGGAAAAAAAATGTTTCAAAGATCGCAGTAACCAGTCAGCAGTAAAAAATTAAAAATATGGAGCCTGGTTTATGAGGTATCGTCTGTGAAAGTCGCTCTAGCAGTTCTTTTCCCCTCCAGTAACACATAGAACGTGTTGTGCAGTGAATAGAATGCATTCGTATCGACTTTTTGAAAAATCATATAGAAGAAAAGAGTGTTGATTAATAGAGAATTAAGTCTAAAATTTTTTCAGTGTAAGTAAAGTTTTTTTTAGTGTATATTTTTGCGGGTAATTAATTTTGTGTGAAGTCGATCGACCTTTATACTAATAATGAGGGCTGTGTTTGATTTTGTTAGCCGCCTGCCAGGGCTGGGGCATTTACATATATAAGATGAGGAGGATCTACCAGCTAATGATTAAGTCATGCACTCCATAGCCCCTACAGATCCCTTAATTAACTTCTATTTCTGTGGATGGTATATATATTTACCATATTTCCCACCATTATCACTTATAAAAACACGCTTTTTTTTAAATTCAAATTCAAATTCAAATATTTAATTTAATTTAATTACAGAACCCATTGCCTTTTGATTTTAAATTAAATTTCCTAAAAAAATATGGGACTAAGTTATCAAGATTTTTCTTCAGATGATCATAGGAATAAGAGACCTAGACTTGGGAATAGAGATGATAATAATAATTCAATACTAGTACCCAATTCTAGAAATTATCAAATACCTTTACCTACATCTACAACATCACCACCTACACCTACAATATCTCCTCCTATTACTGCATCTTCAATTACTCGTAATGCATTTTTATCAAGACTTGCTGATCAAAGATTCTTTAATTCTTTACCAAATAGTCAAGAATCTCAAGATCCCCCACAGTTTTACCGAAGACCTTATATGTTAAGAAGAAATGGTCAATTAGTAAGAACAAATTCAATTCATCGTAGAAGATATCCAAACGAAATGCATAGAAGTTCATATACTAGATCCAGATATCCACCAGTATCAAGCATACATCCTCCTCGTTGGAATACACCAACTATCTCTAACGGTACTACAACTATCGGTTTTAACCCTACAGTCACTCCTCCTTCAGCTGATCCAGTTACAAGTTTAAACTTACATTTTGGAAATTCCAGAGCCGATGAATTAGATAGATATAGAGAGAATGAATTTGAAGTTTCTAATATCCATAGAAGTAATAGAACCGTTTCATTTGCACCTTCCGAACCTTCAACCGAAGTGGAACAAACAGAATCTATAGTATCAAATGAAGATGATGAAGATGATGAAGATGATGATAATGATATTGCATCTTCAACAAATACAACTAATGTAGATACTTTAACTTCTAATGAAAGACATACTTTTGAAACTTCTGAAGAACCAAATGTATTTTCAAGTAATCGTTGGCTTAGAAGTATGCTTGCTATTCAACGCCATGCATTGACTCATAACGGATCTTTTGAAATTACAGATAGAAGAAATGATGTTTTAGATTTTCCAAACAATACATTTAATAATTGGGAATCAACTGATGATATAACTGCAGCTCCTATGCACCGTTTTCGTTCAAGTAGGATGAGACGTGTAGGAAATACGGATCCCACAATACAATTACCAGAACCTGCAGAACAGCAAGCAAGTGAAGAATCTTCTGCCCCAGCTGTCCCACCTCAAGTTGCACCATTAAGATTTCCAGGATTTAGATGTATTAGAGAATCTAGACCATTACGTACACCACCTGATGTTATTATGTTTTCACCAATCTACGAAGAAATTGAAGATAAAGACAACGAGGAATCACGCAAGAAATATTATTTAAGTGAGTTCATGAAACAGAAATTACAAGAAGAGTCAATCAGAAAATATGGTAAGAATATGCCTAATGGGTTTATTTATGACCAAAAGAAAGATTCTATCGATGAAAAGAAAGAGTAATTTTTTATTCTTTGAAAAACAAAACATATATGTATGTTGATCATGCATATATACACACTCACCTATTTTAGTTTGCATTTTATTTTTAGACATTTACAGTTTTTCTGTAAATACTTGGTTTTTATTTTTTTTTATTTATTTTGGGTTTTTATTTTATTATTATTTTCTATTATTGAACTATTTACATATTTATTATTACATAATAATAACATTTTTTGTTTATGCACGGGAATTGATATATTTATCGGGTATTTTTCTTTCAAAATCAACATTACGTCTATTAAATTCACATTGTAATTTAAAATCACAAAAATTGCATACATTTTTAAATCTAGCAACATTAGGTCTTCTATGACCTAACCATAAATCAAATCCATCACGTATCTTTAGATTTATATAATTTCTATCGTATTTTCCTTTAATTTCTTTGAATACTTCATCTATTGCATAATATTGAACAGATAATGAAGGTGATAAAAATGGTTCTAATAAACCATATAATTGAGTATTTCTAGCAAGTAAATAAGCAAATGTTAAAGGTGTTTTCCATTCTGTGAATAATGATTTATCAAATGTATTCAGTATTAGATTTGAAATAGATTGATCATTCTGAAAAGAATAATTTAAATAAAGTAAAGGACGTAAAGAATATGATGACGGAATAAGTTCCATATAGGTATCATATAAATCGAATCCAATAGGCAATCCTTGTTGAAGACGTAAGAAATCTTTAAGAATATATTTGTTATTTATACCAAGATATAAAGCTAATGCAGGTGGAATATGTTGATCCGGATTGATTCCTCTATTTTTAAGATTTGAAATCAATATTCTGAAAATAAACTCTTCTTTATTGATTTTATTCTTGGAGTTTTCACATACTAATGATCCTATTAATGCTCTATAAATTCCAGCTTGAACCAAAGATGATTCCCTAGAAGATGCAGGTGGTAATATCTTCTTAGCTCTTGTTTTCAGATCTTTAACTGAAATGTAAACTAATGGATCAGATGGATCACACCAACTTGAAGATGCACTTTTCACACTTTTAAGTAAATTATTAAGATCAAATATTGAGGTACCTGATTTTTGGATAAAATCACTAATAGATTTAAAATAACCATCAACAGCACCATCAAAATCACTTTCAATACACAAACTATCAATTGCACCTGTCAAAGGATAATTTTTAGATGATTCAATATTATCTATATCTTCAACTGAAATCAATCTCTTTTGAGAATCAGAATAAACTCCATGGACAGAAATTTCTCTTCCTTCACCAATTGCATAAAGTTCTGAAAGTCTCATTATATTACGAGAAAAATGTGCAGCAACATAGTTCAAACTATCTCTAGTTTGATCTTGTCCCTTTAAAAGTTTAACTAAGGAATGCATAATATCTTGATAAGCTGCAAAATGTGTAGAATTCAAAAGAAATCTTTGCTTTAAGTGATTGTATCTGCCTTTAATGGGCTTTATATTAGGTATTATTGATGCTGTATTTTTAGAGCTTGATAAACGAATATATCTTCTTATTATACTAACTTTACCCATAACTTTAGTCGATATTCTTCTCTTTCTTTGTTTAACTAGAAGTAACTTTCTTTTGATAAGAATAACATGTGTATTTCGATAATATTTTGATTTATGATCAATATCTAATATTCTTTTAATCTTGGATCCTGTAGATGCTTTGCTTGTTGATATTTCAGTAATAAACTCATCATAATCTCTAAATTCTTCATTTTCGCCTTCTTTAATTTCATCACTAGATAAGTTATCCATGGCTCTTTGATTTCTAGACATACCCCTATAATTCTGTCTGAACTTATCAGATTTTGAAGCAGATTTATGATCTTTATTCTTTTTATGCTCTCTCTTGACCCTATAGTTTAAAGATCCTGATTTTGATTTTGGGATTACTTGAACAACTTTGCGAAGTACAGGATGTACTTCTCTTTCAACTTGTAAATGTTGTAGTGTTCCTCTTTCCATAGCATCATTCTGAATAGTCTTTACAGAACCATAGACCTTCAATATTTCTTTGAGTTCACAATATAAATTTGGAACAATACTAGTAACAGCCATCCTATGTGAAGGCCGCACTTGAAATGGAGTTGGTAAAGATGGAATAAATTTATATGCTGGAATAACTCTAGAATGAGGAGAACCAGATAACATTTGTGCTAAATAATCATATTTATGGAAATCTGAATTTTCTTCTAGTAGACTATTGTAATTTTCTTCTTTTGTTTGTTTAATATCTTTGGAGGCTAATAAATTATCAATTCTTTTTTGAATATATTCATCAGTATATTGAGAAGTATCTATATCTGATGATTTTTCTACAGTATTATCGGTCTGCTTATCTGTAATATTATTTCCTTGTTGTTGATTTATAGAATCATAATATATTTTAAAAGTCATAGTATCTTCAAGAATATCTTTCTTCTTGCTATTATTATTATCTATAACACCAGAAACACGTCTTGTGTGTATATGTGATTGAAAGAGACATGGCGTGCAGTGGAGCTTAAGCCTCGATAGAGGACGCATAGATAGAGTTAACCAATATATATGTTACTTCTGTTAAATATTCAATAAGTAAAAATCAATAACTGAAATATTAAGGATATTAATGATAAAAAGAAGCATTCAATAGTACAATAAAAAATATTCAATGTAAATAAAACTTTACATAGGTTGTTATCCGGCTGTGCACAAAATTAAAAATGAATCGACGCGATGCGATGCGACGCGACGCAAAACTTTACATCACGTGACAAGAAAACCCCCAAACAATCTACGCCGGCGACGAACGGTGTGAAAAAAATCCTTCGACAGAAAAAAAATCTGTGAGTCTTTACTTTAAATCGTCGGCGCTATTAAGAGAGAGATAATTAAACATTATAGGCTTTTTTTAAAAGTACAGGATTTCACATATACAAGCAAGTCTTTTACAATAGTCACAGTCATGAGTGCCGAAAATAAGACATTTGTCCTTGAAAACGTATGTTCACCTTTTTTTCCGGATCATTAGATGATTATTTTATGCATATCACTTTGAATTTTTTTTTTATCTTGCGCAAGTTTCATACTAACATTGATTTATTTATTATTAATATTATTCATATAGACTGCTCGTAGAGATAGTTTAATTGCTATTGAACAAAAGTACAGGGAAAAATGGGCTGAAGCTAAAGCTTTTGAAATTAACGCTCCAACTAATGAAGAAATTCCATATGGTACCCCAATCGAAGAACTCCATGAAAAACATCCAAAATATTTCACTTCAATGGCTTATCCATACATGAACGGTGTTTTACACGCTGGTCATGTTTTCACTTTATCTAAGTCCGAATTTTCCATTGGTTATGAAAGATTAAAGGGTTCTCGTGCTTTATTTCCATTAGGTTTCCATTGTACTGGTATGCCAATTTGTGCTTCTGCCGATAAATTAAAGAGAGAAATTGAATTATTTGGTGAAAACTTTGAAAGATTTAACGCTGAAGAAGAAGAACAAAAAGAAGAAAAACCAAAGGAAGAAAAAGCTAAACGTGAAGATGTTACAAAATTCACTGCTAAGAAATCAAAAGTTCAAGCTAAAGCTGGCCGTTCAAAGTATCAATTTGAAATTATGCAACAATTAGGTATTCCATTAGAAGAAATTTCCAAGTTTGCTGATCCTTACCATTGGTTAACCTTTTTCCCACCTTTAGTTGAAAAAGATGTTACCAAATTCGGTGGTCGTGTCGATTGGAGACGTTCTATGATCACTACCGATATGAATCCTTATTATGATGCCTTTGTTAGATGGCAAATGAACACCATGAAGGCTCTTGGTAAGATTAAATTCGGTAAGAGATACACAATTTACTCAGTTAAGGATGGTCAACCATGTATGGATCACGATAGACAATCTGGTGAAGCTGTTGGTGCTCAAGAATATACCGGTATTAAGATTGAAGTTACTGAATTTGCCCCAAGTGCTATTGAATTTTTCAAAGAACAAAACTTTTCAATTGACGGTAAGAAGATTTACTTAGTTGCTGCTACTTTAAGACCAGAAACTATGTACGGTCAAACTTGTTGTTTTGTTTCACCAAAGATTGACTATGGTATCTTTGATGCTGGTAATGGTTCTTACTACGTTTGTACTGAACGTGCTTTTAAGAACATGTGTTACCAAGATTTAACTCCAACTAGAGGTGATTACAGTTCTGTTATTAACGTTTCTGGTTCAGTTTTAATTGGTTCCAAGATTACTGCTCCATTAGCTGTTAACAAAGAATTAAGAGTCTTACCAATGGAAACTATCTTAGCTTCCAAGGGTACTGGTGTTGTTACTTGTGTTCCATCTGATTCTCCAGATGATTTTGTTACCACTAGAGATTTATTTAACAAACCAGAATATTACAAGATTGAAAAAGAATGGGTTATTACTGAACCTGTTGCTATTATCTTTACTGAAAAGTATGGTGATAAATGTGCTGAATTCTTAGTTGAAGACTTAAAGATTAACTCACCAAAGGATTCCGTTCAATTAGCCAAAGCTAAAGAATTAGCTTATAAAGAAGGTTATTACAGTGGTACTGTTATTATCGGTAAATATGCTGGTGAAAAAGTTGAAGCTGCTAAACCAAAGGTTAAAGCTGATTTAGTTGCTACTGGTGAAGCTTTTGTTTATAACGAACCAGAATCATTAGTCATGTCACGTTCAGGTGATGAATGTATTGTTTCATTAGAAGATCAATGGTATGCTGATTATGGTGAAGAAACATGGAAAGCTCAAGCTTTAGAATGTTTAACTGAAATGAATACTTTCAATGTTGAAACTCATAATGCTTTTGAAGCTGTCTTAAATTGGTTAAAGAATTGGGCTGTTTCAAGAACTTATGGTCTAGGTACTAGAATTCCATGGGATCAAAAATATTTAGTTGAATCATTATCTGATTCTACTATTTATCAATCTTTCTATACCATTGCTCATTTATTACATTCTGATTTCTATGGTTTAGAAGTTGGTCCATTAGGTGTTACTGCTGATCAAATGACCGATGCTGTATTTGATTATATTTTCCAACGTACTGATGATGTTCCAAGTGATATTCCATTAGATAAATTACAATTATTAAGAAGAGAATTTGAATATTTCTATCCATTAGATGCTTCTATTTCAGGTAAAGATTTAATTCCAAACCATTTAACTTTCTTTATTTATTGTAATGTTGCTTTATTCCCAAAGAAATTATGGCCAAGAGGTATTAGATGTAATGGTCATTTATTATTAAATAATGCTAAGATGTCTAAATCTACAGGTAATTTCTTAACTCTTAGTGATTTAGTTGAAAAATTCGGTGCTGATGCTACAAGAATTGCACTCGCCGATGCTGGTGATACCGTTGAAGATGCTAACTTTGATGAAAGTAATGCTAATGCTGCTATTTTACGTTTACATACATTTAAAGAATGGGCTGAAGAAACTGTTAAAAACATTGATTCAAATACTCGTACTGGTGAATATAATTTCTTTGATATTGCATTTGAAAATGAAATGAATTATCTTATTGAAGAAACTGCTAAACATTACGATGCTACTTATTTCAAAGCTGCTTTAAAAACCGGTTTATTCGATTATCAATATGCTAGAGATTATTACCGTGAAGTTTCCACTGAAGGTATGCATAAAGATTTAATCTTAAGATATATTGAAACTCAAGCTATTTTACTTGCACCAATTGCTCCACATTTCTGTGATTATCTTTATAGTGATGTCTTAAAGAAGGAAGGTTCAATTCAAAATGCTTCATGGCCAAAGGTTAGTAAACCAGTTAGTAGTGCCATTACTGATTCTTTAACTTATGTTCGTTCATTATCAAGAGCTATTAGAGAATGTGAAGGTCAATTAACCAAGAAGAAGAAGGGTGGTAAAGCCGCTGATTTAGATGTTTCTACTCCATCTAAATTAACCATATATATTGCATCATCATACCCAGAATGGCAAGACAAATATATTGAAATTGTTAGAGAAGCTTTTGAATCTCAAACTTTAGATGATAACTCTAAATTAAAGACAAAGATTGATGGTAAAGATATGAAACGTGCTATGCCTTTTATTACTGAATTAAAGAAGAGATTAGATAGAGAAGATCCATCAGCTGTTTTCAACAGAGAATTATCATTCAATGAAATTCAAACTGTTATTGATGTCTTAGCCATCTTAAAGAAATCTCCAGCTTTAGCTAAAGTTGTTGAAATCCAAGCCATATCTGTTGATTCTGGTGCTAAGGTCGGTAAAGATGTTGTTACTGGTGAAGAAGTTGAAGTTCCAACAGTTAAAGTTGTTGAATCAGCTATCCCAGGTCAACCAGGTATTACCATTAAGAATTTAGACTAGATATTATATTCTTTATTTAATTTTTTTTAGAAATATATATATATATAGTTTATTCATCCTAATATTACAGCGTTTTTTATTGACTATTATTGGAAGTAAAACAAAAAGATGAACTATAGTGAGAGTGAAAAGAAAATTAAAATATTGGCACAAAAAACAAAAAAACACCGGTAGTAAAGAAGTACAACAAAAACACACACACACAAAAAAAAAAACAGTACATAACCAACAGAAGTGAATGATTCACAGAATCTTTAATAAGAAAAATAAATAAATAAATAAATAAGTAAAACACAGCAAAGACGAAGCAAAAATAAATAAAATAAAAATAAACAAAATTAAAATTAATTTTCTAATTTAAATCCACGTTTGGATAATTCAGATACGGTCCAAGCCCAATTTTCATCAGAATATTTTTGACTACTAGCAATACGTGAAGCTGTACTTTCTTTACCAAGAGTGAAATAAAATTTACCTGAATCTTCTAAAGTAAGATCATTTGATAAAGAACATTTAAGAGTAGCATAAGAACCTTCTTCATTTGTTACACCAACAAAGTAACCCACTATTTGAATTAAAATCCAACAAAATACACCAATAAAAGGTAATCTTGTTAATGGAGTGAATAAGTTAGTATTAACAACGATACCAGGATGTAAAGCAACACTAAAAATTTCTGGATTTCTAATACTTAATTGCTGTGCAAGTTGAAGAGATGCAACTTTAGCTAATGAATATCTTAAATTTGTAAATAATAAATTTGGTTTATAATTTTTAGCAGAATAAGATAATGGAATTGGATAAAGAGTACCAAAATGAGCTAATGAGGATAATGTGACAATTCTTGGGAAATTACCAGTTTGATTATATTTTAAAAATCTTAATAATCTATCAGTTAATAAGAAATGAGCAACGTAATTAGTTTGTAATTGAATTTCAAAATTATCCTTTGTCATTGCAAATGGAACAGCCATAATACCAGCATTATTAATAAGTAAATCTAATTTATTTTCTTTATTTTCAAAACTTTTAGCTGCAGTTTCAACAGTTGATAAATCTAATAAATCCAAATAAATATAATGTATTTCACCAAATGTACAATTTTTTAATTTTGGATTTTCAAGTTTTCTAGATATAGCTTCATTTTTAATATTAGAAATAGCTTCATTAACTCTAGATTCAGATCTACCAGCTATATAAACTATATATCCATGAAGATATAAATGTAAAACGGTATAATAGCCTATACCGGAGTTCCCACCAGTGATGAAACATATTTTTCTTTCAACGGATGGATCGTAAAATGGAAGATCGTCAGGGTTGAAAGCTGCCATTGTAGAGTTTTATAATATTTTTGAAAACTTTGTCTTTCTTATTTTGTTAAAAATGGATATGGTCGCCAAGACCTTTTAAATTTAATTGGTTAACAAAAGGAATATAAATAAATAGAAAGAATTAAAAAAAATAGGATCAATGATTATGAAACAAAAAGGGAAAAAATTAATCATTTATGCTTAGTGAATCTCTTCTGCTTTTGTTTGTGTTCCTTGTTTTTTGTTTTTGTTATACGAATTTAGTTCTTATGTGGCGGGTGTAAAAACGGATCACATGCTATAAACGTGGCACATACATTACATCACGTGACAGGATCGTCAAAGCGTGGCACCTGAATCACTCCACGTGACACAACTCCAGGGTAACCCCGTAAATCACAGCCCTAAATAACCGCAAAAAAATTTTTTTTTTCTTTTTTTCTGCCAGCATTGAGAGTAAATGAATGAAAATTTTCTTTTATGAAATCTTTCCCTTTAAAAATTTTTTTTTATTTATTTTAATTCTTTTCTTTTCTGCTTTTGGCTTTTCTTTTGTTATCGTTGCCAACTTTAGGTTTATCATCAACATGTCTGCTGCTGAATCTAAACAATCCGCTGAAGTTCTTTCCGAATTATTCGGTAAGTTAACTGTTGCTGCTCCAGAAGAAGTTGATTCTGCTGCTGCTAACGTTTCTTCATTCTTAAATGGTTCCATCATTGAACACGATGTTCCATATGAATTCTTCCAATCATTAGCTGCTGCTATTAAGGATAAGAAATCTGCTGTCAATGCTTTACACGCTGTTGTTCACATTGCTTCCGAAGCTGATTTATCTCCATCCGTTGAACCATACGTTGTTGAACTTGTTGACCTCATCTGTTCTAAATGTGGTGACAAGGATAACACTACCAAGGATGCTGCCGCTAAAGCTTTATTAGCTGTTTCCAAGGCTGTTACTCCATCTTCCATTAAAGATATCTTAGCTAGAATCGTCAAGGCTTTATCTAACACTTCTAAATGGCAAGAAAAGATTGCTGAATTAGAAGCTATTTCTCAATTAGTTGAAACCGCTCCAGCTCAAGTTGCCTTAAGAATGCCAGAATTAATCCCAGCCTTATCTGAAGCTATGTGGGATACTAAACCAGAAGTTAAGAAAGCTGCTACTGAAACTATTACTCACTGTACCTCTATCATTAACAACAAGGATATTGAACCTTTCGTTCCAAAGTTAATTTCATCTATTGGTCAACCAACTGAAGTTCCAGAAACCGTCCATATCTTAGGTGCTACTACTTTCGTTTCTGAAGTTACCACCGCTGCTTTATCTATTATGGTTCCATTATTATCCAGAGGTTTAGCTGAAAGAGAAACCGCCATTAAGAGAAAGGCTGCTGTTATTATCGATAACATGTGTAAATTAGTCGATGATCCACAAGTTGTTGCTCCATTCATGGAAAAATTATTCCCAGCTTTAAAGGCTAACTTTGCTACCATTGCTGATCCAGAAGCTAGATCTGTTACCGACAGAGCTTTAAACACTTTAAGAAGAGTTGGTGCTATCCCAGAAGATGATACCATTCCAGAAGTTTCTACTGCTGGTGATGTTGAAGTTAACTTAAACATTTTAACTGCTTTAGTTGCTGAAAAGAAATTAGCCAAGAGATTCGATGTTGTTCAAACTTATGTTGCTGCTATTGCCGGTGATTTAATTGATGAAAGAAAGATCGACCCAGAATCATGGGCTTCTGCTTTATCTCCTTTCTTAACCATTTTCTTACACGAAAAGGAATCCAAGGAAATTATTGAAGAATTCAGAAAGAGATCCGTTGATAACATTCCTCAACCACCAATCTTTGAAGATGAAGATGATGAAGGTGAAGATTTATGTAACTGTGAATTCTCTTTAGCTTATGGTGCTAAAATCTTATTAAACAAGACTCAATTTAGATTAAAGAGAGCTAGAAGATATGGTTTATGTGGTCCAAATGGTGCTGGTAAATCTACTCTTATGAGAGCTATTGCCAATGGTCAAGTTGAAGGTTTCCCAACTCAAGAAGAATGTAGAACCGTTTACGTTGAACACGATATTGATGGTTCCCATGCTGAAACTTCTGTTGTTGATTACGTTTTAAGTGCTAATGTTGGTGAAAAATCAATGATTGAAGATAAATTAAGAGAATTCGGTTTTACCGATGAAATGATTGCTATGCCAATCTCTTCATTATCTGGTGGTTGGAAGATGAAATTAGCTTTAGCTGGTGCCGTCTTAAAGAATGCTGATATCTTATTATTAGATGAACCAACTAACCATTTAGATACCGTTAACGTTGCTTGGTTAGTCAACTACTTAAACACTTGTGGTATTACTTCCATTATTGTTTCCCATGATTCTGGTTTCTTAGATAACGTTGTTCAATACATTATCCATTACGAAGGTTTCAAATTAAGAAAATACAAAGGTAACTTATCTGAATTCGTTAAGAGAGTCCCATCCGCTAAATCTTACCATGAATTAGGTGCTTCTGATATTGAATTCACTTTCCCAGAACCAGGTTTCTTAGAAGGTGTTAAGACCAAACAAAAAGCTATTGTTAAGGTTTCCAACATGATGTTCCAATACCCAGGTACTACTAAACCACAAATTTCTGACATTAATTTCCAATGTTCTTTATCTTCCCGTATTGCCGTTATTGGTCCAAATGGTGCTGGTAAATCTACTTTAATTAACGTCTTAACTGGTGAATTATTACCAACTGAAGGTGAAGTTTACGTCCATGAAAATTGTCGTATCGCTTATATTAAACAACATGCTTTTGCTCATATTGATTCTCATTTAGATAAGACTCCATCTGAATATATTCAATGGCGTTTCCAAACTGGTGAAGATAGAGAAACCATGGATAGAGCTTCAAGACAAATTAATGAAGATGATGAACAAGCTATGAACAAAATTTTCAAGATTGAAGGTTCTGCTAGAAGAATTCAAGGTATTCACGCCAGAAGAAAGTTCAAGAACACTTATGAATATGAATGTTCTTTCTTATTAGGTGATAACATCGGTATGAAGACTGAAAGATGGGTTCCAATGATGTCTGTTGATAACGCTTGGATTCCAAGAGGTGAATTAGTTGAATCCCATGCTAAGATGGTTGCTGAAGTTGATATGAAGGAAGCTTTAGCTTCTGGTCAATTCAGACCTTTAACCAGAAAGGAAATTGAAGACCATTGTGCTATGTTAGGTTTAGATGCTGAATTAGTTTCCCATTCCAGAATCAGAGGTTTATCCGGTGGTCAAAAGGTTAAATTAGTCTTAGCTGCTTGTACATGGCAAAGACCTCATTTAATCGTTTTAGATGAACCAACCAATTATTTAGATCGTGATTCTTTAGGTGCTTTATCCAAGGCTTTAAAGAAATTCGAAGGTGGTGTTATTATTATTACCCATTCTGCCGAATTCACTAAAGATTTAACTGAAGAAGTTTGGGCTGTCGTTAACGGTAGAATGACTCCATCCGGTCATAACTGGGTTCAAGGTCAAGGTGCTGGTCCAAGACTTGAAAAGAAAGAAGATGAAGGTGACAAATTCGATGCCATGGGTAACAAGATTGCCGGTGTTGCTAAGAAGAAGAAGTTATCTTCTGCTGAATTAAGAAAGAAGAAGAAGGAAAGAATGAAGAAGAAGAAGGAATTAGGTGATGCTTATGTTTCATCTGATGATGAATTTTAAATTTAGTTTAATTGATTATCATCATATAGACCAACTTTATTCATTTTCCTTTTTTAATTTTATTATATAAATTCTAATCTTTTTTATATTTTTGCGTTTTTTATTTATTAAATTGTTCATTTTCTTTTAAATAAATAAATTTTATATAAATCTCTTAATTAAATCATTTTAATTATTTTTTCAAATCATCTATATTAACAAGTAAAAAGTAAAAGTAAAAGTAAAAAAACAGTAAAACAGACAAACTCAATTTTCTCAAAAAAATCTACATCAAGTTTTGTGTGTGGGTGATTTTTTTTGATGCAATCTTGTACTAAATTTAAATATAAGCTAGACTAAAATAATTATTACTTAATGAATATCATCAACAAGAATACATTAAAGTAATGTATTTTGTAATTCTTATCCTTCTACGGTTTATAATACCTTTAGGATCAGCATTACAATTCAGTAGGTTTTCAAATAATACAATATTTAATAGTAATAAAAATCAAAGTTTATATCTTAATCAAACTAATAATAAAGTTTATTCCCCTCAACCAATTAAATGCCCTGGTAATATTAATTTTGTAAGGGAAGCCAATGTATGTAATGAATATTATCTAATTATAAACCAATTTGTGTTTGTGACTTTTTCAGTACTAACCTAAAAAAATAATTAAGAAACTAAGCACAGGGGAATTAAGATACATTCAAAAGAGAAAAGAGACAATTAAAACATCATTATATTCATGGTTCGAGTATTTAGAAAATGAAGATTATGGAGATTTCTATTCAGAAGCACTTAATGATTCAATACCAACAATTGCTATATCAATAAGTGGAGGAGGATATAGATCAATGTTAACTGGTGCTGGAGCGCTAGCTGCATTTGATATAAGATCAAGCAATCAAAATAAACTAAGTGGTATACTTCAATCATCAGCATATATTGCTGGTACATCAGGTGGAAGTTGGATTATATCATCTATGTATTTACATGATTATGAACCAATAGAAGATTTAATGTATAATTGGAGACTTGATGAGCCATTAATTAAAGGATTTCCAAATGTTGATTTAAAAGAAATGAAACATGGTGCGAAACCAAAATTGTTAGAAACTAATATTGAAACAAAGATAGATTATGGTAAAGAAGAACAACAGTCAACAACATTTGGTATGAAATATATTATAGATTCAATTAGAGAAAAAAATTCAAAAGCTCAACAAGTTTCTAATCAAACTAAAATTGATTATGAAAAAAAAGAAAATGATGATTCTGTATTAGATTTTTATAAGACATTACATGATGAATTAGTAGATAGGAAAACATTTGGATTTAAATTAAGTCTTACCGATTTTTGGGGAAGATCATTATCTAAAAGAATCTTACCTTTTAATGCATTATCATTCTCTCAAGGAAGAAAACTATCAAGTTTTATGAATCAATCACAACCATTCCCAATAATTCTTGCAAATTGTAGAAGTCAACTTACCAATATTGACAATTCAAGTCAATCAAGAGCATTTGAATTTAATCCATATGAATTTGGTTCTTGGGAACCTGATTTTAATGCATTTGTAAAATTAGATTATGTTGGTACATCTTTTTACAATGGTACACCAAAAAAAACGGGAAGTTCCACAAATAATTCTATTTGTTTTACAGGAATAGATGATATGGGATTTATAGCAGGTACATCATCTTCATTATTCAATACTATATTCTATCATGTTTGGCAATCCATTTCACAATCAAAAAAATCATTATCAACAGCAGCTAAATCATTTTTAAATATATTTGGAATTCTAGAATCTACTGATTATAATTCAGATACTTTACCTGACCATGCAATAATTTATCCTAATCCATTTTTTGGTTTTAATAAAAATCCTCATATTTCAAATGTTACTAGATTATTTTTATCAGATGGAGGTGATGATAGAGAAAATATTCCATTACAGCCTTTCCATCAAAAATCTAGAAATATTGATTTGGTTACTATTATTGATTCTAGTTCAGATTTAGGTAATTATCCTAATGGATCAAGTTTAGTTAATGCATATAACAGATATTCAAAAGCTAAACCTGGTGAAGGATTCATTTATGAATCATTTAATAAAGAAGGTAATAATAATAAATATGAATTATCTTTATTCCCTAAGATCCCAACTCAAACTGAATTTATTCAAAACAATATGACAAAAAGACCAGTATTTTTTGGTTGTAATATACCAACAGCATATGAACAGCTTCAAAAAATTTCAAAAGAAGAAGAAGAAGAAGAAGATGCAGACGATGAAGAAAACATTGAAGTTAATAGTAATAAATGGATGCCACCTTTATTAATTTACTTAACTAATACAAATTATACTTTTCAATCTAATAAATCCACCTTTCAACCAACATATACATGGGATGAACTAACATCTATGGTTGAAAATGGATATAGTGTTGCTACATATGGTAATTCAACATTTGATCAAGACTATCCTGGATGCTTTGGATGTGCTATATTAAAGAGAAATTTTGATAGAAAATTGATTATGAATGAAAACTATTCAATACCAGATTTTTGTCAAAAATGTTTTGATAGATATTGTTATAATTAAAATAAAATAAATCACTTATTAACTATTTGTGTTTTTTTTTTTGAAAATTGTCATACATATTATATAGAAAATTATTAATCAATTAATTTATCCTCATTTAAGATTGATGACTCTTAAATCTATTTGGAATATTTTCAGTTCTTAAAGGAAATCTTTTATTATATACTTTTCCTTTAGCTTCTTCATGTTCTATTTCATGCAAATGGTGTAATAATTCGTGCTCTATATCCTCAGGGTGTTGAATCAATACATCTGGATCATTCTCCGAATGATATTCTAACCAATGATGTCTTTCATATTCTTCTTCAAAATCAAATTCGTGACCTGGTCCATAACCAAAATCAGGCAATTCACCACCATTATTAGTAAAAGTAATCCATTCATCTAATGAAATTTCTCTATCACCATCTTTATCAATCATACTGATAACTGTATCTACTACTTTCTTTTTATCTTCATCAGAAATATTTTCCGAATCATCATGATTACCCATTCCATCACCGGATCCGACAACTTCTTTACGTGCAAGACCATACATACGTAAAATATCACGATCATTCCATCTATTAACACCTCTAGTGTCATGTAATTTGAAAGCAGATTGTGAATCAGCATCTATACCATGTTCATGTTCCATATGCCATGCAAACCAGGTTATTCCATCTGGTTTAATATTATCTTGTTTTAGATCCGTATTATGATCTCCATGACCTTCATGACATCTTACTCTAGCACCAGCTGTAAGTAATATGAGTAGTGATTCTAATGTAAACTTCATGATTGTTAAATGGATTCAGATTAATTAGTTAAATCAATGTGAACTTTAACCTGAGGTAAAAAATGCTTTTTTAAAGTTTATTGTATAAAGCCTTCCAAAGGGACGACCGTTTTTTTTTTATTTTTGCTTTTTTTTTGTTCACGCTCTTTTTGCAAGTTTTTCATTGTAAGTTTTAAAGCGATCTACGTGGAGACTCTAAAAATTCGGCTAATGTTGTGCACAGCCGTAAACGGTTTTGTAGATTATTGGACATAAAAATATATGGATTTATCGAGTCTTTATTATTTAAATTTATTTAGATTTATTTAATTGATTACATTACATTTGAAAAATCATTTCAAAATTTAATATCATATCATCACAAATAAAATTCATTAAACCAAAGTTATTATTTTTTAATATTCCAGGTTTAATACCAACAATTAAAAGTCCTCCCATAACTGTTGCTAAATTTGTTGAATTCATTTTATTTTGTTCACTATATTCATTAATCAATTTTAAATGACGCATTAATCTTAAGATCATATTATAATTATAATATGGAAGTTTTGGCAATACGTTATGATATGATTTAATACGTTTTTGTAAATTTTCTTCACCAATTAATTCTTTAATTTGTATAAAATTTGGTATAAGTTCATCTGGTATAAGTGGCTCTGGAAGTTCACGTAAATATGATTTAATACAACTTGTTAAATTATGAATATCAAATACTAATTGATTTTCCATATTAAAATCACCATATTTATCGATTTCACTTTTAATTGTCTTTAATACACTTAATGATGCACTCTTTCTATATATACCAACTTCTTCTAAACCACGATATTCAATTTCTGATAACATTTTTTCAATTATTGTTGGAATTGGTCTATCATCTCTAATTGATATATATTCTATTGGCATACCAAATGTTATAGTATTTGATAAATGTCTATTATTTTGTTTTGATAAATACCAATGTTTTTTAGAATATGTTGCTTTATAAATCCAATCTTCTTTTTCAATTTCATTTTGTGCTTGGAAAAAATATTCTGTTGGTGGAGTTGATGGTGAACTTAATTTAAAACCTGATGGAACTCGATA
This sequence comes from Wenyingozyma suzukii, assembly GCA_030568155.1. Classification (NCBI taxonomy): domain Eukaryota; kingdom Fungi; phylum Ascomycota; class Pichiomycetes; order Pichiales; family Pichiaceae; genus Wenyingozyma; species Wenyingozyma suzukii. The sequence goes on along the minus strand of JAJLTK010000010.1, from coordinate 241,995 downwards.
AACTGGGAAAATAGTTAAATCTTTTAATTGAATTTGTAAAGATGGTTTAATATTTAATTCTCCAAATGATGTAATATCAGGTAATTCATTAGCTTCAACAACTTTTTCAATTTGAGATTGGGAAAATCCACTAATTGAAAATGGTCTTGATGCTTTTGTTAATAAACCTGAAATATTAAATTTATTCGATTTATTACTACTAGCATTAGAATTACTAGTGGCAGCAGAACGTTCAGGAACAGCAGAATGATTTCTTGTAGATATTCTATTTGAATTATTAATTGATTTAAAAGCTGGATTAATTTGATTCTTAGATTTCATTGATATATCAGTTGATGATTTCATTTCAGAATCTTGCTTAATTAATAAATATCTTTTAGCAGCTTCAATTTTTAAAATAGTATATTGTTCTCCAATATTATATCTAAAAGCACCTTTAATCTTTAAATCACCAATTTGATCTAAAATCTTTTTAAGATCGAATTTTGAAACTTCTAAATTAATTAAAAATTTAAAATCATATTTATTATTTGATTCAAATTCTTCATTATCATAAAAGTTATCATTAAGTTCAGCTGTACAAATATCAACAATATTTGTAATACAATTATATGCAAAACGACGTTTATCAAAATTAATTAATTTACTATTTTCAATTGACATATTTGGAATAAAGCAAATGATTTCTAATAATCTTTCTAAAACCCACCCAACACATGGAACTGCAGGTTTAGCTTCACTAAGACTTGATTCAATAGCAAATTCATCAGGTAATAAATCAAGAATCGAATCAAATGATGTAATATTATCGGATAATTTAGATGCAGCTTGAGCCCAATATCTTGAAAAAGCTCTTGATTCAGGTGATAAAATTGCATATGATAAACATGATTCTATAAAACTTCTAATTCTTGATGATGATGTATCATTTTCATCAAATAATGAATTAAATTTCATTTTAACTCTACAAATTTGAATCATTTGTAAAATACTTGACATAGTTTGAAGTCTTCTTTCTGTTGATAAACCAGAATCAATAATCTTTGCTGTGAAAAAATATCTAACTCTAAAGAATAATCTAATAAAATTTTGAATTGTTGCAGGAAGTTTTCTAAATACAGTTGATGATTTTTCATTTGTTGTATAATCAGTCAATGTAAAAATCCAATCATAAATATTTGAAATTTTTAAATAATCTTCTGAAGTATTTTGTTTTTGAGTATCATAACAAGATAAATTTAATGATGATTTAGCAATATGAGATTCTAATACTTGAAAAGCATTTAACCAATCTGTAATTGTAATTTCTATAAACATAGTTTCAATAAATTTATCAAATTCATTAACATATCTTTCGATTTCATTAAAAGTTAAAGGAAATTCAAATGATGATGAAATACTTTGAGTTGATGAAAATTCTATTGGCTTTATTGCAGTAATTCTTGGTTTATATGAATTTTTAATATAAATCTTTCTCATTTTCTTATAAAGTTCAACAATTTGACTATGAAGTTGTTGAATTTCAGCAGTTAATTGATCATTAACTTCTAACCATCCAAATACTTTAGTCCATTGTGATGAAATCTCATTTTCAATTAAACTTAAAAGATTATCAAAAATATTTTTATTTCTTAAATCATCAACAAAATGATCATAATAATCTTGAACTAAAATAGTTAATACTTCAAGTACACCAATTTCAATTTGTGCAACATATTTCCAATTAATTGATGCAGTACTTTGAGGTTTATTATCTGGTGATGTCCATCTTGGGAAATCATCAAAATTTTCATCACTAATAGATAAATCTTTAAAATCTTTAGATTTTCTTTCAACAATTGAAGTTGCTGCATAAGTAGCACCAACAAATCTTTGAGATAATTTATCTAGTAAAGTAGCAGTTGAACAAAAACCTCTATAAGTTGCAAAAAATGTCATTGTAAATACACCATTATCCATTTTAAATAATATTGAATCTTTTAATTTTTGAATACCTAAATAATCTTTAACATCATCTTGATTTATCTCTGAACCAAATACAGATGAAGTTAAGACTAATAAATCAATTAATCTATCCAACGAAGCTGCTTTAGTTAATAATTCAACTGAAACTTGTGGTGTACCAATAGTAATAGTTGTAGAACTTTCATTTCCATCAATTGGAGTCATTGAATTTAATAAATGCTCATCAAAATTAAAACTACTTGAAGAATAACTACTAAATCTTTTAACATTTGCACTTTCTGATAATAAAACACTTGATGGACGTGATAATCTATTTTTCTTACGATGATCTGCACATGTTTCTTCTTTTGGATCCATAGTTTTAAAAATAATTGTGTCATGAACACGAAATTCAGCAGTATCAACATCAAATAAATCACGAACACTTTTCAAGAAATAATTTCTACCGGTACTTAATTCTGCAATACCAGTATTAGGATTATTTAAATTTTGAATAATATTTGAATTTTCATCCTTAACTAATAATGATTGATTTGCAAAATCAGAAAATACAGCATTATTACTAATATGACCACCAAGAGCACCAAATAATGCTTTTCTATCATAAATCTTATAACTATCTAAAATATCTGGGAATAAAATTGAAGCATATGAACCTAAAAATAGTGGACTTCTAGATTTATTATGATAAGCAGCAGAAGTTGAAGCAGTTGCAGTTTCAATCGCTAATGATTTTTCCATAACTTTATCTAAAGATAAAGGTTGCATAGCAATATGTGTATTTAAAAGAGCATATAATTTATCTGTGAAAATATGTTGAGTTGGATTATTATTAAATTTAGGATCTGTGGAAAGAGTTAAATCATCATCAACAAGTTCTAAATAATCATGCCAACGTTTAAATGCATTTTCAATATGAATAAAATGACGTTCAGTTGTTTGAATTATAGAATTACTATAATTTTCTGGTTTATTAACAAATAAATCGCCATAATAAGCAATTGCATTTGACTTTGGATATTTTTTACCTATTCCTTGAGGTGCCATTAAATGATATGAAGCTTTACCAACTGTTGAACTTTTAAAAGAACGCTTATCTAATTCATAAACTACTGGACCCCAATTTGTATTTACCAATTTAATTAATGTTTCATTAACAAAAGACCATGTTCTAGTTAGTCTTAATATTGGCATTGAACAGACTAATGTGGCAATAGCTAACCAACCTACCATATCACCTAATTCACTAAAATATGAACCTAACTCAATCCATTTAGAAAGAACTTGAGCTCTTAGAATAGGTGTCTTAGAATATTTTGGATCATCAAATAATTGAAAAGTCATTAATCTTCCTAACCAATGAATATTTTTATGCATTTCAAAAATAAGTGGATTTCTTCTATAATATGTATAAATTTCACGGGTTGATTCATATAATAAAGATGGATCAGTTTGAGCATCCCAAACACCATTAAATTTCAAATTTATAGCATTAATTTCTTTAGCTAATTGATACATATCTGATTGAAGAAATTCATCCGCACTAAAATTATTAAGTTGTAAAACTGGAGAATTATTATTTTGAAAATCTAATAATAAAGATAATGATTGTTCCTTTTTATGTATTGAAGTTTTTAAATCATCACAATTTGAATGTACATCGACTATTAATATTAATTTCCAAAGTGATCTATAAATAGTTGGTTCTAATAACATACCAGCATAATGATCTCTAATAAATTCAATTACTGATTTAATTCTTTCTATAACATTTTGATCTAAATCAGATGATGAAGTTAATAATTCAAAATATTTTGTAAAATATGTAATTGCTATTCCTATATCATACAATAAAGGTATTATTTGCAAACATCTTTTTGATTTTAAACTATATGTGCTAAATAATATTGCATGACATAAACTTTCAAGAGAACCACCTAATATATTACCAGTTTTTTCATCAACGATAAGATCTGGATGTGGATATCTAAATGATGAATATATTAATTTAGTACCCAAGTGACTGTTGTTGCTAATAGTTCTTGTGAAGTTTGTTTGAGAATCCAAATTCTCAACAGAAAGGTTTAACATTGACATTGATCTTTTACTTCTTAAAGATCTTGTATCATCTTCAATTGATGCTACAGTATCAATATTATCATCTTCACGAGATGCGGTAGAAGATGATTTTGTCATATTAGTGGATAAATCTAAATCACTATTATTTTTTAAAGTTGCTAAAGAAGGTGAATGAACTAATTTATGATCTATCTCATTTTGTTGCAATTTCTTTTTCAAACTATCAAATTCTGCATCTACGGAAGTATTATCACTTGTTGGAATCATTGATTTAACATCGGACAATTCATTTGGTAATTTATAGATATATAACATACTTCCTTTTAATTCAGCTCTACAAAGTTTCATTTTATCTTCATTTTCACCATCATTTGCTGAAGAAGTATCTCTATTTAACCAACCTAATTTAATAGTGTCTTGATCCCATGAAGGATCTATTAAACTAAATGAGCTTCTAGCATTTTGTTGTTGTTGATTAGAAACTGCATTTAAATTCGATGTTGACCTTTTTGAAGCTAAATTTCTTAGTATATTTCTCTTTGTTGATTCACTATTGTTATTAAGAGGTTTTTGATTTAATCTCGAAGAAACCAAAGTTGTTTGATCTAAAGAAGATGAATTTTCCATTGGTGATGACTCAAATTGATCATATGATTCTAAATCTTCTTCTTTAAGAACCTCTTTTGATTTAAGATAATCTCTTTGATCTGATTTATATTGTTTTGAAGATGTATTATTGTTGTTCATTAAAGATGATATAGAATTTGTGGATATATCTGTAGGAAGCATTGAGCGACCTTTTTCTTTTCTATTCCATATTTTCTTCATTTTATGTTATAATATTAGTCTACTTTAAAGAAAAAAAAAATAAAAAATTTTGGTTAGTATTAGAATGACGTAACAGCGGAATGTAATGGTGATGAAAAGTTACACATACTCTATATGCAAGTAATTAAAAGTGCTTTTTTCTCAGATTTTTAAATATGTAAATGAATAAATAATAAATAAATAAATTTTAGTGCAATGTAATAATAATAGAAAAATTAATTGTATTTCCCGAAGTTTTGTGTAATTCTGATGTCAAAGGAGGCCGAAAAGAACAGCACGATGTAGGGCTATGGAAGATTCCTGATTAACAATTGACAATAAATAAATGGTATAAGGTGTAGATTGAAACAACTATCACCTACTAATCAAGTAATTGACACCAACTAATTAGTCAAAAAAAAGTGGGGTTTAATAAAAATAAAAAAAAAGTATACTAGATCAAATATGTAAGTATCACACACACAATCAAATCAAAATTGTCACAAAAAAGTCCAAAAAAAGAACAAAAAAATTCGATGAAGACGCGTCGGTTTTTTTAGGATTTTTGCTTTGTTTTTGAATTTTGGTGATGTTACAGTGAAATTTGCTCTGTTGTTTTGTGCTTTTAAATACGTTGAAATTGCTTTTATTATAATCTAGATTATATATTTGAATTGTAATTTAAAAACTTTAAATTAAATAATTTTGCTGAGTATATATACAGCTTTTCCTTTGTTTCATCTTTTGTGTGGGGTGCCTGAAATAACTTCCCAATTCGATCATTTTATTTTTGTGTCTGTTAAGTAAAATCATTTTTTTATTATGATTATTTCATTTGAATTGTGTATATAGGTATTATCTATGCTATATAATTGTATTTGAACAAATTAATTCTAAGAAATCATAGTGTTAATTCTATATATAACTCTATATATGCCCTTAATCAAAAGATTATAGCAATATCATCCGTACACCGTAAGGATAATTATTATGAATTTAAAACAAAAGGTTGCTCTTTGCCCTTTTGATCTAATCTATCTGCAGATTAAACTATTTCTCTTTTGAATCTTATTATAATATCAAGCAATTGAAGCAATTCCTTATTTTAAAGTAGCGGATTATGTTTCTGTTACCTAGGTTTACGTTAAGACGTACGAATTGTTTTTTAACGAGAGGTACTCGTCTTCAATTACCTATACAAAATAGGGTCGGTATTACAAATAGATTTAAAAGATACATATCAAGTGAAACAATATCAAAAGATCTCAATTTAGGTGAGGATGATAACGTTGATAATACTGGTGTCTTTATAAAAGAATCTAATGAATCTCTATTTTATTTTGATCATATTTTAGCTTATAAAGTCTCAAGATATGATTTTGTTTACTTGTTTCTTAATTATGTTCATAATATGCCAGATGATAAATTAAAAGATTATGTATCTAAATTAACAGTTAATGTAAGTAAGAAATATCCATTAGAAATAACTGATTTTAAAATTGTTAGAAGAGATGGTGGTGCTTTTGTTAATTTTAAAATTCCTCCTGATACAGAAGTTTCTGAATTTAATAAATGCTTATTAGAAACTGTTAAGACTCATGAAGATGAAGGTTTTAGAAATTTCTTTTTACGTCCTCGTGTATTCCCTGTTAAAGGTGTTCCTTGGATTGAAGATCTTAGAAGATATCCAACTACAAGAATTAAAGTAGCTTTTGAAGGTCCTGATTTATCTCAAGAAGATTTATATCTTTTATTCAGAAGATATGGTGCAATTGCTGATATTGTACCACCAGCTCCCGATTCAAAGGATAGTCCAAGAAGTGCTTTTATTACATTTAGAAGCACAAGATCAGCTATCGCAGCTAGACATTGTGTTACTGGTTTAAAAGTTGGTGATACTACATTACATATCCAATATCAACAAGTCCTTAAGACAAATGCAATTTTCGGCTTTATTAATCAACATCAAAGAATCTTTATTCCATTATTCTTAGCTTTATTAGCAGGGTTTGCAGTTGTGATCTTTGATCCAATAAGACAATTTTTCATTGCTGAAAAGATTACAGATGCTTATTCAATTCAAAAACATTTACAAAATAATGGTGCCTATAAATTTATAAGTAATGTCTTTGCTTCAACTAGAAATATGATTTTTTCAAGTGGTGCTAGTCCATTAGAAAACTTAAATATTCCAGGTCTTTGGTCAGAACGTGATGATACTGCTAAAGAAGTTTCATTATGGTTAGAAGAAAATTCAAATACATTTATTATTGTTCAAGGTCCTCGTGGTTCAGGTAAAAGAAGTATGATTCAAAATATTGTTTTAAAAGATAGAAGTAATGTTTTATATTTTGATTGTGAAGCCATTTTGAAAGTAAGAAAGGAAAAAGATGTTATTGAAGCTGTTGCTCAACAATTAGGGTATTTCCCTGTATTTGCATGGTTAGGTTCCTTTTCAAAATTTATAGATTTAGTTGTTCAAGGTTTAACTGGTCAAAAATCGGGACTTTCTGAATCTAAGGAAATTCAAATTAAGAACATGTTAACTTTAACAGGTACAGTAATTAGAGATGTTGCTTTAACTAAATATGATAAAATTGCTGCTGATAATTGTTCTAAAAGTTTACCAGTACCGAAAGAAGATGATTATTTACAACAAAATCCAGATGATAAACCAGTCATTGTTATTGATAGATTCTTAGCTGCAAAGAAAGCTAATGATAGTAATTCATTTATTTATAAAGAATTGGCTAGTTGGGCAGCTGCATTAATTGCCATGAATACCGCTCATGTTATATTTATCACCGATGATGTTGGTAGTTTAAGTGTATTGAATGAATCATTACCTGGTTCTGTATTTAAAAAGGCCGTTATTTCTGATGCTTCAGCATCATCTGCTGAAAGATATGTCTTGGGTCATTTATCTGAAGTTAATAAGAAATATGCACCAGAAAAGGAAAAAATATTATTAGAATCAATTAAACCACTTGGTGGTAGAATGCTTGATTTACAAATGTATATTCGTAGATTACATAGTGGCGAAGAACCAGATCAAGCATTAAAAGGTATGATTTCTCAAACTTTGGAACAATTAAATCAAGTATTCACAGCAAATGATTCACAATTTGGGTTTACACCAGCTCATGCTTGGTGTATTATGAAATTATTAGCACAAAAAGATGAAGCTCATTTTGATGATATTTATCCAATGCCATTATTCAAAGGAAATACAGCTAAATTATTATTAGCTATGGAAACCGCTGAATTAATCTCGGTGGTAAGATCTCAAGGTATTATAAGTGCAATTAAACCAGCAAAACCAATTTATAAAACAGCATTTTTAACAATGATGGATTCACCAAAGATTTTCCAAGTATTAGAAATTGAATATTTGAATTCATATATTAAATTTGAAAGAGGTAGAATTAATCAATGGGAAGAAGAAGTTACTAAATATCAACATATGGTTGATTCTAAACTTTTCAGAGATAGAATGCAATACCTTGCAGATAAGATTAATGCTAGTTCCAACGCTATGAAAGTAGCTGAGAAACAAGTTATTGAATTATCAAAGAAATCTACTTGATTATTCAAGTCATTTATTCTAAATTGTGTATAATAGTTAGCTTTTTATATAAATCCACAAACTCTTGTCAATAAATTACCAGCCACACCGTGTACCTTTACCAGCCACGTTTGCCCAAAAAAATTATGCACAGCCGCGCCACAATTTGACACCTCCGAGGAAACTGTTTATCTTTTTTTGGTAGGACCAAATTTTTTTTTTGTGACACATCTTAAATTTATTAATAAACAATGTTTTATGACCTGTAACATTTACATTTTATTAGATTTACACTTCAATTTCATTTAAACCAGTGATTCCATATTTTTTTTATTCTTTTTGTATATTATTTGCATTTTTCTTTCTGTATTCTTTTTTCCAATTATTCTCTATTTATTACTCTGTTCCTAAAAAACCCAACAATTTTATAAACTCATAGACATCATTAAACATCAATTAGAATGCAATCTAATTTCAACTCAGGTTACTCCCAAGGTAATCGACAACAAAAGAAAGCTGATTTGAGGTTTAATTCACTCAACTCTCAGAATGGTTATAGAAGTTCAAATATTATAGGTGGTAGTAGGTTCCCATCCCACTCTACAACAATCTCAAACAGATCCAACATATCGTACAACAATTTACCAACATTTATAAAAACTTCAAATTTATTAAGACCTTCTAAGGATTCAATATCATCAGGTTTCCAAACCTCAGTTAATGATGAACCTCTCCCTTTTGTTTATAGAAGACCTAGTTTTGAATCAGGTAGTCAGAATAATAATAATTTAAATCAATTTCGTGCTTCAGGTATAAGTAGTAGATATGGTGGTCTCAAAATATTTAATGGTGATAAGAAATTGTTTAACAGGGAATCCGCTCATTCAGGTAATGGATTATTCCGTTTGTTTTCATCTGAAGGTTATAATAGTACATCATCTCAAACATTAGTTCCACCAAATAATAAAGAAACTCTTAAACAACAGCAACAATCTCAAACAACATTTCAAACAATTGACATGAATAATACTGGCCCAGGTTCACAAACATTAGGTGACCATGAACTTGATCCTGAAGTTGAATTTTTAAATTTCTTAAAATATCTTGTATTAATTGGTTTTCAATTGGTTAAAAAGGGATTCCTTTGGGGATTAATATTTTTTAAATTCGCCTTATCTATCCTAGTAACTTATATTAATAATATACCTGATCTGAAAGTCATGTTAGGATTTGATTTTGACCAAGAAAAAATCGAAGAGCAAGAAGTTCCACGTACTCAGGATCAACCTGACAATGCAACATCATTCCCATTAGGAAGTAATAGACTTACCGAAGATCGCTCAAAAAATTTATTCAGCAAATTGATTCCTACAGGATTCTCTACTCCGTTGACAAATTCCACAAAGAAGGTACTGACAGATTTTAATGCCAATTCGTATAACAATATACTTGATGATACCCCTTCATTACCTCAAAAATCCAATGGGTCTGTTTCTTTAAAATCATCTGAGAAATTCAACAAAATTGCCACTTTATTACACAACGAACAAGATACAGACTCAGATGTTGTTATTACTAAAGTTACTGCAAAGCAAAATACAAATGATGGTGCTGATTATGGTAGTCGTTTTTATAATTCTGTTAAAGTAGATGCAGATGCCATGCTCATGAAAACAGCTAATGAACATAAAGCTTCTATGGCCTATAACAATAATTTTGAAAGAAGTACACATGATTCAATCGCTGAATATAAGAATTCCATGGCTTTAGAGGATACTCGTGAACAAAGAGTCTCTAGAGTTAGGGATACTTTACAAAATATTTTATCTAAATCTGCATCAGCAAAGACACTTCATGGTGGAATGACTCCAAATCCAAAAGTTGAAAAAACTATAAGAAATTTAAATGAAATATACGATAAAAAGATTAACCAATTACGTTGGGTTAAAAGTGATGAAGAAGATTATTCCAATGGTTTAGAAAGTACAAGAAATTTCAAAAATTATCAAGAAATTATGGAAACTAGAGCTAAGGTTCTTAAATTAATTTCATTAATTGGTAAAAAGAAAGAAGAAAGAGTACTTGCACTTTTACCTGATCAATTGAGTATAGTTAATGGTTATTTCAGACAACCTGATTCTTCTCAAAAGATTATAGATGCATATAATGTTCCAATTACTGTTAGAGATATAAGAACTTTAGACAATGGTCGTTGGTTAAATGATAATATTATTGATTTTTATCTTGCTATGATTGTAGATAGATCAAAATCAGAAACTTCATCATTACCAAAGATATTTGCATTTACAACACATTTTTATTCAACTTTAAGTACAAGAGGATATCAAGGTGTTGCTCGTTGGGCAAGACGTGCTAAAGTAGATGTAACTAAAATGGATTATGTTTTTATTCCAGTTAATTTACATGAATCACATTGGGCTTTATCTGTTATCAACAATAAATTAAAGAGATTCCAATATTTTGATTCTTTATATGGTTCAGGTGGTACAATTCTTGAAAATTTAGCTAGTTATATGGTTCAAGAATCAAAGAGAATTTATGGTGAACAAGGAAATGGAGTAGATTATTTCAATTATAAACGTGATGATACCTTAATTACACCTAAACAAGAAAATGGTTACGATTGTGGTGTGTTTACTTGTACTACAGTAGAATATCTTTCACGCGATAAACAATTGACATTCTCTCAATTAGATATGCCTGTTCTTAGAGAAAGAATGGCTTATGAAATTTCTACTAAGAATTTATTAAATTAGATTTATCATATATTATTTACTAGCCAATTATTTTTTTATTTTATATAATTTATGTATAATAGAATCGATTAATTAATCATTAGCAAAATTATAATCGATGAAATCATCGATGCTATCGAGACGAATTTGATGAGACTTTACTAAATCATCATCTTGAGTTGATGGAAGGTCAATTTCATTATTAGCAACTACATTTCGAACATTTCCATCATCATGAATAACTGATAACATTAATTCCTCAGATTCTTCACTGTCATCTATTACAGCTGACATCTTCTCAATAAAGGAATCCTCTAATATACGTAATTGATTTAACAGCTCTGAATCAGTAGTAAACTCTATAACATGTTTTAAAGTAGTATAAAAATCCATGATTAATTTCTTTTTTGTTAAAGTTACTTGATCTGTTCTAATTTCAACAGCTTTTGAGTTTGAAATTTTAATAGCGTCAGAGATTTCAATTGCTTTATCAATTATCTCTTTACGAAATTGGTGAAATCTTTGTAATATTTTAATCCCATACCCTGTAATACTGTTTACCCCAGTGGACACTTTGTAATTCATAACAAATTTTTCATTTTGAATCTCTGCGTTCATAAAAATCTCCAACACACAAGGATTATCCTTGAGTACTTTCGCAATATCAACACAATGAGTTGTCAAGAACACGGTACATCTAAGTGAAATTAACTTTTCAACAATAGCAATGGAAATAGATACACCATCTCTATAGCTTGTTCCTCTACAAAGTTCATCTATAATAACCAAGGAATCCATATCACCTCTTTCTAAAATAAATGAAATGTCAGTCATTTCAGCGCTGAAGGTGGACATGTTTTCCTGTAATGCATCAGGTGATATTCTAGCATATAGAGATTTGTATAACCTAATATTTGCAAAATCTGCTGGAAGAAAAGAACCAATTTGAGCCATTATTTGAATTAAACAAATTTGTCTCAGATATACGGACTTTCCACTCATGTTCACACCAGTAATGATTTGAACTCTTGATGTGTCATGAAGCGAGATGATATCATTAGGAACAAACCTTGTTTTCATAATGTGCTCCAATATCGGATGTCTTGCCTTTTTAATTAAAGTAGACTCAGAAATTTCTGTACATGTGTATTGTCTTTCATTTCCAACAACACATAATGCTAAACTACAAAGCAAATCTAAGGTAGCAACAGCTTCCGATATCATAAAGAATGTAGACAGAAATGACTTCATATTAGAAATTAGTAAATCGATAACTTGTTCACTAATTACCAATACTTCGTGTAAAGCAGCTTCAACTCTCATATTCAATTTCATAAAATCCAATGTAGTGCACTCAATTATATCTTTCTTTCTAAGCTTCGTAATAAAGATATCTGGAACTTCATCTGGTGGATTTTTAATTTGAATATAGAAGCCTCTTTTGGAATTATATTTGGCCTCCAATATCATTTCATAGTCATTTCCTAATTGCGCAACCGATTTTAATATTTCATCCACCAGTTGTTTATATATCTGTCTATTAACATCTAGTAAGCCATTAGTTCTTGATTTAACTGCGTGGCATTGTTGTGCTTTTAACTCTAATGGTTTTCGTGCATATATACAATCTTCATTAATGCTTTCGTTAATTATTTCTAGAGTATTGTGGATATCTTCATGCATTAATATACTTCTAATCTGTACCAATAATTTACTATTGAATGATTGTAAAATTGAAGATAGCTTTGGACACAAAATAACCAACTCTTTAACCATTAGAACATTATTTATATTCTTATCGGATACAGATTCCAATGATACTTTGGGCTTTCTTGTTAAGAACGAGAACAATTTATCTAAATCAAAGCATTCTCTAAGATGATTATTTAATATAGACAGTGTATTTGGGTTATCAATTAGTTCTGCAATAGCTTCATGTCTACTGACGATAGATTCTTTGCTTGTAAGAGGTTGAAGGATATTTGCTCTTAATAATCTTTTCCCCATTGGAGTAGCAGCTTTATCAAGATGACTATATAATGTGATACCTTTAGAACTTGTATCTTGACTTTCAACCAATTCAAGACTCTTGATGGTATTTACATCCATAAACATAGTACTATCAGGCGCTTCATATTTGAATTTAAATTTTTCATGAATAAAACCAAAATCACTACTTTCTCTCATATAATTAATAGCAGCAAATAAACAATGGGACAACCAGTGTCTATTTCTTATTTCTGGTAAGACAGATTTAACCCATGTATCTTCAAAGTAACAGCTTAGAGATTGTAAACCATCTAAATCAGAAAAATATTTCTCTTTAATTCCAATTATATTAACAGTTTCTGGGAAATTACCATTGATTAACTTTACCAAAGTGGATAACCTAGGACTAACACAGTAATTTGGAACAATTATGATCATTCTATCTTTTAGATGAACAGATAGTTTATGGATTGTTCTAACATAAGTTTTTGAGTCAACAATCTGTGTGGCAATGATTGTACTTGTATTTGAGTTTAGAAAACAAATCCCTACATTTGGTTGAATATCAGCTGATTCATACACAGCACATAATATGGTTTCTTTTTGAACCGGTTCCATTCTACTCTCAGGAGGTCTTGTTCTTGAAAGACCAGTCCTTCTTGATTGTCTTGAATCCATCAACTCATCTATTGAAACTGAGTTCATGATCAAGGATATAGGTTGCCTAGTAGAATCCATTGTGTGATACTGTTAGATGTATTACGCCTATTATCAACTTAACAAGGAATATAAGAAATACCCTTAGGAATTTGAGTTAAAGTTTTACAAGATTTGAGAATGCGAAAAAATAATGCTCTAAATTTACAAATTTGAACTATTTAAAGATTTTACTTATAATAAGAATGTTCTTCTTTAAAAGATAATAACCGTTTATTTCTCTATTTTAACTTTTGTAAGTTCATCGGCAAGTTCGTCAATATCAGCTTCAGCTGGTGATGATTCATCTTTCTTTTCTTTATTGTCATCTGTAGTTGGCTTAACTGCTGGAATATCCTTTTCAGCTTCTGATATTTCTTCTGCAATTCTTTTAGATGCTTCTTCTGCAGCAGCTATAGAGTCTTCACCAGCTTCGGTGGCCGATTCTGCTTTTTCATCCTTTTTCTTCTTAGTATCCTCTTTCTTATCAGCATTGATCAATGCATCTAATTCTTCTTTCCATCCCAAATGTTCACATAACTTAATTATCATTTCATCACAATAACCCAATAACAAAATATCCTTATCTCTTGGTGAATTTTCAAATGATCCACATTCTTCTCTATTTATTAATACTCTGACAGTTTCTAATGATGTTTCTTCTGGTAATGAAGCAAATGGATAAACCGCTAACCCTGTACCTGCCACGATAGCAACATCAAACCCTTCAGTAGAATCATCATCCCAACAATCAAAAAACTTCACAGGTAAGGCTTCACCAAAGAACACAATATCTGGTTTAACATATCCTTTACATTTTGCACAAGTTGGAATACCTGAATCCATTTGTTTCTTTAATTCTTCAACTGGCATTTCAGTTTTACAATCAATACAGTGATTCTTTGCAAATGAACCATGTGCCTCCACTATAAATTCATCTTCAATACCTGCAATTCTTTCTAAAGTATCGATATTTTGTGTGTAAACTCTTTTTAATTTGTTTTTATCTTGAATTAATTTAATAAAATAATGGAATGGAGAAGGTTTAAATTTACCAGGATACAATTCACCTGCTAAAGTATAAAAAGCCTTTGGATTCTTACGAAAGTAATCTATGTCGAAGACAGCTTCGGCATAAGGAAGATCTAATTTCTGTAAATTGGAGTATAAACCAGTTTCAGGTGAACGAAAGTCGGGTATACCACAAGATGTAGATATTCCTGCACCTACCATAAACACCACATTAGATCCATTCATTTTTAATTTAGCAGCTAATTTTTCAATTCCTTTATCAACAGCTGGCATATCGTCTGATTTATTAGTATATAATGATTTAAATAAACTTGTAAACATTCAATATAAGTTAACCGAAATAAATAGCCCCATATACTTCAATAAATCAAAAAAAACGGCAAATCATAAAAAATCAAATCTCAACGATTTTTCACATTGGGGAATTTAATTTCCATCTTTGAAGTATTTAGTCATATTATTTTGTGCTGTGTTATACTGTTTGATAGAAACTCAAAACTCAACTATATTCACCAAAACATGAAGCAAAGAGTATCCTCATTAGATCTTAGGTTTCTTGTCTCTGAAATTGAGAAAGCAGCTGTTGGTTATAGACTTCAAAATATTTATAATTTAGTCTCTAATAACAGATCTTTTCTTTTCAAGTTTGCCATTCCTGACTCTAAGATTAACTTGATTCTTGAATCGGGCTTCAAGCTTTATTTGACAGATTATCAAAGGCCAACTGATTCACAACCTTCAAATTTTGTTACTAAACTTAGAAAACATCTTAAGACCAAGAGACTTACTAATATTAAACAAGTTGGAAATGATAGAATTGTAGTTATGGAGTTTAGTGATGGGTTTTATTATCTTTCTTTAGAATTCTTCAGTGCTGGTAATATTGTATTATTGGATGCAGACTTAAAGATTTTAACAGTCTTCAGATTAGTGGATGAACATGATAACAATGATCGTTATGCAGCTGGTCAAACTTATACTATGTTTGACAAATCATTATTTGAAACTTCACCTGAAGAAACAGCAGCTCATGTATATACCAACGAGGAATTAATTTCCTGGGTTAATAATGAAAATGAAAGAGCCCAAACATCAGAAGATGCAAAGAAAAAAGTTTTATCAATTCATAAATTAACCTTTATCAATGCTAGTTATTTATCATCTGATCTTTTAAAGATTATGCTTGATAGATTCAATGTCTCAAGTTCATCAAGTTGCTTGAATTTATTAACAGATTCTGAACTTTTAGATAAGACTGTTGAAGCATTAAATGCCACTGAAAATGAATTACAAACTTTAATTGAAACTCCGTTGGGTAAATTAGAAGGTTATATCATTAGCAAAATCAATCCATTGTACAAACCTTCTGAAAATCCAGAAGAACAAGCAGATGAAGATGATGCTTCTAATTTACAATATATATATGATGAATTCCATCCATATGAACCAGTGAACAAGAAAACAGATTCAACTAATTTTGAAATAGTGAAAGGATATAATAAAACTTTAGATAAATTCTTTACTTCTATTGAATCTTCAAAATCTTCATTAAAGAGACAACAAATGCAACATAATGCAGAAAAGAGATTACAATTAGTAAAAGATGAGCAATCTTCAAAGATTGAAAAATTAAACAATTTACAATCACAAAATGAACATAAAGCTGAATTAATCATGTTATATAATGAGCTTATTGAAGAATGTAAATCTAGTGTTCAAGCTTTAATTAATCAAAAAATGGATTGGAAAAACATGGAAAAATTAATTGAAATGGAAAAGAGTAGAGGTAATAAAATTGCTCAAATGATTAAATTACCTTTAAATTTACTCAAAAATGAAATAACAGTTAGCTTGCCAGATAATTATGATGATGAATATGAATCATCAGATTCTGATTCTGATTCAAGTAGTGATTCTAACTCTGATTCAGATTCTGACATATCAAATAAGAGATCAAATAAGAAGAAACAACAAGATAAAACAGTTGATGTTACTATTGACTTAAATCTTTCTGCTTTTGCAAATTCTACAAGATATTTTGATGCTAAAAAATCAGCACAAGAAAAACAAATCAAAACTGAAAAGAATGCAAATTTAGCTATTAAAAATACAGAAAGTAGAATTGCTCAAGATATGAAGAAACTTTCTAAAGAATCTAAAAATTCAAAAGAAATCAAGCAACTTCGTGCTAAATATTGGTTTGAAAAATTTTGGTGGTTCATTACAAGTGATGGTTATTTATGTATTGCTGGTCGTGACATGAATCAAGTTGATTTAGTCTATTATAAGCATTTTGATAATGGTAATGATACTTTAGTTTCTAACGATTTAGATGGTGCATTAAAGGTAATCATTAAGAATCCTTATAAAAATAAAGATATCCCACCTTCATCTTTATTCCAAGCAGGTATGTTTTCATTAAGTGCTACTAAAGCTTGGGAAAATAAAATTGTAACATCACCATGGTTTGTCAGGGGAAAAGATGTATCTAAGAAAGATTTTGATGGAAGTATTTTACCTGCAGGTTTATTAAATGTTTCCAAAGAAAAAACTTATTTACCTCCTTGTCAAATGGTAATGGGATTTTCATTGTTTTGGGTTGGAGATGAAACAACTACTGCAAAATACAAAAAAGCTGCAATTAATAGAGATGAAGAATTAGGATTTACTGCTGTTAAAAGTGATGAAAATACTAAGAATAAAGTTACTGAATTAAAAACTATGTTAGAAAAATTAGGTAATCTTGAAGAAGCTGAATCTAAAGAAGAAGAAGAAAAAGAAGAAGAACCAGAAGAAGAAGAAAGTTTACCTGAACCCGTTGAAAAATCATTATCTAATTTACCAGTCAATGCACCGGGTCCAAATGATCAAATTCAAACCAAGATTAGAGGTAAAAAGAATAAGTTAAAGAAGATTAAACAAAAGTATGGAGATCAAGATGAAGAAGAAAGAAGATTAAGAATGCATATCTTAGGTACTTTGAAACAAGTTGAAGAAAGAGAAACTTCAGTACATACTACCGATGATAAGAATGAAAAATCTTCAGGTGTTAATAGAGCTTTACGTAAAAAGCAACAAGAAGCACATCAATTAAAGAAATTGATTGCTGAATTAGAAAATACTGGTGATGTTGATAAAGATGATGAGACTGCAGATCTTTCTGTATCATCTTCTAAAGAAGTTGAGCCATGGCATATTACTATTTCTTCTTTAATCCAATCTCCTAATAAAACAGATACCGTCATTGATTGTATTCCAGTATTTGCACCATGGATGTCATTATCTAAATGTGCTTATAAGGTTAAGATCCAACCAGGTAACTTAAAGAAAGGAAAAACAGTAACAGATATCTTGGAATTTTTCAAGAAACATACTAAACAATTACAAAAAGATGGCGCAGATTGGTCTGATTCTAAGAATTTAATAGAATTAATCAATCAACAAGATGCATTATTATGTTTAACTGCAAATAAATTAAAAGTTACATACCCTGGTGGAGATCAAAAATCTAAAAGTAATAGCAATGGTAATAACAATAAAAACAAAGGAGGTAAAAAGAAATAATGATTGTTTGCTGTATGTATTTTTTTTTGTTTATTTATTTATTTATTTATTTATTTATATTATAGATTAATAATTATATAAGATAATAATGATATAGATTTCTAAAAACCCGAGAGCTTACTTCTAGCAAAGTTAAATGCATTGAAAAGACCCTTTTCACTAAGATCAATTTTTATATTAGTAGCATCTTCAGTTGGGGCTTTAGTAACTCTAGAAGCAATGACTGCAGAATCTATTTCTAATATAATACCATCATCTATAGCTTCATCGATAGCTAATATGACCATATCATAAGAGTCCATGATTGATTTCTTATCGATTGAATTCTTTAAGATGATTTCAAAAGCTCCAAGTAAACCTTGTAAAACATTGTATAATAAACATTCATTTTCATTTAAACTACCAATGATATAAATAATACAATCAGCAAATTCCTTATAAACAACGGTATAGTTATCTATTAAACTTATATCTGAGTTTTGTTTCCAAGTCTTTGCAAAAATATTTGATTCGAATTGAAGTTGTTTTTTGTTACTTGTTAAAAGTTCCTCTACATCTTCAGCTTTCATATGTGGTGGTTTATAATATTTGGCGAAAAGTCTCTTACCGTCATTGTTCAATATAACGGCAGCCTTGATGGTGTAGAGCGATACTTCAAAAGGCATTGTTGGGTATATGAATTGATTAATTGATATAAATAAATAGATCAAATGATTATATATAGAACAACACTGTCTCCCTTTACTAGCAAAGCTGTTCCAGCCAAATCAGCCAGCCAGCGCACACAACAAAAAAACACGTCCAAATTTCAATTTTTTTAAGGTTTTTGGGGTCGATCGTCCATTTGGCGACGCGTCGATATTTTACAAATTCCAAGATTTTTTTTCTATGTGGTCGAGTTTTGTTATGATATAAAACTGATTGTTGGCTGTTGATTAATTTACTTAGTGATACATTTAAGTATACTAATCAATTCTATATATATCACAAAGGGGAATAATGTCTTCGGAGCGAAATTTTAATTTCCATTTGCTCAGGATATCAATAGCTCAACTTCTAAAAGCTCATGGTTTTGATAAATGTAACAACCAAGTACTGGATACAGTTACTGATCTTTACCTTAAACATTTTCAATTACTTCTAAAGACAGTTAATAAATACAAACAGATACGGGACGATGACGATGATATAGATGAGCCTGTTATTCAAGATATAGCAAATGCATTTATTGATCTTAAAGTGATATTTCCATTAGCTAAAATAGATGCTTATGATATAAGTCCATTAACTAACAAAGGTATAGAGAATTTTGAAGATTGGTTTCAAAATGAAAAGAATTCAAGAGCAAGAGAAATTGCACGTCCTTCATTTGATTTCGTTAGAGAAAAAATGCTATTATCTAAAGAGAAAAATGATATAAATAGTAAAATGGATAATTTTACAGCTGCAATTGGACAGGGAAATAGACAAAATAGTGGTATTACCGCAAATTCTAATCCAGATGGTAATGATAATAATGATGAAGATATAAATAATGAAGTCGAAGAAAGAATAATAGTGGATGAAGATTGGCTTAAATATCAATTGAGACAACAATTAGATGATGATGATAATTTTAAAATCACTGGAACTTTATTAGCAGATCATATTCCATCAGATAAAAAACAACCAAAATTGAAAAAACCGAATCATGACTTTCTTATTGCTGGACCTACACCTGAAAAATTAATTGATTTCCTCCCGTATATTAAAAGTGATGATGAAAGTTCAGAAGATGAAGATGATCCAGAAGATGAAATTGTACCTTTGAAAGATAATATGGAAGAAGAAAACGATCAAGAGCAGAATGATCAACATCAACAACAACACAGAACATATTCTACAGGAGAATATGATGGTGGATTAGATGGTCACAGAATGGTGTATGAAGATGCAGATGCAAATAGTGTTGGTTCGAACGAATTTGGTGGAGACATTCATATGGTTGATGAAGATGGATTTGATTATTATGAACATAGTACCACCGGTAATAATGAATTAAACTTATTTGGAAATGATTCATCTATGTATTATTAATTAGAATAAATAAAGAATTGTATTATAATGTTATATTTTTTTTTACGGATTAATTAGTTTTAGAGGATATAAAAAAACGTATATTGCTCCTGTATACTTATAAAAAAAACCTATATGTATGTACAACACAACATTATTTATGGGGTGCGACAGCCATCATAATGTGTTAACGTTTGAGTATCCTAATACTTTTGAAGTTAATAGACAGGTTTTGGTGTAACCTGCTATATATATAAATTGCGGGTTTAGCCCAGTCGGGAGAGAAATTGGTCCTGAGTTGTTTTAGTACGAGTTGATGATCCGATATCAAATCAACAAGGAAAGAGCCGAGGTTAGTTGTCAATCTGTGCTCCTGGTTAGATTGCCCTGTAACTCGATAAAGAAGGAAGAAAAATCTTTTGAATGTTTCAGAAACTAAGACAAAATGGGAATTCTAGAGGGTTTATATAACTATTGGTATACAGGATAATGATAACATCTGAAACAAGATAAACGTGATTCATATTTACAATTATTCAAAAAAATTGTTTATTATTGTGACAAATGCAGATCATTTCATATATGATTTTATCAGCATGTTTCAGAATGTCCATTGAAGTCTACAAATGTGGGATAAAAAATAGTTTTTAAATGTTATTTTATCACTTTGTGATTATTATTATTTGTTCCTGTTTTCAATTATCAGAGCTTATCTAATGAACTATTAATCGATATCCCCACATAAACGTTTATATGTTTGTAAATAAAACTATATCCTTATTTAAATCGTTTGTAATTCAACAAACAAAATAAATGATCATTCAACACTTTTCGGTTGAATGTGAGATGTTTTTATAATGTTTAAAACTAATACTTTTTACGGATTATTTAATGAATATGTTTTTTAAGGTTAAAAAATAGTATATTCCACCAAGCTATACATTTATATAAAAAAAAACCTGCCCGGCTTCTACTGATGAATCTGGCGATGAGAATTGATAAGGTGGTTTAATTTGAGATTTGGTTGCTGAGACTGTTAGCTTCTCCAGTTGACCAATGGCTGGAAATAGTTGAGAGTAAAATTTCGTCTTTAATGTACAATATATATAAGCAGTAGCTGACTGGATGCACATCAGGGAGTATGTGCGAATTTGAGATTTGTTCAACTAATTTGATTGATTGATTGACATTATGAAGACTTGAGAGTAATGATTTTTCGTAATTTATGACAAGTTAATTATTGCAATGGGAGACTGTATGCAAATGAACTGCATGTCAAAAATAATACCGAAAAATAAGAGATTTAGTCAATTTTATTATGCATAGAAGAATATAATCGAATGCAGAGGAAAAGTTCGAAATACAACTATTGGCATAAAAGTAATGACTGCAGAAGGAAGATTTAAAAAATACATGTCACGAGGAAGGATATTGACACGGAAAGAGTCAAGGAGTGAAACGATCAACTAAGATGTCACATAAACTAATCTCTCTTCCATGGAAGATTACCTTGAAACTCGATAAAGAACAGAGGGGGGATCTTTTTGAATGATCCTATTATTTTTTGAAAAAAAAAACGGGGAATTTTGAAAGTTTATATAGTAATTTTTTTTTGACTGACGCAAAAAAAAGCGCTATGGTCATGGAATATTTAACCAATAATATTAAAGTACAATAATTTTTATAAAAATGCTAATAAGGGATATGTATATACACTTTCAGTCTACTTAAAATCTCTTAGGTCTGACGTTACCTCTAAAACCACCTCTACCACCTCTGGAACCGCCTCTTCCACCTCTACCGCCTCTAGAGCCGCCTCTTCCACCTCTTCCACCTCTTCCACCTCTTCCACCTCTAGAATCACCTCTTCCACCTCTAAAACCACCTCTTCTATCATTGAAATTTTTATGAGCTGGTCTTTCATCATCACTACCATCAGCAAAGGCATCTTCTTCTTCATTATTCTTACCACGCTTGAATTTTAATCTATTTCTTTGACCTCTAACTGGACCTTGTTTAACTGCTTCAACATAAGCATCAATTGAATTTCTTTCACCACTTAATAGATCATCGTCATCATCATTATTATCATTGATGACAAGTTTACCATTCTTAGTCTTGAAATTAGATGATTGACTTTGACCTTGATTACCACCTTTCTTTGGCATTGAAGATGAAATATGAGCTAATGTTTGACGATCTAATAAATCTAATGGAACACCATTAGATTCAGAAATAAATTGTTTACCAACTTTTTTAGAGTTATTATTATTACCTCTTTCTTCTTCATCGTCTGATTCATCTTCAGATTCAGAATCATTACCATAAAGTGCTTGTTCATAAGCAGAAGCATATTTCTTTTCGGAACCAGTATTAGTTTGTGGTAATGGAATACCACTTTCAGCTGCTTGAATTTGCTTCTTCTTAGCTCTAGCTTTACTTTTCTTAATATTAGCAACTAATTTTTGATCTTCTTCAGGAATATTTTGTTCAATTAATTCAACACCAAATTTACGAATTAATCTTTCAATAAGATGTTTAACTTTACTCTTAAAATGACCTTTATGTTCATGAGACCAACGCATTAAATTAGCTAAAAGTGGTCTAATACCATTAGTAATCATTTCTTCAGGTAATGTTAAAATTGAAACTTTAACAAAACCAAGAGTAGCTTTAACAATTTCACGATTGTTTGAAGTTAAAAATAATTCAACAGTTGAATTAATTTCAATTAATAATTCAGTTGACATCTTAGTATGGAATTCATACATTAAACATGATAAAGCAGTAATAGCAGCAGAAACCATATGTGGAGTAGCACCAACTAAACCAGCTGAACACATAGTAAAATATTCTTGTAATGAAGCTGATGAATCTGGAATTGATTCATCCATACCTGGAACTTTACTATTTTCAATATTTGAACCTTCAAATTCAATTAATTTATTACCCATTGCAATTAAAATATTAAATGATAATTCTCTTGATTTATCATTGACATTTTTAGTTGAAATGATAATTTCAGAAATAATAGATGGAATGAAATATAAATGAGTTGATGGTAAATTTTCAATTAATGGTAAAATAGCACCTAATCTTGCTGGTTTAGCAGCAGGAAGAACAATTTCTGAAGTTTCAACTAATTCTTTGATTATTTCGGTATAAAATTTATTAATTGAATTAATACCAGTGTCAGATTCCATTAATTTAGTAATAATTCTATATGATCCTTTTTGAATATTAACATCTTGAATTTTAACTGTAATATTAAAGATACTGAAAAGTGGAATATGACTATCTTCTGGTAAATATTTAGACATATAAACAAACATATCCATAAGATTAACACCTAATTGTGGAACAGAATTTTTAGATACAGGTTGTTCACTCTTTGTTAAATCTTCAGGTTTCATACCTTGTAAAACTTGTGAAAAAGTTTCTGAAGTTTTGTTAAAAATATTTGTTAAATCTTCTGGTGAAATAATTCTTAAGAAAGCATCAATTGTTTCAGCAACATAACCACGGTTATCCATTGATGATTCACTGAAAACATTCATTAATGATAAAACCATATTATATGCAATATTATCAGAAAGATATTTCAAGGTTTCTTTCGATTTTGATTCAGGAAATTGTTGTTTAATTAAAACATCTTCAGATAAAGCACCATCACTATAAGCTAAATTACTTTCAACTAATAATTTTAAAGCATGACAAATAGTACCTCTTAATTTAACATTTTCATATAATAAACTTGATAAATTAGATACAAATTCAATAGTAAAACTTTCTGGAATATCAGTTGCTAAATCACAATAATGTGGTAATAATGACCATATTTGATCAATAATTGTTTCAAAAATTTTAGCATTTGCTGAAGCACCCATACCTTTAGCAATTAATCTTTCAAAAAATGAAACTAATGGTAAAATTTCTTTAATATAATAACCTAATGAATCATTACGAACATTATCTCTTAATATTGGTAATAACCAAGCTCTACCAGTTTTTGAATGATTATTTAAATTTAATGGTAAAGTATTTAAAACGGTTTCAGAACCCATAGCAACAATAGCTGAAGAAATAACATCTTCAGATACTTGATTTAATTCAAACCCATCTTGTTCATTTGATCTCCATTCACCAACAATTTCTAAATGTTGAATAAAATCTGGATTAGATCTAAATCCTAATTTAGTTATTAAAGCAGAGGTTAATTCACAAATTTCAGAAGCTGCATGTCTATATTTAACATTTAAAAATTCAAAAGTAATATCAGCAATATTTGTAATAATTTCATCAATTTGTTCATAAACTTGTGGCTTTACTAAAGGTGGTAATAATAATAAATCAGAATCAATAGAATCAACAACAATAGCAATAAGACATTGAGAAGCTGAAATACAAATATTTTTATTTTCAGAATTGAAAAAATCACCAACAATTTGGAAAACTTGTGGTAATTTTATAAAACATTGTAAAGAATCAACATTACTTGAATAAGCAGTAATAGCTTTAGCAATGACAGCTAACCATGATGGGGCTAAATGAGCATCATTAACTTGAGGTTTTAAATCAAACATAACATTTAAAATGCTAACGAATTTATCATTATCAACAGAATCATTCATTGATTTAAATAAACCTTCAAAAGCATTAAAAGCAGCTGTAATTAAATATTGATCTGAAGTTTTTGAAATTTCTAATAAAACATCACATAATGGAGATATTTGAGAGATTGGCCAAGAATTTGCATTTGTAATAGAAGTAATTAATTGTAAATTATGTATTATTAAAGAATTTGAATCTTTTGATTTTTTATTACCATTATTTTCTTGTAAAAATTTAATAATTGAATTTAAAGCGAATTCACCACAAATTGGAGAAGCAGGATGTTCTAAAGATGGACCGGCAGGAATATTTGATAAAACTGAATTAACAGCATCTTGAGCTCTCTTTCTAACTTTTGGTCTTGGATCAAGAGATAATTGTAATAAACCAACTAAACCTCTCTTTGGAGAAATTTTATAATCATTTGAATTAATCCAAGCACGAGAATCTTGAACGACTAATAAAGCTTCTAATACACCAATAGCAGATCTTAATAAAGGAGCTTCAGATGACTCACTAGTTAAAGTTGGAGCTAATTTAGTTAAAATTTCACTAAATTTTGATTTAAGTAAAGTCTTTGGAGTAAAAGGAACAACTATATCAAGAAAATAAACAGCTTGAGTAGCTAAATTAATATCTTTAATATCATCATCAGAATCACAACATTGATCTAAAAGTGATAAAAATGAAACAAAATAAGCAATTGGAGATTGTTTTTGATTTTGTTCTTTTAAATTTTCATCAATTGCTTGTAAGACTAAAGCTAATTGTTGTTGATTTGGGAGTTTAGATGTAACTTGAGATCTAATTCTGTCGAACTTAGCGTCAAGCTCTATTTGAGCGACGTATTGATCTTCAGATGCAGACATTTAATTATATGTATAGAATCTAACACACAAAGAAATGAAAAAGAGTATAAAATAGATATAGAAGATAGTTAATATATTGTAAAAAAAAAATATCTTTAAAAAAAAAAAAAAAAATTTTTGTTCTACAATTGAGGCGGTGTACTGTCTCTTCTAACAAATCCCAATTAGGCAATATTGACACTTCTCTTAAAATGGCAGATTTTATTTAAATTTTTTCTTCAAAATTCTCGATGAACTTTTTATACTACGTAAATTTGAGTAATCAATATTTATTGTATGTCATATTTCATTCATATATTTCATATATTATAACTTACATACACACACACACAATGAAGGGTATGGTAAGAATAAGACTCTCAAGAATGGGTAGAAAGGGTCAGCCCGTCTACAATATTGTTGTTACAAAAAATAAAACTAGAAGAGATGGTTTACCAATTGAAGTCATAGGTACATATAATCCAATTCCATCTCCATGGCCATTAACTCCACAACATATTAAAGATGGTGTTGTTCCAACAAAAGATGTTAAATTAGATTTTGATAGATCAAAATATTGGATTTCTGTTGGTGCTCAACCAAGTGAAACTGTTTCAAGATTATTTAAAAAAGCTGGTATTCTTTATCCAGGTTGGCCAAAACCTTCTCTTGATAGATCATATCAAGCTTCTTTAGAAAAACAAAAGATTGTTCCTGCCCCAGAAGTTGAATTAAAACAAGTTAGTCCAGAAGAACAACCTGAAGAAAGTCAATAAATAAATATCACATACTCTCACTCTCACTCTCACTCTCACTCTCATTCACTCACAAGAAACCCATGTATATTAATTCATAATGGGGAATTATCAACGTTATGACCAACCAATATTATATATATAACAATTATATATAGCCCACAGCAAACAAAAGAAACCACTTGTATATACAAACAACATAATTTCTTAATAAAATTAAAAATTGAAAAAAAATTAACATCTTAGCCTAAAATAGCAATAAATTAGCGATCTTTCTTTAGTAAAATTATAAAATCATCCTATATTTAATAAGATGATAATCCTTTCTTTTTAATATCGACATCTTTGTTTCCTTTATATGACTATAGCACTTGGCTCTTCTTTTGCATATACAAGAATTTGACAAGGATTAGTGATCTCCTATTTTATACTTTCTCTTTTTATCACAGCTGATTTTTTTTTTAATTTAGCCCCCTTTTTTCTCCGCATTGTATTAAAAAAATGTCTTTTCAAAATTCATTATTACAATCAGATAAATTAGCATTAGTTATTCCAAATCATGGTCCAAAAATCACATATTCTGAACTTAATAGAATAATAGTTCATCTTCATAAGATTTTTGAAAATAATCTTTTAGTTGATGATGATAAACCCCATAATAATAATAGCCAATTATCAATTGCAATTGCATTACCTAATTACTTAGAATTTGTTGGGATTTATCTTGCAATTACAACTTATGGTTATATAGCAGCACCTTTAAATCCAAAATATAAATCAAAAGAATTTGATTTTTATTTAGAAGATTTAAATGCTTCAGCAATTGTTGTACCACGTTATGAACATTTAAAAATTAATAAAAATGAATCTGAAGTTATTAAATCTTCAATTGATAATAAGTGTACATTGATTGAAACTTGGTATGATTCTGCACGTAAGGTTATTCAATTTGAAATATTCAAATATAATCCTTTAAAAAATTCTTTTAAAAGTATTTATACTTCAATGTATACTTTAATAACACCAGTTAGTTCAAATAGTATTAATGAATCTTCAAAGCCAAAATCAAAAGGGTTTTTTGATTTTTTAAATCCTTCAGATCCTTTATATTTTGATGGTAATGCTAATCCAGATGATATTGCAATGATTTTACATACATCAGGTACAACTGGTCGTCCAAAAGCTGTACCATTAACTCATAAAAATATAACTACATCAATGTCAAATATTGAAAAAACTTATAATTTAAATGAAAAAGATACAACATATTTAGTTATGCCATTATTTCATGTTCATGGATTAATTGGTGCTTTATTATCAACTTTACATTCTCAAGGTACTGTTGTTATTCCACCAAGATTTTCAGCTAGTTTATTTTGGAATGATTTTATTGAACATAATTGTAATTGGTATACTGCTGTACCAACAATACATTTAATTATGCTTAATATTCCAATTCCAAAAGATTTTGAAATTAAAGGAAAAATCAGATTTATAAGATCATGCTCAGCAGCTTTAGCTCCCGATACTTTTAAAAAATTAGAATTAAAATTTCAATGTCCTGTTGTTGAAGCATATGCAATGACTGAAGCTGCTCATCAAATGACTTCAAATAATTTACCAATTTTTTTCAGTAATAAAGTTTCACGTAAACCAGGTACTGTTGGTGTTGCACAAGGTGGTGTTAAAATGACTATTCTTGATGACAATGGTAATGAATTACCAAAAGGTATTAGAGGTGAAATTGCTGTATGTGGTGAAAATGTTACTCCAGGTTATTTAAATAATGAAAAGGCAAATTCAGAAAGTTTTGTTGAAATTAAAAGATTTTCAAAAACTTCATTTAATAAAGAATGTATTGAAAGATTTTTCAGAACTGGTGATCAAGGTTATTTAGATAATCAAGGTAGAATTGTAATTAGTGGTAGATTAAAAGAATTAATTAATCGTGGAGGTGAAAAAATTGCTCCAAATGAAATTGATGGTGTAATGCTGGAAAATCAAAAAGTTGCAGAAGCCGTATGTTTTGGTGTATCAGATATTAAATATGGTCAAATTGTTCATGCAGCTGTTGTATTAAAGGAAAATGAAAAATTAACATCAGATGAATTAACTAAATTTATAAGTTCAAAATTATCAGATTTTAAAGTTCCAACAAAGATTTATTTTGTAAAAGAACTTCCAAAGACTGCAACAGGTAAAGTTCAAAGAAGATTATGTGCTGAAGTTTTTGGTGGTAAATCTAAGATTTGAAATTAAAGCAAAAAACAGTTACTAATTATTATATACATTATTCATTATACTATTTATTTGTCTATTATACATATATAAGTAAAACACTTTTTAATTCAATAAATAAGGTCTTTCATTCCAAAAATCATCTTTAATAATATCACAATGATATAATTTTATTTCAGATTTTCTAAGTCTTTTTTGTAATTTATCCTTTTGTTTATTTGATAATTCTTTATGATTATTATTATTATTATCTTCATTTTCACTTGAAGAATCCATTAATTCACGTACTAAAATTGATCCTTTCTTATACATTTCAGGTTCATTATTATAATTAATTCCACAATCAGTAAATAAAATTTCATTTTTATCAGCTGCTAAAGTTCCCGATAATTTAGCTTCAGCTTCTTCTGGAGTTAACTCAGTTTTTAAAATCAATGACCAAAAGGATGTGTTATATAAATTATTAATATGACAATCAACTTGTCTCCATGAAAAATAATCTCTAACATTACTTTCATTAGGATAAACAACAGCACGAGCATCGAAAGTCGGAAGACGATCAATACTTAGTTTATTAACTTCACCTTCTTCTTCTTTAAAATATTCAGACCAATGATAATTATAAAATGCGGTAAATGTAGATGCAAAAGTTGTAATTAATTTAAATTCACGTCTTTGAAATAAATCACATGATTTCCTAAGTAAAAAAGAATATTCATCAGATTCACCATATGCCATTAAAATATCAGGTATTGCCTTCATTAAATCTAATGCTGCTGCATTCATTAAATCTAATGCTCTTTTATCATTTGGTTTAGCAAATTCATATTTTGATGATATCTTATGGAAACCTCTACCATCTATTCTAATAACTATACTTGTTTCAGGAAGTAAAGTTGACTCTCTTTCAAAATTTCTAACATATTCATATTTTGAATTTGCCATTGTTATATATAGCTATAGCTTAATATAGTTTAGTTTTTTATCTATTTACTGATAGTATAAGTACTACATGTTAGAGTCATAAGAAAAGATTTACTACTATAGATATTTTTTCTTCTTTACTCTTTCACTGCCGTGAATTTCCCTAGGGATTTAAGGCTGTGATGTCACTAATATTTGTGATAAATTGATAAAAGAATTTAGATTTATGATGGATATTTACTAACGGATATATAGTACAATATAATTATATAAACTTAAAACTTTGAAGATAGGAGAAGAATAAACATCAATATACTTTAATTCAATAAAAATAAACTAATATAATAAAGAAAAAATGAATAGTGTAATGCAAATAGTCACACCACCTTACACCAAAGCGGGTAACAAATTAAAAAAAATTTAAGAAAAAAGAAAAAAATTTAAAATTTTTTTTTTAATCTAAAAACTTCTAATTAAGTAAAGTAATTGATCTTTGTGATTTTATTTTTATTTAAATTCATTATAGAATTGTCCTATTAGTCTTAGGTATAATAACATAAAGAATCCATTAGGATAATATAAATAATGACTAAGGCTTCTTTTAGAACTTTGGAAAGGGAACAACGTTTTAAAAACCCTCCAAAGGATAAGTCCGCATTTCCTTTATTACAAGATGCTGTTAAACCTCATATTGGATCATTTAATGCTTTAACTGATGGCCCAGATGGTGGTTTATTAAACTTGGCTGTTAAGGATATCGGTACTAAGACTATCTTCGATTCAAATGATACCGATCGTCTTGGTAATAAACTTAATATTAGAGTTGATTCAGTTCAAATAGCTAAACCATCAGTTCCTGCAAATGATAGATTATCAATGAATAGAAATACTTATCCATATGAATGTAGAGAAAGAATGACCTCATATCGTGGTAGACTTTTATTAAAAGTTGCTTGGTCTGTTAATGATGGTGAAGAAATTAGTGAAGTTAGAGATGGTGGTTCTATTCCAATTATGATTCAATCAAATAGATGTCATTTAGAAAAATTATCTCCAAGTCAATTAGTTGATCACCGTGAAGAATCTGATGAATTAGGTGGTTATTTCGTTGTCAATGGTATTGAAAAATTAATTCGTATGTTAATCGTTCAAAGAAGAAATCATCCAATGGCTATTATTCGTCCTTCATTTGCTAATCGTGGCGCTTCTTATTCATCATTTGGTGTTCAATTAAGAGGTGTTAGACCTGATCAAACTTCTCAAACAAATGTTTTACATTATTTAAATGATGGTAATGTTACATTTAGATTTTCTTGGAGAAAAAATGAATATTTAGTTCCTGTTGTTATGATTTTAAAAGCATTAATTGAAACAAATGATAGAGAAATTTTTGATGGTATTGTTGGTGCTGATACTGAAAATTCCTTTTTAACTGATCGTTTAGAATTATTATTAAGAACTTATAAAAATTATAATTTATATTCACAACAAGAAACTTTAGCTTACTTAGGTGATAAATTTAGAGTTGTATTTGGTGCAACTCCTGATGTATCTGATGTTGATGTTGGTAAAGAAGTTTTAAAGAGAATTGTATTGGTTCATTTACCAAATAACGCAGATAAATTTAGAATGTTATTATTTATGATTAGAAAACTTTATACATTAGTCGCTGGTGACTGTTCTCCAGATAATCCAGATGCTACTCAACATCAAGAAATTTTACTTGGTGGTTTCCTTTATGGTATGATTTTAAAAGAAAAAATGGATGAATATTTACAAAATATTAGAGCTCAAATTCAATCGGATATAAATAGAGGTATTGCAATTAATTTTAATGATAGAAAATATATGTCAAGAGTATTTATGAGAGTTAATGAAAATATTGGTCAAAAATTACAATATTTCTTATCAACTGGTAATTTAGTTTCACAATCTGGTTTAGATTTACAACAAGTTAGTGGTTATACCGTTGTCGCTGAAAAGATTAATTTCCATAGATTTATTTCTCATTTCCGTATGGTTCATAGAGGTTCTTTCTTTGCCCAATTAAAAACTACTGCTGTTCGTAAGTTATTACCTGAATCATGGGGGTTCTTATGTCCTGTCCATACACCAGATGGTTCTCCGTGTGGTTTATTAAACCATTTAGCTCACAAATGTCAAATTACAACTTCTGCATCTGATGTATCTAAAGTTCCACAAGCATTATTTAAACTTGGTGTTTCTCCAAGTTATTCTGCTGTTAATTCAGCTGGTCCAAATGTTTGTTGTGTTCAATTAGATGGTAAAATTATTGGTTGGGTTTCTCATTCTCAGGGTAAAGTTATTGCTGATACTTTAAGATATTGGAAAGTTAATGGTGAACACGGTTTACCATTAGAATTAGAAATTGGTTACGTCCCACCTTCTTCAAATGGTCAATATCCAGGTTTATACCTCTTTGGTGGTCACTCAAGAATGATTAGACCTGCTAAATATTTACCATTAGAGAAACAAGATATTTTAAGTCCTTTTGAACAAGTTTATATGAATATTGCAGTTATTCCATCTGAAATTGAAAAAAATATTCATTCTCATGTTGAATTTGCTCCAACTAATATTTTATCTATCTTAGCTAACTTAACTCCATTTTCAGATTTCAATCAATCTCCAAGAAATATGTATCAATGTCAAATGGGTAAACAAACCATGGGTACCCCTGGTGTTGCTTTAGTTCATAGAAGTGATAATAAATTATATAGATTACAAAGTGGTCAAACTCCAATTGTTAAAGCCAACTTATATGATGATTATGGTATGGATAATTTCCCAAATGGTACCAATGCTGTTGTTGCAGTTATTTCATATACCGGTTATGATATGGATGATGCGATGATCATCAATAAGAGTGCCGATGAAAGAGGTTTTGGTTATGGTACTGTTTATAAAGTTGAAAAAGTTGATTTAAGTATGAGTAGAAGACGTGGTGATCCAATTACACAACATTTTGGTTTTGGTGAAGATGAATGGCCAGAATCATGGAAAGAAAAATTAGATGATGATGGGTTACCAATCGTTGGTGTTCATGTTGAAGAAGGTGACCCAATTGTTGCTTATTATGATGAAACTCTTGGTAAGACTAAAGTTAAAACTTATCATAGTTCAGAACCTGCATATATTGAAGAAGTTAAACTTCTTGGTGATGATAATGGTACTGGTGAATTCCAATATTTAACAATTAAATATAGAATTACAAGAGCTCCATTAATTGGTGATAAATTCTCTTCAAGACATGGTCAAAAAGGTGTTTGTTCAAGAAAATGGCCACAAATCGATATGCCATTTACTGAATCAGGTATGCAACCAGATGTTATTATTAATCCACATGCTTTCCCATCTCGTATGACAATTGGTATGTTCGTTGAATCATTAGCTGGTAAAGCTGGTGCATTACATGGTGTTTCTCAAGATGCTACTCCATGGAAATTCAGTGAAAGTGATACACCAGCAGATTTCTTTGGTGAACAATTAAAATCTGCAGGTTATAATTATCATGGTAATGAACCAATGTATTCTGGTGTTACTGGTGAAGAATTACGTGCTGATATTTATATTGGTTTAGTTTATTATCAACGTTTACGTCATATGGTTAACGATAAGTTCCAAGTTAGATCTACTGGTCCTGTTAATTCCCTTACTATGCAACCTGTTAAAGGTAGAAAGAGATCTGGTGGTATTCGTGTTGGTGAAATGGAACGTGATGCTTTAATTGGTCATGGTACATCATTCTTATTACAAGATAGATTATTAAATTGTTCAGATTATACTCAAACTTCTATTTGTAGATCATGTGGTTCATTATTATCTACACAAACATCAGTTCCAAGAATTGGTTCAATGGCAACAATTAGATGTAGACGTTGTTCACAAAAACTTGATTCATCAAATTACAGTCTTAAAAACAAAGTCGATGAAATGGATATTTGGGAAGATGGTCAAGGTAATAAATTCATCGGTGGTGGTGATACAACTACTGTTGCTATTCCTTTCGTCTTAAAATACTTAGATTCTGAATTATCAGCTATGGGTATTCGTATGCGTTATAACGTTGAACCAAAATAATCTCAATAATAATAATAATAATAATAATAATAATAATATTTTTTTTACTTACTTATTCCCTGTACATTTCAATTTAATCCTTTGGTTTTTTTCTTCTTTTATTTTTCTTATTCATTTATCATTCATAATAGGGTATTAATACTTCCCTTTTTGTATTTATATATATAGTCATTATTACATTAACAAAAAATTTTCGTTATAATTTAAACAACCATAAAAAATCTGTACTAATAATAATTTCTGTGGTTTTCACCGCCACGAAAAATTATTGATGAAACGTAAACATAGCCATGTAAATAAATCAATGATTCCTTTTAAATGAAACATTCATTTAACTTTTTGTTTTAATATACCTTTGAAACACAAATATCACATACAAATATCATAAAATACAATGTCTGAATCAGTAATATCAAATATACCTAGTCTTCCAGGAGGTTATAACATTAGAAGAATTCAATCTGGTGATCATTTAAAAGGTGTTTTAGAAACTTTACGATGTTTAACAACAGTTGGTGAAGTCACCACTGAATCATTCGAAGAATTATTAGAATATTGGAATTCTGTTCCTGAGATATACAAAGTTTTAGTAATAACTGATCCAAGTGATAATGTTGTTGCCATTGGATCATTAATTGTTGAAAGAAAGATTATTCATGGTGTAAGTAAAGTTGGTCATATTGAAGATATTGCGGTTAAATCAGATCAACAGGGTAAGAAATTAGGTATGATAATGATTAAAAATTTATTAAAGTTAGGTGGAGAAGAAGGTTGTTATAAAGTTATATTAGATTGTGATGAAATAAATGTTCAATTTTATGAAAAATGTGGATTACATAAAGCTGGTATTGAAATGGATTTTAGATTTTAATAATAAACATCATAAATATATTTTACATATTCTTACATATATATAAATTTTGATTAATAATACATAAATAATAATAATAATAATCATAATTTAATTCTTTAATACAGTTTCGATTAATTTACAACAAGCAGCAGTAATACCATCAGTTACTATTAAACCATTTAAAGTATCTGTTAAATCAGATACTACTATTTCTTTTAATGTTCCTTTATCTATTCTAACGAGTGAAGCTTCGATATAACTATGGCATTCACCAGATAAATCTCCTTTCTCTAAATCCCAATCTAATTTCCAATCAATAATAAGTTTTTGAACTTCAATATCATCTTTATTTGTTGATAATGTTATTGAACGATGTGATTTAAATTTTGTAAATGCAAATATTTTATTTCGAAGATTAGTAGTAATTGGTAATCTATTTGATATTTTCTTTTCACTATTAATATCGAATGAAGTTATAAATGTTTCATATATCTGTGTAAAAGTCTCTATTCTAGTTTTCCAAAGTGAAATAAATGAATGCATAGCATACATAAACAATGAAATATCACGTTTTTCTTCACATAGTTTAGTTAATTCTTGAATTGGTGATAATACAAGACCATTAAGTTTCGTAATAATAAGATTCTCTATAGTATCCTTTGTTCTATCTATATCAATAATTACTTGGAATCTTAAAAATTTAGGAAATAATATTTCAAATTGTAAATATTTACTTGTTGATTCTTCATTTTCATTTTCATAT
This sequence comes from Wenyingozyma suzukii, assembly GCA_030568155.1. Lineage (NCBI taxonomy): Eukaryota > Fungi > Ascomycota > Pichiomycetes > Pichiales > Pichiaceae > Wenyingozyma > Wenyingozyma suzukii. The sequence continues at coordinate 206,394 of JAJLTK010000010.1, read as the reverse complement.
GGATAATCATGAGATATATCTTGAAATACCATATTTGGATAAAACATTTGAATTAATTTTAATCTTTCAGTCCAATCTTTTGATGATGGTAAAGTACTATGACTGTGTAATATTTCAGTTGTTTGTAAATAAGTTTCAAAATCATAAGTCTTTTGCGGTATATTTTTCTTACGTTTCTTATTTTTCTGTTGTTGATCCTCTTCTTCATGATCACTATCACTTTCTACAGCAACTGGAATATCGTGTACTTCTATTGGTTGCTGCTCACTATTATTATTATTATTATTCTGTTGTTCTTCATTATCATTAGCAATAACTACTTCTTCATCATCGTCATCATCATCAACTACAAATAAACCATCTTGTCTATTTGATGGAATACCCTGACTATTTAGAAGAACACTTTCACTTATATTATGATCTTCTTGAAGTGCAAGATTACGTTGTAAAGCACGCACTTTATCCAATACTTCTTCCTTAGCTCTAGATAATTCTTGTACCCTTTGAAATTGTTCTTCATCTGTTGATAATTCTTTATCATCTTTATTTAGAAGATTTTCATATTTCTTGGTTATTTCATTAACAGGTAAAACTTGACCTCCATCTATGGGAGATTGTGACCCATCAGCACTCATGTATAGCTACTATTACCACAACAATGTTCTTTTTTAATAATAAGATCAGCATACATTAAGTAAAGAAAGGGTATTATTTACACTTCAAAAAAACTAAAAACACCAAAATTTCTTTGAAAAACGACGCGTCAAACAAAAAATGCACGGAAGTCGAAAATCCCAGAAATCCCAAAATTTGTGTGTGTGATAAAAATTTATAAAAGAAGATTATGATAGTAATGTTCTTTATTTTTGTTATTGAATAATCTATAACATTATAGTTAAATATACATATATATTACATCAATAAAGAAGCTAAAGAATTAGTTTTATCATCATACATTCATTCACTTAATTCAAAAAGGTTTCATCAATCAAACTCCAAAAATCAAATAAAAAAGCAAAAAACAATGGTATCTACTCCAGAATTAAAAAAATACGTTGGTAAAAAAATAAGTATATCGTTAAATGGTTCAAGAGAAATAGAAGGGATACTTATTGGGTTTGATATGTTTTTAAATCTTACGGTTGATGAAAGTATAGAAAAATTTATTACATCTGATAAAAATACTGAGATTGTTAAACTTGGAAATTGTGTTATTAGAGGTAATTCAATTGAAAGTATTGAATTATTAAGTTAAGTTAATTTCATTATTCTTGTTTTACCCACTATGTTTGTTGTGTTTTTGTACTATTAGATATTTTTAAATAATTAATTAATTGATAATAATTTTTTTATGCTACTTTATTTTTAAATATACATAATTTTTTAAATTTTTGGATTCTTACATAAATTATTTAAACTTGATCAAATAATGAATCTATGAAACCTGTCTCATTAGATTCATCGTTATCATTAACATTAACTTCTACTTTTTCTAAAGATTTATACATCATATTATTAATCTTTGAATATGTTCTAAACATATTTATTTTAAATTCACCATAATCTTCAAATTTTGAATTTAAATGTGGTAAATCTGCCTTTGTTATTAAAGCTTCTTTATCATCATTTGATTCGGATTTAATAGTTATTTCAGTGGATTTATTATTATTATTATTATTATGAGTACCTTTTGAATCACTTCTTCTAGAAAAAATATTTGGAACATAATTTTTATTATATTTATTATAATCAGGATATTCAAAATGTTGTAAAAGCATTAAATCTTTACCTAATCTTAAATTACCATTTTTAAAAAAATAATCAACATGACCAAATGATAATCTTTTTAATCTATATTTTTCAGTTTTTAACATCACATATTCTTTTAAAAATGATGCTAATAATTTATTCTTACTTTTCTTAGTCATTGCTATTTTAGTATTTGAATTCTTTAAATCGTTATTTAATAAAATAGAAATTGATTCAGATGTAAATGGAATAACATTATTTAATTGTGAACCAGATGACATTGAACCTCTTTTAACTTTTCTCTTCTTATGTAATGATTCAGATTCAGATTGTAAATCATTTTTAAAAGGAGATGCTGATGCTGATGATGATGATGGATTTGGTGGTCCTGATAATAAATTTTCTAATTTAGGTTTCCTTGAATTTGAAGTTTTAATTGATTCACTTTCTGTATAATCAAGATCATCTTCCATCATAGATTCTTCATGAAGATCAAGTTGTTTTTGTTGATGTTGATGTTGTTTCTGTTGTTCTTGAGAAGATCTTGATCTTTTTCTCTTTAATGATTTTGCAGGTTTTGTAGAAGAAGAAGATGCAGTCGCTGAACTATCAGCCGGATTGGTACCAGTAGAGTCTGAATCCTTTTTTTCCGTATTAGCTGTAGAAGTAGATGAATTATTCATATCATTAGCTAAATATTTTAATCTATTTTCCTTCATTGCTTCACCAAATATAATTTCTTCTTCAGTATCGAGATCAATTGCTGGTTCAATATCTTTATCTTCATTTTTAAAAGTTTTAACATATTTAAAACTTGGTAATAAGCCACGCAATGTTTCTTTTATTATTGGTTGTTCAGAAATAATATCATCTGATAAATCTGGATAAGTATCTGAATTAAAATCAGAATAATCATCTAATGATATATTTTTTTCATTAAATGGATTATTTAAAATTTTACTTGGTTCTAAATGAGTTTCTTTTAAAAAATAAATAAGCCATAAAAATCTTTCAACTTTTGTTGATGGTTCAATTAAAATGCGTAACCAAATATCATTAAATAATGAACCTGAAGATTTTGGAGTTTTAGAATTAAGATCACCATCCATTTCAATTTCTAAATGATCCATTGTATTATTATTATTTTCAAGATGATCCATATTTATTTCATCAGGGGCAAATAATAATTTACCAATTTCAAATTCATTTGTAATAAATAAGAAAATCAATGAAACAATACTTAATGAATAAGATGATTGTTCTAAAATTTTTATAAAATCTTTAAAATTCTTTGGTTGATTTACATCAGAATCATTAATTGATTTTAAAATTGATTTTAATCTTGGAGTATCTTGTAATTGTTTAACATTTAACATTGAAATTTTATCACGATTTTCTTTAAATTGTTTTGTTTCTTTTGGTAAATCTTTAACTTTGTAATATTCTTTTATTTTATCAACATTATCATTAACTTGTAAAGATGGAACTGAATGATATGTTCTAAATTGAGATTTCATTTCATAATCAAAATTAACTGTAGTATTTAATCTACCAATGTTAACTAATAAACATGCAATTGAAAAATTTAATGAATAATTAATATCTGTAAGTAATCTATCTTTTAAAATTTTAGATAATTTATTTGAAGTTAATAAAGTTATAACATATAATTCAAAAAAATTCAATTTTTCACCATTTGATGAATGTTCAAAACCATTTTCATCATAATTAATTTTAAAATATTCAGGTAAAATATATTTTGGATCATTAAGATAAGGATTAGTGAAAACTCTTTTTCTGTTTAAAAATAAATCAATTAAAAATTCAAATTGAATTTCTTTTCTCCAATATGGTTCACCATCAGTTTTTTTCAAATGTCTTGAACGTGAATTAATAAGTAAACTTAAATAATGTTTATCTTTATCTTCTTTTTTTGCATTTCCATGAATATTTAAAACTTCTAATATTACAGCATTTTTGTCAGCTCTTTTAACTTTCTTTTTAGTTACAGCAGAAGGTGAATAAACTGGGGTATTAATAGCAAAATCAAGATTTGTATTATCAATATCATCACCATTTTCATTATCTGTATCATCTTGATTAACCATATCTTTAAGACTTAATGCACTTGATGTAGTCTTTACAAAAGATGATTTCTTTTTGGGTGATGAATCATTATCAACTTCTTCAGCGGCAGCAAGTAAATTTGAAATAGCAGCTCTTTTAGTAACTGGTGTAGATGATGGATCATGATCATCTATACTTGGAGATAACAAAGATGATATAGTGTTTGGTTTAACAGGTGTTGTTGTTGTTGCTGTTACTGTTGTAGTAGAAGGTGGTAAAATTTCTTGTTGATTTCTTACAACACTATCATGAACAGGATCAAATGACATGTTTATGAATTTTTTCACCTTTTTGACACGCTTTTGTGAAGGGGTCTTATTGGATAGACCTTTATTTAGATGAGACGTAATTTTTAAAAGTTATTATAAGTAATAAATCAACAAGCGGGCGGAGTTTTTTTTCAAATGTATATAATAGATAGATATATACACACACACACAATCCTATAGAAGGAATAACAATTGTAATCAATAAATAGATTGGCAAAAGTTTGAATGGCAGGAGTCAGGAAGATGATGAATTGAATTGAATTGATAGTTTGATCCGTTTTGTTAATGTGAGTTATACATTTCATCCATCTAGTGGTAAAAGGTCGTGATTCGAGCACCAAAAAGAAGCTCCAATAGTTAAGGACTAACGCGTGTAATGTTTTACTATTTTACATGTTATTAGTTCAGTTTATAGTTAGTTTATTATTTTATGTCTCTTTTACAGTCTTTCATTCCTTGCAATCCAATAGTGCCTCCCGTATTGCTAACTGACTCACTATCGATAATACTGGAATCTTGGGTTATCATTAATTCTCTATATTTAGCGTGTGGTAGATCAGAATTTAGTAATATGACAGTTGATACCCTATTTAAAAGCTTATATAATTAATTGTATCTTCTTTTTAAGAGTCAATTTTTATATATCTTTTTATATCTTATGTAATACAATATAAACGCTTCATATCTCTAATATCATTTAGTTTACCATTTACGTAGTAATAATTTTTTTAGTTGCAAACTGAATCTAGCTAATTGGACCTAGAAAGTATACTTACCCACCAACCAAATCACTGCTAGATGTAGCCAAATAGTTGCCTAGTGCCTAGTGCCCACTAGATGGAAGGTCTACCACTGGCACTAGATTATGGACGTTCAAAGAAAGTCAATCTAGCTAGCGCTAGATAGATAGATGAATGGATGTATTGTGAGTAAAAAAAAGGAAAAACCAAAGCCGAGGAATTGTATTATTACTATTGAAATTGAAATTCAAAATTAATCAATCATATTTACAAAAAGGGTATGTATGACCAACTCCGATTAGAAATGCCAATATATGAGTGAATTAAGTTATAAAGAAGGGTTCATTTAAAAACAAGCATTAAAAAACCAATATTATATGGAAATAACCGAAAAAATGAAAAAATGAAAAAATGAAAAAAAAATCAACCCATAGTGTTAAAGTAGAGTGTCATCCCTTATTAAAAGTTTACAAAGAGCTTCGTTGACTCAAGTTGTCCGCGTTCTAAGCCGCGGAGACACTAAATTATAAGAAGCGAAAATATGTGTGCACTGTGCAATTGCCGTACATGGAAAAAAAAACGTCTGTTATAGCCGGGTAATTGTTGTTCCCCTACTGTACAACAATAAGGCTGTGCTAGCCAATCAACGCAGCCCTACTTATAAGTGTTATTACAACAATAAGCTGCCAGTGCCATTCTAACGCATGTTTGGCATAATTTTGGCAATTTTGGCAGGGCATTGAAGGATAACGGCTGGTGTATGGATGCGGGTACTTCAATTTTTATGTACACATATATATATCACATAAATTGTTAATTTAAGAATATAATTACCGGTAAATTGGAGTGCATGATGCAGATCAATTAATCCATGATCATTGACCTAAATATTCAAGATCTTAAAACAAAAAAACAACAATATACGACAAAAAAAAATTTTTCAAAATCTATTTACACCAACCTCAGTCCGCGGAACTGTCATAATACACTCCGCGGTGTCTTGCATTCGCGGAATATGCCATTCTCTAAAAAGGGCAATGCGTCTTTCTTTATCATAATGTTTCTTTTTTTTTTCTTTTTCCTTTTTGCTGCACTCTGAAATTTTTTTTTCTCTTTTGGAAGGATAAATAAGACTTCCATTTTCCTTTTTTGTTTTTATTTTTTATCATTCATTCTGTTTTAATTTTCCATTCTTCATTATCCATTATCCATTATCCATTATCCATTGGTTTGTTTATTTAATATAATATAATATAATATAATACAATATAATATAATTTTAAAAAAAATGGCTGAAGTAGATTTAGAAAAAAAATCTGTCTCAACTTCTGATGATGTAGCTTTCGTTACTGAAACTTCAGAAGTTCAAGATTCAAAATTCAAATGGTATAGTAATATCATGGAAATGATGCATGGTGAAACTAGAGGTGTTGAAAGAGTTCCAGAAGAAGAAAAGACTGAAACTTCTATTTATTCAGCTGCTACTATGTGGGCTTCTGCTAATTTAGTTATTGCTACCTTTTCTTTAGGTGCTCTATCTTATTCAGTTTTTGGTTTAGATTTTGGTACTGCTGTTTTATGTATTTTCTTTTTCAATGTTTTAGGTATTCTTCCAGTTGCATTTTTCTCCGTCTTTGGTGCCAAATTCGGTTTAAGACAAATGATTCTTTCAAGATATTTAGTTGGTGATCTTGCTATGAGAATTTTCTCATTTGTTAACGTTGTTGCTTGTGTTGGTTGGGGTGCTGTTAATATTATGTCTTCAGCTCAATTATTACATATTGTTAACAATTTCGCTTTACCACCATGGGCTGGTTGTTTCATTATTATCGTATTAACCATTATTGTTACCTTTTTTGGTTATAACGTTATTCATATGTATGAACAATGGTCTTGGATTCCAAATTTAGTTTGTTTTATTTGTATTATTGCTAGATTAGCTAAAGCCGATGTTTTCAGTGCTGGTACTGAAATGGGTACTTGGGGTTCAGGTAAAACTTTTGCTGGTAGTGTTTTATCCTTTGGTGGTACTATTTTCGGTTTTGCTGCTGGTTGGACTACTTATGCTGCTGATTATACCGTTTATATGAGAAGTGATTCAAATCCATATAAAATTTTCTTTGGTGTTTCTTTAGGTTTATGTTTACCTTTATGTTTTACCATGATCTTAGGTGCTGCTGCCGTTACTGGTATTAAGACTAACTCTACTTATGCTGATTACTATTCTGAATACTCAATTGGTGGTTTAGTTTATGCTATTTTAGTTGTTGATTCATTACATGGTTTTGGTCAATTCATTTGTGTTCTCTTAGCTTTGTCAACTGTTTGTAACAATATTCCAAATATGTATTCTATTGGTTTAGGTGCTCAAGCTTTCTGGTCTAAATTCCGTAAAGTTCCAAGAGTTGTTTGGACTATTGCTGGTAATGCAGTTACTTTAGCTATTTGTATTCCAGCTTATTATGATTTTGCTGATGTTATGGATAACTTTATGAATTTAATTGGTTATTACTTAGCTATTTATGATGGTATTTCATTATCTGAACATTTTATTTACAGAAAGGGTTTCAGTGGTTATAACATTGATGATTGGAATGATAAATCTAAACTTCCACCTGGTTATGCTGGTACTTTTGCCTTCTGTTGTGGTGTTGCTGGTGTTGTTCTCGGTATGAACCAAACTTGGTATATGGGTGTTATTGCTGCTAAAATCGGTGATTATGGTGGTGATATTGGTTTCGAATTGGCTTTTGCATTTGCATTTGTCGCTTATAACGCCACTAGACCATTTGAAATCAAATATTTTGGTTGTTAAGTTCAAAAAAAAGGGAATTTTATTTTAACATTATTAGAAAATATATGAATTTAAACAGAGTTTTCATTTATATATAGATCTTTTTTTCTAATATTGTTTTTTATCTCCTTTATATATCTAATCTTTTATTATTCGTTTTTTACAGTTTTTTACATGTTTATTTTTAAACCTTCGTTCGTTATTTAATTTGGGTCGCTTAATATTAATTAATAAACAGTCTATTTTATAAAAAAAAAATATCTTTACCAACGCATTGTAAAAAATACAGTAAATTATAGACTGTGTTCTTTGGGGACTATATTTTAAAATTTTTTAAAGTTTTTTTTTTCTGTGGTGCATTAGATAAGGCATGACAAAAAAAGTATATCTTTTAAAAGGGGGATAATGTTTTTTTGTGTTTTTGATTATGTGGCACTAAAAAAGCGGGGATATATGATTTAATGCTGCTGACTATATATTTTTATTGTTATGGATAAATTATTCTATTATTCTATTTAATTATAAAATTCTTGGAATGTATGTATTTATATTACATATTTTTATTAATCTAAATTCGTTAATTAAAAGCAGCAATTTTCTTATCTCAATCTTGTTTTTTTTCTAATATGCAAAAAAGAAATAATATTCCAAGAGGCTAAAAAAAGTAAATGCATGTAATCTCGTGACTTTTTATTCCGATAAGGAAAAACATACTTCAGTGGCAGTGGTATGGTTTTAGTTTGCTGCCAAGTTTAGTAATGTGCATTTAGTCTATAGTATTTTGTTCGATATTCTCTAAAAAGAAAATTTAGCAGTTATGTCATTAAAAAGCTCTATTCTTTCCTAAAATGAATAGAAAACTTTATATTTTAAGTAATTAATTACAAATTTCAAAACACAATCCGTTTTTTGTGTCCTTATAGTAAATTTTGCTTTATTTGATGTTTTCTTCTTTTTTTTAAAAACTACCACATTCATGTTGTTGCTCTTTCTTCTTTCTTGAATAAGTTGCGGAATAAAGAAACCATATATCTGTAATTGCCATACACTTGAATATATTGAAAAATAAATACTTTTATAGATAAGCATTCTAAAAGCGAGAAAAAGGGAAGCAATTTTTGATTTGAAAAGAAACCCCACAAATTTAATACTTAATGATAACGATGGTTTTACTTATTTGACTAAAGAATTATTAAGAAATGAAAAAGCAAACAGATAATTCTTTTGAGATTTATCATGGTCTCTAACATTTATATTGGAAAGATATCACACAATTTCTGAGCCACCAGATAAAGTACAATCTGATATTGGTTTTCAATTACGTGATGGTAATCAAAGAGATACCATCTTGACTGTTAAATTGGAAACAAGATCATTAGCAAATCATATTGATGAAAATAGAAATCTAATAGAGAGTCAAAAATTATATGATATGCTTAAGCAGTGTTGCTTACAAGTTGAATTTTCTATTCAACCATATTTCATTTTAACTGATACTTTTAATACAATTTTATTTAAATTGGAAGAGTTTGATGATGATGATCAGAGTGAGAAACAGAAGGTACAAACAAACCAACAAACAGAGAACGTATGAATAAAAGCCCACAGAAGAAATGTGATGGTGTATGCCTATACCTTTTACAAAATATCTACAACCAAATAGGACATCAAACTACTAGCTTAACATTTAGGAAAAGAAGACTTCACCATTACACAATCAAATGTGATAATTGGGATAATAATAATAATTTATTATTCAAAGTCCAAGATTTATACAAGTGTATTCCAGATATGAAAGAAATTTTATGCAATACAAAGAATGAAGAAGATGAAGTAGTGGTTAAGACATATCGTATGAGTGATATTAAATATTACTATCAAACATATAGAAAATAAGCATATTCAATTGAGATGAACTATGAAGACTTCAAACAACACTGTTATAAGATGTATTTAAAAGAAGTTGAATGTAATCATAAAATTGAGAAACATAATTTTGAAAATCCAAATAAACAAATCAATTGTCCAACAATATATAATACAAGTATATTATCAGTTATTGAAAATAATGAATACTTATTTGCTGGGATGATTTTAGTTATGGATTATATTAAACCTGAAGAAAAATGTAACATAAAAAAAAACATATAGATCAAGCAGTAAATTAATTGAATTTATTATATGAGTTAGGAATTGTTCATGGTGATATTTATTCAAGCAATGTAATTTTTAATAATGATAAGATTCATATAATTGATTTTGGGTTAAGTATAATTGATGAAGATGATTCATATTATGAAATATATAAGAGAGATTTTAAAAAAATGGAAGGCATTTATACTGACGATGACGATGACGATGACGATGACGATGACGATGACGATGACGATGACGATGAAGATGACGAGGACTACGAGGATTACGATGACGAGGACGAGTATGACGAATAAATATTGATACAGGTATTACTTTTTATTAAGAAAAATATTTATATACCATGGGATATATAATACATAATTTTCATAATTTCTATATATATTATTGCTATAATTATTATTATTTATTTATTATATTTTATTACCTTGAACTGATTCTATTGCTAATTCATTTAATCCTTTATGAGTATAGTTTCTTGATGGATTAGTAAATCTTCCTTCTATTAAAAATTCTTTTATAAATTCAGATGTAATTTCAAATCCTTTTTCACAAATTAAAAAACCAATAAATTTTGGTATTATAACATCAATAAATTTCGGATTGATTGAAACATCATGAAAATAATCATTATTATATTTAAACCATTCATGTGGTGGATTTTTTAAATTTGAATCTGAAACTGAATGATTAAATTGAATTAAAAATAAATTTAAATTTTTCTTATTTGTTAATGAATATATATCATTATCTTTTTCCATATTATTTGGATTAAATGGAGTTATTGAATTTAAATTTAAATTATCTATAATATCAATATCTTGATCATCATTATTTTTATTCATTTCTCTTATTATATTTTTTTCAAAAATCCATTTCATTGAAATATTTTCTAAATATAACCAACCTAATTCTTCAATTCTATCAAGATCAATTTCAACATCTGTTTGAAATTTATCATTGTTATCACCTTTAACATTATATTTTAAATAAGTTTTTTCAATATGTTCTTCAACTGATAAATAATTAATTGTATATCTTTTTGGGAAATCAATTAAATTTTCGATACCTTTTGGTATTTGTTCAGTATATAAACAAAAGAATAAAAGAAAATCAGGTAAATGATATTTATCTGGTATTAAATCTTTAAATTTATTTATTCTTGATATTGCTTTTCTTCTGAAATATAAATTATGAAGATAATTTCTTTTTATAATATTAAATGAATATTCTTGTGAATGTTCATGTAAATTTGAATCATAAAAATTCCCAGGTCCTTCATAATTTTCATTTATTCTTTTCATTATATCTCTTTGAATGTTTTTGCTGTGTCTTTTGTGTTGAGTTTTATTATTATTATTATTATTATTATTATGATTATTTATTGATAGATTATTTTCAGTTAATGTCATTTCGGCTAATCGTTTCGATATTTGTGAACTTATATGTCGGCTTAGTATTTGTGTAGAAGGCAGTATACTACTACTGTGTCGTATATATGTACGGCTATTCGGTATCATTTTGTTTTATTGTTGTATAAAGGGTATATGGTATATGATTAAAATTAATAAAAGAAAAAAAGGTTTCATTATATAATCTTTTAATGTTTATTCTATAAATTTTTTTTCCCTCATTAAAAAAAAAAATTATGTAATAAAAAAAAATTTATTATTAAAACAACTTATTTATTCTTTTATTTGCGTTTTTAAAGTATACTAAAGATATATATATATTGCAGTAACTTGAATAATAATGGCTCCAAAGGCTTTGTCATCTTCTTCAAGTACTTCTAAGAAAAGTTCATCTTCAAGTAAGTTGGATTCAGATTCTCCATCACCATCAAAATCTAAAACTTTAAAAGTACCAACTGAATTTATTTTAAGACCACATAAATCATCAACAAGTTTGAAAAATGTTAGTAAAGTTTATGTTTCACCACAAGTATTACAAGCACAAGGCTGGACACCTGGAACTTTTGTAAAAGTTACTAAAGGTTTAATTGAATTAATAGGTGTATTACATTCATTTGATGACCAAGATTATGATATTAATATTGTTTTATTATCATCAATTTATTATAAATTTATTGGATTTCAATTAGGTGATAGATTATCATTATCAAAATTAAATACATCACCTATTCCATATGCTGATAATTTAACTGTTGAAATTTCTAATGATTATGATGAATCTAAAATTCTTGATAATTTAAGTGATATTGGTATAATTTATGAAGAACTTTTAATTATTCCAAATGATTTAAAAATTATTAAAATTAATGAAAAGACAATAGATGAAAGTATGAATGAACTTAATTTAAATAAATTAGAATTAGAAATTGAAAATAATTTAATTAAACCATTTTTATTTCATCCAAAAACTACAAAATTATCAATTAATAAGAATGTTGAAAATATTAAACCAAAAGAATTACAATATTCATATAATAAAATTGGTGGATTATCATTACAAATTAAAAATATTCAAAATACAATTTCAATTCCATTACATCATCCATATATTTTCACAAAATTTGGTATTTCACCTCCAAGAGGTCTTTTATTACATGGACCATCAGGTACAGGTAAATCTATGTTACTTAATACAATTGCATCAGAATCAAATGATACACATATAATTACAATTAATGGACCATCAATTGTTTCTAAATATCTTGGTGGAACTGAAGAAAAACTTCGAGATTATTTTAAAGAAGCAATTAAATATCAACCATCAATTATTTGTATTGATGAAATTGATTCATTAGTACCAAGTAGAAATAATGATGATACAACAGAAGTTGATTCAAGAGTTGTTGCGACATTATTAACATTAATGGATTCATTAGAAGGTTCGGTAATGATTATTGGAGCAACTAATAGAATTGGATCAATTGATCCAAGTTTAAGACGTCCAGGTAGATTTGATCAAGAATTAGAAATTGGTATACCTGATGTTGATTCAAGATTTGATATTTTATTAAAACAATTTAAATCCATGAAAGGTAATTATGAATTAACTAATGATGAAATTAAAACAATTTCACAAACAACACATGGTTATGTTGGTGCTGATTTAGTTTCACTATGCCGTGAAAGTATTATTAAATGTATTACAAGAGGTGTTAAAAATCAAGGTTTAAAATCAATTAATAATGAATTAAATATTGATATTTTAAAAGTTTCAATTAATGATGTTGAAGAAGCAATGAAAGAAATTAGACCAAGTGCAATGAGAGAAATTGTATTAGAAATGCCAAATGTTAAATGGGATGATATTGGTGGACAAGAAATTTTAAAAAGAAAATTAAAAGAAATGGTTCAATTACCATTATTAGCAAATGATACATTCAAAAAATTAGGTGTTAAAGCACCAAAAGGTTTATTATTATATGGGCCACCAGGTTGTTCTAAAACACTTACAGCAAAGGCATTAGCATCAGAATCTGGATTAAATTTCTTAGCAGTTAAAGGACCTGAAATTTTTAATAAATATGTTGGTGAATCAGAAAGAGCAATTAGAGAAATATTTAGAAAAGCAAGAGCTGCAGCACCAAGTATTATATTTTTTGATGAAATTGATGCAATTGCAACAAATAGAGAAGATGAAGGAGGTAATAATGCATCAAAACAAGTATTAAATTCAATGTTGAATGAAATTGATGGTGTTGAAGAATTAAAAGGTGTTGTTATATTAGGAGCAACAAATCGTCCAGATATAATTGATCCAGCATTATTAAGACCTGGTAGATTAGATAGACATGTTTATGTTGGACCACCAGATTTTTCAGCAAGATTACAAATATTAGAAAAAAATACTAAGAATTTTAATTTAAAAATGGATAAAAAACAAGATTTTTTAAATAAATTGAGTGAATTAACTGATGGATTTTCAGGTTCTGAAGTTGTTTTATTATGTCAAGAAGCTGGGTTAAGTGCAATTATGGAAGATAATAATTGTGAATATGTTAATGAAGAACATTTTTATAAAGCAATTAAAGATATTAGTAAAAATATTACACCTGAAATGTTAGAATATTATGAACAATTTGCAGAAAAATATAAAGCTGTTTAATATTGCGACTAAAAACGTGATCTTAAAAATGGATAGACATCTGTACACGTTCATAATTTTTTTTTTTGAAAGGTTAAGGGAATATTTTTTCAATGTATATTTAGTTAGATAGATAGGTATGTATAATGATGTTCCTTTGTTTAAAATAATAATATAATTAAATTAATAATAACTTAATAAAAAGCAAAATAAAAAAATGAATTCTAATATATCGAAATTAATGCCAGTTGTTGTATTTGCAGGTCTCGGAGTTTATTCCGGTATGTAAATTTTTAATTTTATTTTATTTAAAAAGAAAACTTTCTAATACTAACTAACTAATTTCTTGTTTTATTTTTCTAATTAGGAGTTAAATTTTTCAGACCAATAGTGATGTAAGTATATCTACCAATACTATTATTATTTTTCAAAAAAATAATTTAAATACTAACTAGGTTTTTATTAATATAAAAAAAAATAGTGAACAATTAAAAAAAGATGGTAATTTAAGAGATGATATTCCAATTCCTGAATCAGAACCTGAACTTGAAGGTGTCAAAATGGGTCCAACATGGGAAAAATTAGTTAAAAAACTTGAAGCATCACCTGAAGATAAAGATAAATTTGAAATTAATGTTGAAGATTTAAAAAAGGAAAAAGAAGAGTATACAAAATCAACCATTCTTAAAGCTGAAGCTTCAATGTCAACTACTACTTCAACTAAAGATACTCCTATAACTTCTTCTATTATTGAAGAAACTGAAAAGGCTAAAGCTGTTAATAAATAATCAATATATACATACAATTCCTTAAACTTTCTGTCTATAATAAATCAAATCTACCTATACATAATTTTTTTTGCGAATATTTTGTTGTATATTAAAACATATTTTAAACAATAAACTTTAAAACCAATTAATTTGTTACTAAAGCAGTTTTCCATTTAAGTTTTCAAGCAAATCATCTTTGTACAATTAAAAGAAAGCCAATATATAGTATAATTTAGTATAATAACAAAAAACTAAAAACGAGTTTTTCCAGTTCTTTTTCCTAACAAAAAAAAAAAAATATACTTCAAATTTTCATTATTTTCTATTATTTATTCAAGTTTTTATTATTATATTGTATGATTATTAATAGGTAACAGCATTATTCTAGTTCATATTTAATTACGTATATAACTTATTACTAAATGTTTTTAAAATTTAAAATATATATAATTTCAAACCTTTCAAAAATAGGAAAAAAGGTTGTCAATAGGGTTTTTTTATTTTTGGTACCGTGCCGTGTTTTTCCACTATATTTGTTGAATTTACTTTGTGTTTTATTATTACTTGATATATAATTTATTAGGTACTTTGAATATTCAAGTTACTGTATTTCCAATGGTCTAGTTTGTTAATGAATGTTTTTAATATGAAATATATATAGTATTTCAAGAACACCGACGTGGACGCGGACACTGTTTTGCGAGAGAAGAAGCAAGACGCTTTAACTTTAATTAACTACAGTGGATTAAATTCCATAGATTTAATTCAAATATACTGTGAATTATATTATATAAGTCATAGTAATCAAGAATATAACAAGTAAAAGACATCATCGTCAGCATATATACCCCCCCCACATACCACATACCACATACCACATACTTCATAATAAATAAAATTCCACAGACAAAAAAAATTTGCTGCCAAAAATAAAAATAAAAATGATGTGAGATTTTTTTATTTACTTTACTTTAATTAACACAGGAGGATCTTTCTTTATTTAATACTTGTTATTATTTTTATCTTTTACATTCCTGTGTTGATTTATACCCTTATTCCCCACTTTTTTTATTTCATTTGACTTCATTTATTTATTTCACTTATCTTTATTTATTAATTATTAATTAATAAGCTAAGCTCTTTATCTTTATCCCTTTTACATTTTTCTGCCAGCTTTTTTCCCCTTCTCATTCATCACCCAAACAACTCCGCTGCCAAAAATTCAATTTTTGTTTGGTGTGTTTTTTTTTAAAGTGACACTAAAAACTGGTTTTTTTTAATTCTTTAAACCTTTATATTCATTTGATCCATAGGTTTAAATACCATCTTAAATATGTTGGGTAACATTAAGAACCTAATACGGAAGAAAAAAGATACTGATGTACCAAATAATTCTCCTTCAAAATCATTAACTTCCACCGATGCCAAATCCATCGGCAATAACAACAATCAATCAAAATCTACTACTACAACAACTAATACAACACCATCTATAATACTTAATGATGAACAAAAGAATAGTAATAATAAAACTGTTATACCCAATAGAATAAATCCACAGTTTGCTAATTATTACTCTGAATTATCTTCAAGATATATTATAATGGAACAGATCGGTGAAGGTGCTTTTTCAAAAGTTTTTAAATCCTATGATACTCATTTAAAACTTTTTGTTGCTATTAAAGTTATTGATAAAACTAATTTAAATGTTCAACAATTAAATTCTATTTTAAAAGAAATTGCAATCATGTCAAAAATTAATCATGAAAATGTTGTTAAATTATATTCTTATAAAAATTCAAGTTCTTCAAAATATTGTTTTTTAATATTAGAATTTGTTGAAGGTGGTGAAATATTTAATAAAATTATTAAATATACTTATTTTTCAGAAGATTTATCAAGACATATTATAAGACAAGTTGTTAAATCAGTTAAATATTTACATGATGAAGCAGGTATTGTTCATAGAGATATTAAACCTGAAAATTTATTATTTACTCCAATTAAATTTATACCAAATTCAATTGAAGAACAAAAAAATTTAAAAAGAAAATCTGATGATAATAATAAATTAGATGAAGGAAAATTTTTAAAAAATATTGGTGCTGCTGGCATTGGTATTGTTAAAATTGCTGATTTTGGTTTAAGTAAAATTCTTTGGGATAATTCAACAAATACTCCTTGTGGTACCGTTGGTTATACTGCTCCAGAAATTATTAAAGATGAATATTATTCTAAAAAAGTTGATGTATGGGCAATTGGTTGTGTTTTATATACTTTATTATGTGGTTTCCCTCCATTTTATGATACTGATCCAAAAATTTTAGCTAAAAAAGTTTCAAAAGGTGATTATTGTTTTCTATCACCTTGGTGGGATGAAATTTCACAAGATGCTAAAAATTTAGTTTCAAATTTATTAACTATTGATCCTGATAAAAGATATACAATTGATCAAATTATGGAAGACCCTTGGTTTAATAAAAATTATGAAGATGAAATTAATATTAATGATATGAAAGCAAGTAATGCTGCAGAAGATGCTCCACCAACAACAACTTTTGATAAAAATTTATTTTATACATTTAATAATAAAACAAATGAAAATATTATTTCATCACTAATTTCATTAGAAAATGAAAAAGATCAACAACAACAACAAGAGCAACAACAACAATTACAATTACAACAACAAGATATACCACTTGCATTAGATGAATTATTAACACCAAGAGCTGAAGCTATTAGATTAGTATTTGATACAGGTAATATCATTCAAAGAGAATCATCACCATTACCAGCAAATCAATCATTGTCATTACAACCATTAATTGAATCATCATCAGGTTTATTAAGTAAATTTAAAGTTATTAATGAAGAAGATGAAGAGGATAATAATAATTTATTAGATATGATTACAAATGATAATAAAAAAATTAGAAAAAAGAATTTATTAAATCATACTAATAGAAGTCCTTTATCATATGGTAAAAATCGTCTTGATGTTCCACCTTCAAATATTATTAGAAGACGTAGTTCTTCACTTAAGAAATTTAATAATAATAATAAAGATGAAGTTTTCACTTATGAAAGTAGTGGTGATGAAGAAGATGATGAAGATGATAGTGATGATTTTGCAAATAGTTTAGATGATGATTCAGCATTTGATGACGATGATGATGAAGATGACGACGATGATGATGACGACGATGATGACGATGATCATAGTGAAACTAATTCTAATTTTGAAATTAGAAAATTTACACCAAAATCAATTCCATCAAAATTATCAAGATCACCATATTTAAATAAATCAGTATTAAAAAGAGGTCATACAAAAATTGAAGAATCAGTTAATTTTGATTCTTCAGATTTAGATGATTGTAATAAAGATTCATTTATATCATCATCATATATTAAAGTTTCAACATCACCAAAACCACTTTCAATTATGAATAAATCATCACATACAAGTGATGAATTTGATCATATTGAAGATTTAGAAATTGTTTCATCAGAAAAAAGAAAATCATCAATTCCATTTATTACACCAATTTGTTCAAAACAAACTCAAACTGTTTTATCAACTGCAACAAATACAACAAATAGTATGAATTCAAGATGTGATTCATTATCTTCAAATACTTATCAATCATCACGTTGTTCTTCAATTACATCAAATCCAAATACAAATCATAAAAATCTTCATATTTATCCAAAAACTCCAAATATTACAAAAGAAGAATTTTATGATATTGATGATGAGAATGAAAGTGATAAAGAATTAGATATTTCATCAACAACAAAATTAACAATTGAAAATCTTAATTCAATGAATGAAACACCAATTTCAACACCAACTCCAAATCATCAAAGACCAAAAAATTTTAAATTGAATTCAAATTCAATTTATCAAAAAAATTTAAAAGAACAAGAAAATTCCAAGACTTGTGGTTCAATGTCTTTAGATTCAAATTCAAATTCAAATTTTGATTTGAATCTTAATACTTCAACAATGTTAATGCGTAGAAAATTGAAAAATAATTCATTAACACCATAAACAAGCAACTTAACTTTTTTTTATTTATTTATTTCTATTTATTTTGTATGCATATTATTTATTTTACTTTATTTCATTTACTTTACTTTAGGCATTTCATTTACTTTATTTTTTTATCGGCAATTTTTTCCCCTGTTATCTATTATTTATTTTATTTATTTATTTATTTTACTGTTTCAATTCTTTTACAAATTACAAATACATACCAAGAGTGTGTATTAATTTTGTATACATATTTTTCACTTTAACAAGGTTTACTTTACTTATCGTAAAACCAAAAGAAAACTAAAACCAACACACTGAGCGGTTAACACGGTTATTACACGTAAAAATCCCTTAAAAAGCCAAAAAAAATGAGATAATTAAAAAAAAAATGAACCAACGAGGAAATATAAACTTGATATTTCGGTGATCGTTATACGTAATTTTTCAATATTCACTTCACCTTTTATTTATCTTTGTTTTCTTTCTATTTCTTTTTTCGTTATATTAACTTAATTAACCTTAATTAATTAACTATCTACAATGTTTTCAAGATCATTCACTTCAGCTTTCCGTCAAAGAGCAACAAAAAGATTCAATTCAACTTTAGCTTTTATTGAAACTTCAGGATCTACGATAACTCCAGCTTCTTTAAGTGCTTTAAGTGCAGCTAAAGAAATTTCTAAACCAATCACTGCTGTTTTATTGGGTCCTCAAGCTTCTGACGCTGCTGCTGAAGTATCTAAAATCGATAACATTTCTAAAATTATTGTTTCAAAATCAGATAAATATGAACATTATTTACCTGAAGAAGTTGCTCCAATTTTAGCAAATATTTTAAAGAATAATTCTGATTTTACTAATTTTGTTACTCCTGCTTCTGCCGTTGGTAAAAATTTGTTACCTAGACTTGGTGCTTTATTAGATTTACAACCAATTTCAGATATTACTAAAGTTGTTTCTCCAGATACTTTTATTAGACCAACTTATGCAGGTAATGCTTTAAGTACTATTCAATCTACTGATAAATTAGTTTTAACTTCAATTAGAGCTGCTTCATTTCCTCAAATTGAATTAGGTTCAGGTAACTCTCCAACAATTGAAGAAGTTGAATACGTTGAAAGTGGAAATAGAACTGTTTTTATAAGTGAAGAAATTGTTAAATCTGAAAGACCAGATTTAGGTTCTGCTTCAATTGTTGTTTCTGGTGGTCGTGGTTTAAAAAATAAAGAAGAATTCGATAAGATAATTAATCCATTAGCTGAAACTTTAGGTGCTGCTATTGGTGCTTCTCGTGCTGCTGTTGATTCTGGATTCTGTGATAATTCTTTACAAGTTGGTCAAACTGGTAAAGTCGTTGCCCCAGATTTATATATTGCACTTGGTATCTCTGGTGCTATTCAACATTTAGCTGGTATGAAGGATTCTAAAGTCATTGTTGCTATTAATAAAGATGAAGAATCTCCAATTTTCCAAGTCTCTGACATTGGTTTAGTTGGTGATTTATTTGAGGTTGTTCCAGAATTAACTGAAAAGATTAAAGCTTGAATTTAGAGAAGAGAATTTGTTTATGAACCACACACCCTGAGATGAAAAAAAAAGAATATATACATAGTTATATACATAGTTATATAAATACATTATTTAAATAATAATAATAATAAAAAATATTTACTATTGCTTATTAAAAAAAAAGATGAAGTTCTCAAATCTTTTTTTGTATTTTAACTAATTTAACTCAATCTTTCTTATTCTTATTCTTTTTTCTTTTTTTTTCTTTGATAATTAATTACATATCACATAACTCAAGTCTTTGCTTACACTCACCTCCTCCATTCACCTTAATTAATTAACAATGTCAGATAACGTTCAAATATACGATACTTCAAAAGAATTAGAACAACAAGCTTGGGTAGCTAATAAAGTTCAAAATAATCCAGCTTTAGCATCAATGACTGGATTAATCGCTTCATTTCCTGTTGCTAAAGTCTTTGCATCAAATGCCGTTCCACTTTTAATTTGGAGAGAACATCATAATGCTAATTCTAATGCTAAAATTAATAAAAATAATTAAATTTGAGTTGATTTTGTTAAGAAAGAGCTAAAAGGAAGATCATCAAACCGGTGCTTATGAATATTAAAGATAAGATAATAGTATGAAGTTTTATTGTAATTAACTTCTAAATGTTGGATACTTATTATTCTTATTAATTAATTGTTCTTTTTTATTGTATATGTTGGAGATTTTCTATTTATTTACATATTTTTATTATACATACACACTTATATATCTATAATTTCACATACTTGATCTGTTTGTCAAGGTAAATCGTTATTATTATTGATTTCTTTGTTTGTTCATATATACCCGGTATATATAATGATTTTTTTATATCAATTGATTTTTAGATACATTTGATTTATTATTAATATTACTCTTGTTCTTCTTATATGATAAGATTTGTCTTTTAGTCAATCCAATTCTAATTTTTCTCTTTGGATAATTAAAAAGATCAGTTGAAATATTATTATTACTACTTCTACCACTAGAAGTATTATTAATTATTGATGATGATTTTTTAGCATTTGATTCATTGATATCTATCTTTGTATTGCTGATGTAAATATCTTCTTGACTATTATTATCTATGTTCTTATTGCTATTGCTATGATTGCCTAGTACATTACTTACATCACGATGATAAACATTCAATAAATCAATAATCTCAACAAGGATACAATTAGAATACCCACCACTGTCATAACTACCATTAAGTTTCAACACTTCATTGTTGGCAAGAATCTTGTATTGATTACCTTTACCTTCTCCAATTTTATAAAAATCAATATGAATTAATTTATTTGATGAATTAAAAATTTGTATTTTTTTATTGAATTGATAAAATTGTAATTTACCATCTTTCCATTTTTTAATTTTTTGAGTTATGTCGTATGTGTATAAGATTTCGTATTCTGAAAATTCTGATTTTGTTAATGATAAAGATGATGATGACATGTTATTATAATTAAGTATATGTGTGTGATAAAAAAATTTTGTTATTATTTACTTTTCATATTTTTTACGTGTATTTTCATTGTTTATATTTTATGTCAAAAACTGGATAAATTCCCTAATGAGGAATTGTAAACGCGGAGTAAATATTTTTAATAATAAACATTTTCATTATAATATTTAATTTTTTTTACTTACTTTATTTAAATTTAAGCAGAAAGTTTACCTAAGATAACATTGTATAAGGTGGCACAATCAGCAGAGAATTTTCTGATACCTTCAGATAACTTTTCAGTAGCCATAGCATCTTCATTTAATGAGAATCTGAAAGCAGCTTCATCATCAACAAAAGTAACTTTTTCTAAGTCTAAAGCAGCAGCAGAAGCAGCATCTAAGACCTTTGGAACTGGTTCAGTAGAGTTCATCATTTCTTCTAATAATTTTGGAGCAATGGTTAAGAAATCACAACCAGCTAAAGCAGTAATTTCACCAACATTTCTGAAAGAAGCACCCATAACAATGGTATTGTAACCGTATTTCTTGTAGTAGTTGAAGATAGCTCTAACAGATTTGACACCTGGATCGGTTTCAGAAGTATAAGTTTCACCAGTAGAAGCCTTGTACCAATCTAAGATACGACCAACGAATGGAGAGATTAAAGTAACCTTAGCTTCAGCACAAGCAACAGCTTGGGAGAAAGAGAATAATAAAGTTAAGTTACAGTGAACACCGTATTTAGCTTCTAATTCTCTAGCAGCTTGAATACCTTCCCAAGTGGAAGCAATCTTAATTAAGATTCTTTCTTTTTCAATACCAACGGATTTATATAATTCAATGATTTCTAAAGCCTTCTTAATAGTAGCTTCTTTATCAAAGGATAATCTAGCATCAACTTCAGTAGAAACTCTACCTGGAACAATCTTTAAGATTTCCTTACCGAATTCAACTAATAATCTATCTAAAGCAATGTTAGCTTGTTCTTCTGGAGTAGCACCTTTAGCCTTAGCGTAATCAATAGCAACATCGATTAATTTAGCGTATTCTGGTTTTTTAGCAGCAGCTAAGATTAAAGATGGGTTAGTAGTAGCATCTTGTGGGGTATATTTAGCAATGGCTATAATAATTAGAATCGGAAGATAATGTTAGTATTATTATTTTATACAAAAATTAAAATTAAAAAAAATAAAAAAATCCAAATCTATCCCACTAGCTCCGGGGAACATGTGGGATCGGGGTACAGACAAAAAGCCAACAAATCTTTAAAAATAAAATCATCTTAAATTGAAAAACTACAAAAGTGAAGTCATTAAATATAACTGATCAATGATATACTTCAGTTATTCAAGTATATGATTATGAATTTAAATAAAGATTAATTCGGATCAAAAGATTAAAAAATCTAAAAAAAAAAAACCCTTGTAGTAGTAAAATACGTCAAGTTTAAAATTAATACATACATTCGAATTCACCAGTATCAGTGACGACGACGGTACCAGCGGCCTTTAATTGTTCTAATTGGGAAGCAGACATTATGTTAATATATAAGTTAGAGATAAACTTTAATAATTGAATTGAATTGAATTGAAATTAAAAAAAAAATAGAAAGGATAATGAAATAAAAAGTGTTGTAGTTATAGTGCTTTCATTATATAGTAAAGATGATGTTGGAGGGTCGTTGATTCCGTTGCGGAGGTCTGTGCTCCTTTGAGGTGTAAGGTGTGAGGTGTTTATTTTATATACTACGCGTTTAGTCGTTTTTTGTGGGGGAAATGTTTCCCAAAAGGTATATTTTACCTATATAACTAACTATTTATCTTATTATTATTATTATTATTAAAGTTTACTACCATTCTTAAGTTTATATTCTCCAACACGATTTACAATTTCTTCTAATAATGTTTCACAATCTGCTGAAAATTTACGAATTCCCTCACTTAATTTTTCTGTAGCCATTGCATCTTCATTTAATAAAAATCTAAACTCAGATTCATTATTAATATAACTAACTTTCTTTAAAGAATTATCAGTTGATCTTGATGCTTTTTTAGAATCTAATACTTTTGAAACTGGTTTATCAGAATTCATCATCTCTTCTAATAATTTTGGTGAAATTGTTAAATAATCACACCCAGCTAATGCTTCAATTTCTCCAACATTTCTAAATGATGCACCCATGACAATTGTAGAATAACCAAATTTTTTATAATAATTAAAAATTTGACGAACTGATAAAACACCAGGATCAGTCTCTGATGTATATGATTCACCTGTTGATGCTTTATACCAATCTAAAATTCTACCAACAAATGGTGAAATTAAAGTAACTTGAGCTTCAGCACATGCTACTGCTTGAACAAATGAAAATAATAAAGTTAAATTACAATTAACTCTATAACTTTCTTGTAATTCTCTTGCAGCTTGAATACCTTCCCATGTTGAAGCAACTTTAATTAAAATTCTATCTCTTGAAATTCCTTCATCTTCATATAATTTAATTAATTCTAAAGCTTTTTTAATAGTAGCTTCTTTATCAAACGATAATCTAGCATCAACTTCAGTAGATACTCTACCTGGAACAATACTAAGAATTTGTTTACCAAATTCAATTAATAACTTATCAAAAGCTAAAGCTGCTTGATTATTGGTATCTTTATCTTTACAATTCTTAACAGCATATTCAACAGCATCATCAATTAATTTTGAATATTCTTTTTTCTTAGAAGCAGCTAAAATAAGCGAAGGATTTGTAGTAGCATCTTCAGGTTTATATTTTGCGATAGATTCAAATTCACCGGTATCTGTAACAACAACAGTACCGGAAGCTTTTAAATAATCTAATGAATTGGCCATAGTTCAACGTTTTTAATAATTATATATCTTAATGTTTAAAATAACTTATAATGTATAATTTTTGTTTTTTAATTGTGCAATTTTAATCAACTTTATATAATCTTACCGATTTAGGCTATATTAGAAAGTAGCCGCACACTTGTATTATTTGTTTTTGAATTAATTCTACTTAAAGGTTATTTCGACTATATATTATTAATCTATATGTATTATAATATGTATAGAATGATTCATAGTATCATATATCCTAAATTTTCCTTGATTTTTAGTTGGTAAAACGGTTTTTTGAAATTAATTTAGCCTTGAAAATTATTTTTGTTAATTAATTTAATTTTTCAAATTCAAATTTTAGTATTGAAAAAACTTAAACAAAATTAATTGTAATTTAAAATCAATTAAAAAAAGTAATATTCAAGTTTTAAATAAGTTAAATTAATAAAAGATAAATTATATTAGTTTAAAGTATATTTTGATTCATTTATCTTTCAAATTTCTTTAAATCTTTTTTATCAATTATTTCAATATAAATATACCTTTTACCAGAATATAATCATCAAATAATAATAATATTATTTTATTTACTCATTTTAATTATTAAAATCAATATAAATTGGTATTTTAGGTACTAGAAAATCGTAAAATTGACCAGTTTTTAAACTTAATTTAAACTAAATATTTGATTTATTTTAATAAAATAATGGAAAAACCAACTTTTTCTTTATTTTAACAAGTGTCATATGAAATATACAATATTTTCTGACTTATGAATCAATAAAAATTCATATTAATTGATTTTTCAAAGATTTATTAACAATTTTAAAATTAAAAAAACTCAAACATCCGTGCACCAATGCTGACTGTACTGTGAGCGTGGAAAAGGTTTAGTTAAAGTTCTCAACAATTAGCGGGTTTAGCTCAGTCGGGAGAGCGTCAGACTGAAGATCTGAAGGTCCTGAGTTCAATCCTCAGAAGCCGCATTTAATTTTTTGTTTTTATTTCGAATCTTTTTTTAATTATTGCACACTGCGGCGTTTAGCATGTTTATCAATAGATATATTTACGTCATTATTCAAAAGAATTATATACTTTATTGTATATTCTAATTCTTAATTTTTTGTGAATAAAGTTAACATGAATTATCAGTTTGTTAAAAGATATATAAAATCCACCAGGAGAATTTAAAGACTTATAAAAAGAAAAAAATTAAAAGAGCAAATATTCTAATTTAGAGTCATTTATTTAAATTAAATAAAGCAATCTTCAGCCAACAAAAAATCGTGTTATCTATATTAGCAGAAAAATAAACCATTCAACTTTTGTATGATTGTTGACTGTAACCTTCATTAAAAAAATGTCTTTCTTTTAAAAATTATTACAACAAAATATATTGATTTTATTTATAAAGATATCGGTAAAAGTAAATTAAAAAAACACTCATGTAAAGTCGGACATTCAAAGTAAACAAGTGCAGTAGGACATTTAAATAAAGGACAACCAAGTTGGATCTAACACATGTACCAAAAAAGGGTTCATAAAGTCGGATATTTTAATATATTGACACTTTACTACATTTCAAAGCAATACATCTGTACACCTATCTTTTCTTATCTATTAAAATTTTTGCTACACAAAGGGTCGGTAATTCATGTTTTACGTGTTTTTCTTGTAAATTTTCAATGCAAATATATTTTTATAATCCTATCAATAGAAAGCTGAGATTAAAAGCGTTCTAACGATAGGCGCATCATATATATTTTGTTTATTAAAATACCTTTAAAAATGATGATTTATATGCGCAAAAAACTCGGGTTTTGAAATGAAACTAGATGAGGGCAAATTCGAGGATCATCATTGGATGTGCTGTATAAAGCCTCAACAGTTTGCCATCTTGTAAATACATGGTTATAATGAAGATATATTGATAATTAGACATAAATATAGTTAATATATAGGTATTTTTGAACAAAATATACTATATTAATTGATTAAACAAGTTTTTGGAATAATTTAGGAGTTTTTATAGAGTTTTATCTACAAAAATACCCAAAAGAGAATTATTACACTTTTACAAGCGCACATCAAAATTTTACCATCTCACGTGACTTGACGACTCACTTCTGCTTCCGTTTCACGTGACTGTCGGATTTTTCCTAAAATTATCAACAGATTTATTTGGTTTATATTGTTCTAAGACCTTCCTATCTAGCCGTTATATTGTCCTGATCATATCATATCTCTGGACACTATAACCACCGCTAGATTCACATATACAACTTTCAAGTTAGTTAGTCTTATCGCTGCTGTCTTAAAAGGGACTTTATTCCCGTTACATTTTCTTTATTTTTTACCACCACATTTTTTGAAAAAAGAAATATGGCTTTTGGTGATACTTTAGTTTCTTACCATTCCAACGACCTTACCTTAAGAGACGGTTGTGGATCAGCTAGTTCTACTATGACTCCTCCTTCTGCTGCTAGTAGTTCTACTAAGTCACCCTTTGATTCTCTTATTGATAAATTTAAACAACATTTAGATGTCGGAGTTGAATTACACACCGATGAAATTGATCATAATTTATTAATTGAATATATGAATCAATATATTTCAAATGAAGAAGATTGGTCAAAATTTGCATTTACCGATCTTACTAGATCTTATACAAGAAATGGAGTTGAAGATATTAGTATTAATGCTAATTTATTAATCTTAGTTTGGACTCCAGGTAAAGGATCATTTATTCATGATCATGCCGCTGCTCATTGTGTTATGAAAGTATTAAAAGGTGAATTAAATGAAGAATTATTTCATGCTCCAAAGGATAATGAAAAAATTTCACAAGGTATGCAACCTTTTAAATCAACTAGAATCGTTGAAAATGATGTTGCCTATATTAACGATAATTTAGGTCTTCATAGAATTATCAATAGATCCAATGAAATCGCAGTTACTTTACATTTATACACACCCCCATACGCCAAATTAAATGGATGTAATTATTACGAAGATAGAAATGGTGTTAAACATCATATCGATATGAATAAATTATACAGTTGGAAAGGAGAATTAGTTAATGAAACTAATCATTCAACTTGTTAATTTTAAGAATACCAAATGAAGCCAAAATTTAAATCTATTCCGCCCTTTTTTTTATTATTATTTGTCTTTTTTTAAATTGTTTTATTGTCCTATTTTTATTGTCCGGTTAAGGTTTATTGTTAGATATGGTGTTTTTTTAGTTTTAGTTTTGATCATTTTATATATACACATCCCCCTATGATATGTGCAAACAGTTTGCTTGCACATCACGCTTGATTTTAGTTCTTTAGATTTTTTACATAATTAGTTATTAGAATGAATAAATTTTACGTCCTTCTTATAAGAAATCGATTTTCTTTTATTATTAAAAAAATATATAAGTACAAAAAGTGTCTAGTAAATAATGATTGTCGAAATGTTAATAAAGATAAATTGAGATTTTAGTAAAGTAAAAAAAATGAGTTCATGTGACCGATTGAAAATAAATACAATAAAATAAAATATAATAAAACAAAAAGAATATAAAATTTAAAGAAATAGTTTAATTAAAACCTCTAATCCAAAATTCAGTTTTATCAGAATTTTCACCATAGATTTTCTTTAATTGATGATTTAATTTAATACTTAATTGATATCTTTGTTTTTTCAAACCTTCACATTTTTCAAATAATTTACCTCTACCATAAGATAATTTTTGAAATTCAATTGACATTTGAGATAATGGTTGTGATGGTAATATAGAATCAATGAATTTGATTTCTTTTTCAATCTTATGAATCTTAAGGGAAATTTCATCTAATGATTTACTCATTTCACTAACTTTAGCATCTTTATTTGGGTTAGTGATTTTAGTGGCAGTAAATTGAGATGAAACTCTTCTAATCTTAGCTAATTGTTCTTCTCCTAATACTATATTTTCTTGATCTTTGCTTCTATTCTTTAATACACTTAAGACTTGCATTTCTTCATCATCATTTAATTGAGATTCTTGTTTATGATTAGGCGAACTTTTAGCGTCTTGAAATGGTTCATTTTTAATATCGGATTCAACTGTTGTATCGTAAACTAATGAACCCATGGATTCAGAGCCTCCCACTATACCATCAGATTCTGTTGTAAATGTGGTATCTTCCGGAACAGGCGTAATTTCAATATTCTTATTTAATGTTTTAGATTCTTCAATTGGTTTCTTATCAGCAAATTCAGTGACTGAACCATTGAAAGTTTCATACTCTAAGTCTAAACTATCAAAGTTTGTCATGAGATCAGATGTATATGTTCTACTAGTTGGGATATCTACACTGGAACTCAAGGAGTCCATGGATGGTGCGTTATTTAAAGTCTCAGACATGCTTGAAAACACGAAAATAAATGCAATGAAATTCTTAAATTAAAAGGTAATTTATAAGTTGAAAAAAGTATGACCAAAACTAATGAATAAAGCCAACAATTCCACTAATTCCTAATTTAATATACAGTAGCAAATATACACTATTAATACAATTTAAATAAGTAAAGTATAGGTATACAAGATCTCCTGTAGAATAAAAACATTTTGGCGTCTCACTTTTTTTCTTTTCGTGAGATTGAGATTTTTCTTGTTTACTTATTAAAAAGCCGCAGACACGGTCATTTTGGCTATAAATGGGATATAGATTATATGTCCCCTATTAATTGAATATCTTTATTAAGTTATAATCATTTTTTTTCTATAATTAGTTATTATTAATAGCTATTAATTACTAATTATAACCCAAAACGATAATTATATATATATTTTTTGCAGGAGTTTTACAAGAGTTAAATATTTTTTTTTTAAACATTTTTTTAAATTTTTTTTAAATATTTATTAAAAATTCCAATATACAAATAATTATTCTATGGGTATCTATAGTATATATCAAAAATACTTCCCCAATAATCGAATAAAAAGAGAAAAACAGCAAAAGAGTAGTAAAGTTATGTGTAAGTGTGTAATAAAAAAAAGGATGTGAAGGTCATAGAAAAAAAAAAGAGGATTGTGTTGCCATATTATAATTTTTTTTACTTGATTAATCAAGCATTGGTAATTGTAACAGTGGCAACAGTTGATGTGATGGTGATTGTGGTGTATGGTGTAATATCACTGTATGAAGCAGTTAAGTCATCTTCAGCATAGTAAACGTAACAAACACCAGAGTAAGCTTCAGTAGCATATGGTGTGTAATCACTGTATACTGAAAGTACAGATGATGTAGTTGATGAGGTTAATGTACTGGTAACTGCTGGTGAGGTAACTGAAACTTTAGTTGAGGTACTAGTAGTAGAACTAGATGATGATGATTTAGTACTTGTTGAAGTTGTTGATGGAGATACAGTACTAGTTGGTTCAACAGTTGTTGAAGTTGGAGTTGAAGTTGAAATAATTGAAGAAGAGGAAGTAGTTGATGAAGTTGTAGTACTTGCAGAAATAATAGTAGTTAATTCAATAGTATCAGTTTGACCTTCAGATACAGTTGAAGTGTAAACATCAGCTAATAAAGTAACAACATTACCATTAACAGTAGTGGTAAGAGTACTTAAATAATCAGTAGAAGTAGTAGTATCAGTTTCAGTAACATCAGTAGTAGAAGTAGATTCAACAGATGATGAGCTTGAAGTAGCAGTAACATCAGTTGTAACTAAAGAAGAAGTAGCACTAGTAACAGTAGAAGTAATAACAGATTGACCTCTGGTAACAGTGGTAACATAAGTAGTGTAATAATGAGTAACAATAACAGTGGTGACATGCTTAGTAGTTGTAGCATATTCAGTAACTGCATCACCAGTAACATAAACATAACCTCTCTTTTTCAATGTAGCAGTTTCTAAAGAAGGTTCACCACCAAATGGATTTAATTCAGTATAAACGGTTGTTTCATAAACATCTTTTGCTTCTGGTTCCCTTTTTCCGAAAAGATGGACAGGTAAGGCTAAGGTATAGGTAATTAAAGCCAAGCTGAATAATAAAGATTTGAATTGCATTTTTGATATGATCGATTAATTTATTGATTGATTATGATTATAATTGGAATTTATTTCTAAAATTTTTATATTTATTTTTATTAAATTATTAATATTTGAATTGTAAGTGACGAGACGACTTATCAATTGAGTTAAAGAGTGACTAAAGTTGGATAAAGAAATGAGTGACTAAAGTTGGATAGATTTATAAAGGGAATATATTGATTAACAGAAGTTAAATTTAATTATATTTTATGTTTGACCCTTGGAATTAATTTGTAATTGAATTGAAGTTATAGATTGTTCAGTTAATAAAAGAAAAAACAAAAAAGAGGAAAAGAAAAGAGGAAGAAGAAAAGAGATGGCGTTAAAAGTAAAAGACGCACGTTACAAATAACATTGGGGGATATCATGAGTTCTTATATAGACTTCACATTAAAAGTAAAATAAAAAGGATATTTTGAAATATGATAATTGTCAACTTGAAAAAAGGGCAAGGCGCGTACTTCGATATGCTGCATGCAAGAAATTTAACACTGCGGCGGGTTCATAAAACTCCAAAAAGGGTGAAATTTCTTATGAATTCGGCAACTTCTAGCTAGATGTACAATGAAAACCACAGTTTAAATTTGCTTATTAGATTGCTTTGTACATGTTCACTTGATATCTGTTATTATCTGATTGCTTAATTGATAAGCTCATGTAGTAATTTGTTTTAACTTTAAAATATTTTACCATCGCGGTTTATAGAAATCCTCTGTATGATCACCAATATTATCACTCTTTCCCTTCTTTCCTAACTCGTCACGAATTCAGATTACCACTATACTGGCCACTAAGCACATTAGCAATGTTACGATGTATCAGGCATTAAAAAAACAAATACAGGTAAGGAGCAAAGTGAAACTGAAATGAAATTAAAGCTTACCTTCCCAAATAGGAAATACTTTGAAAAAATCCAGCCACCCCACACTAATATTTTTCGTGTTTAATTTTTTTTATTTTCTTTTTATGCAAATGTATGTTTATACATATACAGTCTGTTTATGGTAATTTTCAAAACCCAGCCAGCTCAACCAAAGCATACGTATGGATATTTCTAAAACGTTTGTCTATTTATTAAATTTGAACAAACATCAATAATCACTATACATTTTACAATATTAAGGGGTTTCATTGATATACTAGTTTGATTTACTCCTTATCCTGTTAAGGCAGCTTGTATTAATATGTTATAATTACTTAAATACTCTCCATTAGTAAACGTATACAGAGGTAAATGATATTAAGAAACTAGAGTAACATCACCTAATTAAAGTCAGGTCCATCTTGCCAGCCACGCACTGCCGTTTTGGGCGTGAAACCAGATCTGCCGGCAGTGCGGCGCTCGGAGTACCCTCTCGTTTGTTTATTTTGGTTTTCTATAATTTGATACTGGAAGTTCGGTACAACAGGGTGTTCTTACTGCAGTGGCTGGGTTTTGATACAACCAAAAGGGGAATAGACAAGAATAATACGAGTTATGTAGGTCCAAATTAATTGCCTTCACCGGCAGTTGTGATACATGCATTACCAAATTACTGTTTATGTTTAATTACGATGACTTTTGGTAAATTTATTTTCTATTTTGAGAATTTCATAATTTTATTTTATAACATATATATATCATGTAACCCTTAACCTTTTATTTAAAACAAATAAACAAAAAATGATATTAGGTCCCTTGTTAACTGGGGTAGTAAATGTAACTTCCGAAATTTCACGCTTTGTTTATTTCTTTAATAAGTTAAAACAACCAGCCATTGGGTTGATTCTTTCTCAAAGCTTTATTACTCTTGATAACTATCAAAGCATACAAAGCAAAATAATTCATAAATACTCAGAAAAAAAACCCATACAAAATTCAAAATAATTGATGAAATAATAAGTTGAAATCAAGTATACAATTTACATTCTAGTGTTCCCAATTGGGATGAGTTTCAGATCCAATTTTAACTGTCTGTGCCGTTGCTCACAGTAGCTATTCGTAAATTTCAAAGTAAAACAACTTATTACTTGTACCGTGTATTACTTTTATATAATTACAAATAACAAGCCATATGATTGTTTTAGTATAGAATTATATATGTCTTATCTATTAGTCGAAGGGGATTAAGGGGTAATTAAGGGTAAATTTAAGTAAAATAAATTAATTAGGAAGCGCTATCTTATTAAATTAAAACAACGATATTTTACTATATTAGAAGGAAAATATGTGTACAGTTGATGAAACAGGTAATAAATAAATAAGCAATATAACAAAGCACAGAAAATAATTCTAATGATAATAACTGATATATTTACGACATATATAAAAGATGAAACATGGGAGTTTCAGTAAGTTATACACAAAATGTACAACACGATATATGAGCCAGCCACCTAAGATATAGAGAAAAAGGAAGTCACAGTCACATCTCAAAGTCTCAAAAAAGCCAAAGAAAAAACACCACACACCACACACCACTAACAAAAAGAGACTACACCTCACACCTCTATACAACAAACAAAAAATAAGGACAAAACCATGAACACCTCACACCCAACACCGCCGTGAAACAAAAATTACCCGTCTTCAATAATCTATTCTAACCAAATTTTCCCATAGTAATAGCAAATTCTCTCGCTCAGCACTGAAAATTATTCACCTTAATCAGTTTTTTAAATTTATCATATTAAAATTAACATTACTACTGCTTCTACTTGTTTGTTTCATTTAGAACTACATCACAGTTATATATCAACAACAGCAATGGGTATGTCAATAAACTCATAATGATACCAATATTCACTTCCATAGTTACAGTTATATCTATTATCGTCTTAATATCCTATATCACATTATTCAAAATTTTTTTCTTTTCGTTGATCAAAAAATTCACTTAGTTAATAAATTAATTCATATAGTTAAATTATATATATTCTTAGAACTATTAAAAATAAGATTCAGAATAATTTATATGTATATTATAATTCAAATAACCATGTTTTCATCTAGTTTTATTATAATGAAATAGAGAAAGAACAAATGAGTAATATTTTAACATGTTGAATATTTTTATACACAATAAGATTTATATTGAAATGAAGATATCTATGAGTATAATATATGGTTTACACACCACTTTAAACAATCTAGTTGAAAGCTATTCATTTAAATTCTGAATATTCTCTTAGATACGAAAATATTTTTTTTGTGTTTTAAATTTGATTGTATTGAAACGTTATATTATTCTTCAAGTATTAACATGGAGATAGTGTATATCTTTTTGATTTATGTATCATCTAATTTATTAAGACATATCAGAATAAACTAAAATTCATGGAAAAAGAATAGTTGGAGTATCAATTTTTTTTATAACTTTTCAATTTTACTAACCTAATAATTTTTTTTCATTTTAATATAGTTAACGTTCCAAAAACCAGAAAGACCTACTGTAAAGGTAAAGAGTGTAGAAAACACACCCAACACAGAGTTACCCAATACAAAGCTGGTAAGGCTTCCTTATACGCTCAAGGTAAGAGAAGATATGACCGTAAACAATCCGGTTATGGTGGTCAAACCAAGCAAGTTTTCCACAAGAAAGCTAAGACCACTAAGAAAGTTGTTTTAAGATTAGAATGTATCGTTTGTAAAACCAAGATGCAATTACCATTAAAGAGATGTAAGCATTTCGAATTAGGTGGTGATAAGAAACAAAAGGGTCAAGCCTTACAATTCTAGGTTTATTAAATATTATGATTTTACTTTAATAACAAATTTGAATTATTTACATAAATTATATTTATTTATAACATTTAGATCAATATAACTAATCAGTCTCTAATTAACTATTGTAAATTTTATATAGATAGTAGTAGTAATTGTAGTAAGTGTAGTAGTAGGTAATATAAAATTTTATTTACTTACCAGCCACATGTAATTGAAAAAAAGGAAAAATACCAGCCACAGCACACAGCCACAAAGAAGACACACCTCGCACCGCTAAATAAAATCATGAAACGAAAAGCGAAAATGCTGAAATCAAATCAAAAACCCAAATTATAATTAGCAAAACAAATAAACAAAGCAACGAAAGTCAATTTAATCACCAATTTAAACCATATTACCTAAGTG
Organism: Wenyingozyma suzukii; assembly: GCA_030568155.1. Taxonomy (NCBI): domain Eukaryota; kingdom Fungi; phylum Ascomycota; class Pichiomycetes; order Pichiales; family Pichiaceae; genus Wenyingozyma; species Wenyingozyma suzukii. The sequence goes on along the minus strand of JAJLTK010000010.1, from coordinate 171,662 downwards.
ATATCTACGTTTATCTTATCATTGGTAATTATTTTGGTTTTACTTGTTTGTTTGTTTTATTCCTTTTTTTTATTAATTTAAATATTTAGTAGATCATAGGAAATTGATCTATCCCTTTCTCAATCGGACACGAACTTTCCTTTTGTTTTGATTTAATATTAAACATTTATTGATCCAATCAATTAAGACATTTATCTTTGTTCAATCTTTAAAGTGCATAATATTTCTCATATTTTGCAAGTGTTTAACCAATATTATAAATCAATTATTCTTATTTTACACATTTTATTTAATACAATTTAGTTTTCTTTTTTTTGGCATTTTTTTTTAGCATACTATATTTTTTTTATAAATTATAGATTCATAGACATTATAATTTGTGCATCATGTATTCCAATAGTAATAACCAACAACAAAATCAAATGAATCAGCAACAATATTATGCTTACCAACAACAGCAACAACAGCAACAACAATATTCTCAGTATCAACAAGATGCTCAATATCAACTTCAATTCCAACAACAACAACAACAAAGGGTTTCCCAACCAAATGCTGGCTTTAGTTCAAATTATTTAAGACAACAAAATTCTCAAACTGATTTGCCTGCTTCAAATAATGGATTTCAAGGCATCCCAAATATGCAACATCCTAATAATTCAAATATGAGCTTTACTCAATTTCAACAACCTCAACAACATACACCTAATTTAAATAATAACAATAATAGCAACAGTAATTTATATTCCTCTTCACCAACTAGAAATATGGAAAATATTCCTCAAATACCTGCAAGTCCATCAAAAAGTATCCGTTCTTTAAATTTAGCTCCTGTTACTTCTAATTCTTCAAGTATAGCATCTCCTCAAAAGAATTTTATAAAAAATGAAAACTCTCCTTATTCCAATCAAATGGCAAACAATAGTAATTCTAATTTATCAAATCAAGGGTTTAGACAAAAACCTCTTTTCCAACAGCAGCAGCAGCAACAACATCCTCAACCAACCCAAGCTCAACAGCAACCACAACAAGCTCAACAACAAAATGAATATGTTTATTTTGAACGTCATCCTGAAAGGTTCAGTAAACCATCACAAGAGAAATCTGCTGCAATTAAATTAAAATTAGAACATTATTATAAAACTGCAATTGAACATGCGATTGAAAGAAATCAAAGAAGATTAACATTTGAACAAAAAATGAATTCTGTTAGTTCTGGTGAACGTAGAAACAGAGAATTACAAGTCTTTGGACGTAACGAATCTCAATTTTTAAGATTACGTAGAACAAGATTAGGTTTAGAAGATTTTAATACAGTTAAAGTTATCGGTAAAGGTGCTTTTGGTGAAGTTAGATTAGTTCAAAAAACTGATACTGGTAAAATTTATGCAATGAAAACTTTATTGAAAAGTGAAATGTATAAAAAAGATCAATTAGCTCATGTTAAAGCTGAAAGGGATGTTTTAGCTGATGCTAACTCTCCATGGGTTGTTTCATTATATTATTCATTTCAAGATCCTCTTTATTTATATTTAATTATGGAATTTTTACCAGGTGGTGATTTAATGACAATGTTAATTAAATGGCAAATTTTTACTGAAGATGTTACAAGATTCTATATGGCTGAATGTGTTTTAGCTATCGAAGCAATTCATAAATTAGGTTTTATTCATAGAGATATTAAACCAGATAATATTTTAATTGATATGAGAGGTCATATAAAGTTATCTGATTTTGGTTTATCTACAGGTTTCCATAAAACTCATGATTCAAATTATTATCGTAAATTATTAGAAGATGATCCAACACCAAATTTTAATTCAAGTCAACAAAGTTCAAGTAGAAATTCAGTTATGGTTGATCCAATTACTTTAACAATGTCAAATAGACAACAAATGCAAACATGGAGAAAATCAAGAAGATTAATGGCATATTCTACTGTTGGTACACCAGATTATATTGCACCTGAAATTTTTATAAATCAAGGGTATGGTCAAGAATGTGATTGGTGGTCCCTTGGTGCTATTATGTTTGAATGTCTTATTGGTTGGCCACCATTTTGTTCTGAAACTCCAAAGGAAACTTATAGAAAGATTTTAAATTTTCAAGAAACTTTACAATTTCCTGAAGATGTTCATCTTAGTCCTGAAAGTGAAGATTTAATTTTAAGATTATTAACTAATTCAGAACAAAGATTAGGTCGTCATGGAGGTGCTGATGAAATTAAAGCACATCCATTTTTCAGAGGTGTTAATTGGGATGATATCAGAAATGTTGAAGCACCATTTATTCCAAGATTAAGATCTCTTACAGATACAAGATTCTTCCCAACTGATGAATTAGAAAATGTTCCGGAATCACCAGCATTAGCTCAAGCAAGTAAAGAAAGAGAAAATATGAAAAATAATGGTCAAGATAATACTAAAGAAGATTTACCATTTATTGGTTATACTTATTCAAGATTTGAATATTTAACTAGAAAAAATGCATTATAAAATTACTTAAGCTGTGCTTAATAAAACTCTATTCTAACATTACATATTACATATATACATCTAGTTTATATATATAAAATATAATAATAATAAAAAAAAAGAACTTTTCATCTTAATTTCGTTTTTAAACAAGGTAAAAAAAAGCTGTGACAAAATTTTTATTTTCAAGTTTACATCAGTGAATTGCATTGGATTTGTTTATTTATCGATTTTTCAAGTATTAAATGTAATTAAGTAATAACACAATCTAATAATTCACCAATTGAATAAGTTTTCACATAATTAAGGCACGTTAAATGTCTATTAAATCAATAATATCTATGATTTTTCTATTAAAAAAATTTCATTTTTACAAAATTATAAATAATTTCATGAATATTCAATTTTTTTAAATGTTTTTAATTTTAATAAATAGTTTATAAATTTATCTTCTTAATTATACTATTTATTTTAATTTTAAAGTATTGGAATGTACTTGAAATCATTGAAAACCATCCAGCGGCGGAGCGGCTCAATCGAGATTGTGGCACTGTGAAAAATTTCATTTTCAACAAGAAGCTCTTATGGCCAAGTTGGTAAGGCGCCACACTAGTAATGTGGCGATCCTCAGTTCGACTCTGAGTGAGAGCAATTGTTTCCTTCATTTTTTTTATATATATGGTACTTGTACTTATATGAAATGATGTTAATTGCTTACTGTGTAAGAATTTCTATTTATTTTTTACTATTTTAATTATGTTAGTTTTCATTGATTTCATCAAGAATGAAGTCTTGAAATTAGATATTTTTAAAAAGGGCGTTTAAAAACTTTCTTTTAAATAAGATCATAAACCAAAAAAGTTTCTTAATTGATCTTATTCAGTAAGGTATTAAACGATTAATTAAAAAGGAATTAGATTTGTAGGTTAGTACATTGATATTAATATTTTAATAAGTTTGATAGTTAGTGGTTAGTTTTGATTATGGTGAATGTGTTTTGTTTTTAAGTTAGTATTGTAATTATTATTTTATGGTTTATCTTTAATAAGGAATTCTATTCTTTATTTTTAAAGCTAAAGGTAATTCAATTAATGAATTGATTTAGAATATCAATCACTTAATACGATTAATCTAGCATACATTGATTATTTAGGTTTGTTTCCTTAAAGTGATAAGTTTCCCCTAAATTGAAATAAACGTTATTGTTTTTGAAAACGATTTTATTATTTGAATACTTTTCAATTGTTAATAATTAATTCAATTGAGTTTCCTAGATATGTAACTTATTCGCTTCATATTTAAATAAATGAATTGATTCAAAATTGCTAAATTATATTAACATGTTAAAAAAAACACTCACTCATTGATTTATTCTTAATTCATGGGTTTCAGTATTTAAGAACTTACTTACTTATTTTAATTGAATTTATTAAAGTCTCTCTCCTAGGTATATATATATAAAGAATGATGAAGAACAAAGTAGCAAGTTAATTAAAGAAATAAATGATCTAGGAAAAAGGCAAAAATTCAAAGAAAGGCAGCAATCTAACCTAATTTTACAGATAAAATATACACATTTTACACATAAAATGTGTAAAATTATAAAATTGTTAAAGCAAAGTTGTATACAATTAAATTAAATAATCTAATAATACTAAGGTTTTAAAAGTATAAAATTTAGTAATGAATTTAAAAAACCCAATCAACCAATTAAGTAATAGATGTTTTGTACAAAGTAGTAATTGTAAAAGGCGAAGTAAAATCTAAAAGGAATTAGGAATTAATAATGGCGGAAAAAGAGACGGAAAATGGGAAGAGAGAGGGGAGAAAGAGAGAATCTTTACAATAATTCATATATGCTTATATTAAGTATAATGCATAATAAGACAACAAATCCCAAAAGAGAACAATTTTGATCATCATATTTAAAACCATAAACATAAAGAGCAATTCTTACAGTTGATTGGTCAATTCGAAGATAAGTATCGGTTCATTGATTAAAAAAACTCTAAAAAGGACAATTAATATGCATTTAAAACACAGAACACCCCTTTAAAATCAGGCAAAGCAGTTTTCTTGATTTAAAGTTTTTATTTACGTGGTTATTTTTTGTTTGATTTTGGATTTACTTTTACTTTTTTTAATTATGTTTTACGAAATGTTTTTTAAAATGCGATCGAGTAACGTATATATAGATATAAATTTAAATAATTATTAGATTAAAGGATATATAATTATATAAAATTAAACGGAGATCACTATTGCGGTGGTATATAGACCAAAAGAGAAACCAGTAAACCCCCAATTTATAAAGGTAGTGGGGACAAGACTAAAAAAAAACGGGAGATGTTGAAGCCACGGAGGGCAGTTGCCTAATTGGGAGCACGGCGGGGGAGAGAATTGCACCCTCAGCCAATCAGAGCGCGTATGCTTCGGCGAAGGGCCGAGACAAGGGTCGTGCTTGATCATTAATTTATTAAATTTAACAAGATGTGTATGTAAACCTTTAGGAATTGTCTGTAAATTGTTGACCAGCATTTTACAAGAATGTTGAGTTAATATATAACATATGACTACATGTGAATGTAAAAAAATGTAATATAAATATCACCCTTTTTTCCCTACTTTATATTCTTTATTATTTATTCTTTTTTATTTTATTTCATTTGTAAATAATTACATCATTTAATAAACTCTTTATAAACTTTTAAATATGACCGTTCAATTTAACCCAAAGGTTAAAGTCGCTACTGAAAAGTGTTCATACACTGAATCCGAATTAAAAACCAAATATACTTATAACAAAACTATTGTTACTAAAGAATCTAATGGTGAATATTCAATTACTCCTCAAACTGAAGATTATGAATTCAAAACTGATTTAAAAGTACCAAAATTAGGTATTATGTTAGTTGGTCTTGGTGGTAATAATGGTTCAACTTTTGTTGCTTCAATCTTAGCTAATAAGAATAATTTATCATTTCACACTAAAGAAGGCTTAGTTCATGCTAATTATTATGGTTCTGTTACTCAATCATCTACTATTAAATTAGGTGTTGATGCTTCTGGTCAAGATGTTTATGCTCCATTTAATTCTCTTTTACCATTTGCTAATCCAAATGATTTTGTTGTTTCTGGTTGGGATATTAATGATGATAATTTATATGAAGCTATGGTTAAAGCTAAAGTTTTAGATTATGATTTAGTTAGACAATTAAAACCTGATATGGAATTAATGAAACCATTACCCTCTATTTATTATCCTGATTTTATTGCTGCTAATCAAGATGAAAGAGCTAATAATTGTTTTAATCGTGTTGATAAATTAGGTGAAATTAAAACTACTAATAAATGGGATCATGTTAATCAAATTAGAAATGATATTCAAAATTTTAAATCTTCAAATTCTTTAGATAAAGTTATTATCTTATGGACTGCTAATACTGAAAGATATGCTGATATTATTGATGGTATTAATGATACTGCTGATAATTTAATTGAATCAGTTAAATCTGATCATGAAGAAATTGCTCCATCAACTGTCTTTGCTATTGCTTCAATTTTAGAAGGTTGTCCATATATTAATGGTTCACCACAAAATACTTTTGTTCCAGGTGTTATTGAATTAGCTGAAAGACATAAAAGTTTTATTGGTGGTGATGATTTTAAAAGTGGTCAAACTAAATTAAAATCTGTTTTAGCACAATTTTTAGTTGATGCAGGTATCAGACCAACTTCAATTGCTTCTTATAATCATCTTGGTAACAATGATGGTTATAATTTATCATCTCCAAGACAATTCCGTTCAAAGGAAATTTCTAAATCATCAGTTGTTGATGATATTATTAAATCAAATGATATTTTATATAATGATAAAAAAGGTAATAAAATTGATCATTGTATTGTTATTAAATATATGAAAGCTGTTGGTGATTCTAAAGTTGCTATGGATGAATATTATTCTGAATTAATGTTAGGTGGTCATAATAGAATTTCAATTCATAATGTTTGTGAAGATTCTTTATTAGCAACTCCATTAATTATTGATTTATTAGTTATGAGTGAATTTTTATCAAGAGTTACTTATAAAAAAGCTAATGGATCATCTGATGAATATGAAAAACTTTATTCTGTTTTATCATTTTTATCATATTGGTTAAAAGCACCATTAGTTAAACCAGGTTATGAAGTTATTAATGGTTTAAATAAACAACGTCAAGGTTTAGATAATTTCTTAAGATTATTAATTGGATTGCCAGCATTAGATGAATTAAGATTTGAAGAAAGATTAGCCTAAGTATGTTTATAATTTTTTTAATAAGTAGATCTTCTTTTAAAAATTAATATAATGTGTGTTTATAATCTTTCCCGTTCTCCTTGTATTTTTAAAATAATTTCTCTTTATTACCATCAAATTCTTCAAAACATTCAATTATAGTTTTTAAATTTTCCAATGTATTATTTGCAGCAACACGAATAACTCTATCTGAAACACCATTGAATTTTATAACAAGTTCATTAGTATTTGAATCTGTTGAATATTCAACTTTTAATTCATTTGGTTTTAGAATCGGATCAGGTCTTAATGATTTCATAGCTATATCAGCTTGATTTAAATTTTCAAAAGGAATTTTAAATGTTCTTTATCAAAGGAGAAATTAATTAGTATATTAGATAGAAAAATTTTTTGTAAAAAAGAGGATTTAAAACATACAAGAATTGCTCAAAGATTTGTTCTTCACTCATTGTTAATGAATATTATATATATATAAGTTATGTTTATAAAGTTATTAAAGAAGAATAATAGTACATAAATTATGAATAATTTTTTTGTATGATGATGAAAAAAATATAAAAATATAAAAATATTTGGAGATCAGAAAACAAAACACTTTACACCACTAATAATAATAGTTAAGTTAAGTTAATTAAGTGTGATTTACACAAAAAATAGTTAGTTATGCAAGGGGATTTAAAGGTTAATTGCATTTAAATTTCGGCGGTGGCATGTATGTATATTTGTAAGTCATTCTCACGGCAGCAGTTGAAATGACATGTACAGGATTTCACTATCTATTTAGTAGGATTAAATTTAATATTAAAAGAAAAAAATTATTAAACCATAGTAAATAGATAGAATTGGACATAATTAACTTCTCGTTTCTTTTTCACTAATTTATTTTGACGTTTTTCTTAATTATTCATTTACTTGGAATTGATATTTCATACTTATTTTAATATATTAAAAGAAATCAATTGAGTAGATACATATAGAGTACATCACAGATGAATATAATGAAGAATAATTAATAATTAATAATGAATATACCGAGGAAATTAGTTCGGTAATTCGGTTTGAAATTCTTAAATACGGTTATATAATTTTTTGTCAGCAGCAATTTCTCGATACGTTTTTATTTCTTTTTTTTCCCTTTTATAAATATTTCAATTTATCCTATTTTATTGAATAATAAATCTTTCTTTCGTTATTCTAAAATCAATTAATCAATTATATATTATCTTGAATAATTACAATTATAAAACACAATGCCATCTTACACTTCTAAAGTAATTGAATTATTAAACGCCCCAGTTGGTGAATGTGATTTAGATTACTCTTCATCAACTTCAACTTTTAAAGAAACTACTTATGAAGTTTCAACTGAAGATTTACCAGCTGGTAAACTTGCTGTTAAATTATTATATTTATCAAATGATCCAACTCAAAGAAGTTGGATTCAAAAAGGTTTAGATCCAAAGAAAATGTATGTTCCTCCAATTGTTGAAGGTGAACGTATTAGATCTTATGGTCTTTGTAAAATTCTTTCTACTGGTCCAGATTCAAAATATGAAGTTGGTGATATCGTTTTAGCTTTCTGTGAATGGGCTGAATATTCAGTTATTAATGAAGCTTATGTATTTAATAAAATTGATACTTCAAAAGGTGCTCCATTATATTATTTCTTATCCGTCTTTGGTGTTACTTCAATTACTGCTTGGGCTGGTTTATCTCAAATTGGTAAAGTTGATGAAAATAAAACCGTTGTTATTTCAGCTGCTTCTGGTGCTACCGGTTCAGTTGCTGTTCAATTAGCCAAGAAAGTTTTCAATGCTAAAAAAGTTATTGGTATTACTGGTTCAAATGAAAAATGTGAATTTATTAAATCAATTGGTGCTGATGTTGCTGTTAATTATCATGATGCTGATTATGTTAAACAATTAGAAGAAGCTGTTGGTGCAGAAGGTGCTGATGTTTATTGGGATAATGTTGGTGGTGAAATCTTAGATAACTGTATTAACCTTATGAAAAAACAAGGTACTATTATTGCTTGTGGTGCTATTGCAAGTTATAATGATGCTTCAAAAGTTGTTGTTAAAAATTGGGCTCAAATTATTGTTAAGAGTTTAACTGTTAAAGGTTTTATCGTTACTGATTATGCTGCTAAATTCCCAGAAGCTTTTGCTTGTTTAGGTACTGCTTTTGGTGAAGGTAAGATTAAAGTTGATAAAGAAAATACGATGAAAATCTTTGATTGTTCTGGTGATAAATTTGGTGAAATTCCACAAAATTGGTATAAATTATTTACTAAGGAAAAACCAAATGGTAAATTAATTACTTTTATTAGTGAAGCTTAAGCTTAATTGTATATTTAAATAAATCTTTTGTATATTTGTTAATTATGATATGTTCTATTTTTTTTTTAACTAGGGGAAAGTAAAGTAACACTGATTTAGTTTTTCAACAAAAGTAAAGTAACACTGGTTTAGTGTTTTAAGGGAAATCCGGGGAAAAATTGAATCTCGGCCGCGGAACAAATATTACAATCAAAAATGATTTGATTTGTAGTTTTTATCTGTAGTACAATTGATTTAATTTTACAGTATAAAATATATGTAGTGTATGTACAGTATACATGATCATATGTACCTGCCAAAGTATAAGGTATTATATATTAATTAGGACCCTTTTAAATTAACATTAACGTGAAAAAAACAAGAAAAACCTTCAAACTGACAGATTGCCAAATTAGGAAGAGTGGGCAACTCCGAACACAAAAAACCGGATTTGCTGTTTTGGTAACCAAATTCTTATCTATTATTATATATCGTGATGATCATCATATTTTTTTTTATTTTATTTTAATAATACCATCTTTTAATTAACTATTTTTTTTTTGCTTTTTTATATGTTTATTTACTTATTCCTGTATTATACCCCCTCTACTGTGTTTATATAAATATATTTATAATATACAGTATACAAGATGGCTCCTACTTCAATAGATTTGCCATATGATGACATCACAAGAATACATCCAAACCTTATTCATATACCATTTACAAATGTTTTACAATTTTATTTAAATGGTAAACTTCAAGTTGTTAAGAATCCAAATCCTGAAGGTACTTTATTAGACTATATCAGAGATGTTACTTCTTTATACGGTACTAAATTAGGTTGTTCTGAAGGTGGTTGTGGTGCTTGTACAATTACTGTTGGTTCTTATGATACTATTAAAAATGAAATTAAATATGAAGCAATGAATTCTTGTATTGTTCCTTTAGTTGCTGTTGAAGGTAAACATCTTATTACAGTTGAAGGTATTGGCTCTACTGAAGATCTTCATCCTGTTCAAGAAAGAATTGCTAAGTTTCATGGTTCACAATGTGGGTTTTGTACACCAGGTATTGTTATGTCATTATATTCATTATTAAGACAAAAAAATGGTAAAGTTTCTAAAGAACAAATTAGTGAAGCTTTAGATGGTAATTTATGTAGATGTACAGGTTATATGCCAATCATTGATGCTTGTAATAGCTTTGCTTATGATTCAGATAATTTTAATTTAAAATTAGCTTCTAAATTTTCAAAGGAAATGGTTGAAATGAGTAATCCAAAATCAAATGGTAATAATAATGGAGTATGTGCCAAAGGTGAAGATTGTTGTCAAAATAAAAATAAAAAGAAAGAAGAAAATGGTAATGGTTGTAGTAAAGGTGATGCTTGTCGTCAAAATAAAAAAGAATCATCAACTACTGAATTTCCTGATACTGAAATTGATATGAATCAATTATTTACACCAAATGGATTACCATTAAAACCATATAAAGTTGAAAATGATTTAGTTTTCCCTTCAAAATTAAAATTATATGAAAAGAAACCTTTATTCTTTGGTAATGAACATAAAGTTTGGCTTAGACCAATTAATAAATTACAATTATTACAAATTTATCAAAGTTATCCAACTGCTAAATTAGTTGCTGGTGCTTCCGAAGTTCAAGTTGAAATTAAAATGAAAGCTGCTGATTATAATGTTAGTGTTTTTTGTAATGATATACCTGAAATGAGAACTTGGGAATATATTGATGGTGTTGGTTTAACTGTTGGTGCTAATATTTCTGTTTCAGAATTAGAATATCTTGGTGAAGAATTAGCTCATAAGTTAGGTAAAGAAGGTAAAGGTCAAGTTTTCCATGAAATGACAACTCAATTGAAATTCTTTGCTGGTAGACAAATTAGAAATGCCGCAACACCAGCTGGTAATATTGTTACTGCATCACCAATTTCAGATTTAAATCCTGTTTTAGTAGCTTGTGGTGCAATTATTACTACTGAAAAATTAAATGAATTTGGTGAACTTGAAACTTTAGATTTAAATATGAATGATTTCTTTACTGGTTATAGACGTCATAAATTACCACAAGGTGCAATTGTATCTAAAATTTTTATTCCAGAAACTAAAGATTTTGAATTCATTCATTCTTATAAACAATCTAAAAGAAAAGATGACGATATTGCTATTGTTACAGCTTGTATTCGTATTCAATTAGATTCTAATGGTATTGTTCAAAATTCAACTTTAGCATATGGTGGTATGGCTCCAATGACTGTTCAATCAAAACAAACTCAAGAATATATTAAAGGAAAATCTATATTTGATGATGATTTTGTTGATGGTGCTTCTGATAAATTATTATTAGATTATCCATTATCATTTAATGTTCCAGGTGGTATGGCAACTTATAGAAGAACTTTAACTTTATCTTTTTTTTATAAATTTTGGCAATATATGTTAATTAATTTTAAAGATCCAAGTGGTCTTAAATCTGTTTCAATTGAAAGAGATTCAAATGATGAAGTTACAAGAGCTGAAAAAATTGGTCATAGAGATTTATCAAATCCATTTGAATATGAAGTTGTTGGTAAATCAAATCCACATATGTCTGCTATGAAACAAGTCTCTGGTGAAGCTCAATATACTGATGATATTCCTCCTCAACATAGAGAAGTTATTGGTGTTCAAGTTTTATCAACTAAAGCTCATGCTAAAGTTTTAAGTGTTGATTATTCAGAAGCTTTATTAGTTGATACAGTTGTTGGTTATGTTGATATTGAAGATTTACATGATAAAAAGGCTAATTATTGGGGTGCTTTACCTTTTGGTAAAGAACCTTTCTTTGCTGATGGTGAAGTTTTCTTTGTTGGTCAAACTATTGGTCTTGTCTTGGCTACTGATAAAGAACGTGCAGCTGAAGCTGCAAGATTAGTTAAAGTTGAATATGAAGATTTACCTTCTATTATTGCCGTTGAAGATGGTGTTAAAGCTAATTCATTTTTCCCAGATGAAAGAACTACTGAATTAGGTGATTGGGAAAAGGCTTTCAAAGAATCTGAACATTATTTTGAAGGTGAAGTTAGAATGGGTGCTCAAGAGCATTTTTATTTTGAAACTCAAGGTTGTGTTGTTGTTCCTGAAGAAGGTGGTGAAATTAAAGTTTTATCAAGTACTCAAAATCCAACTGAAGCTCAAGAATATGCTGCTCAAATTACTAATGTTCCAAGTTCACGTATTGTTGTTAAAACTAAGAGATTAGGTGGTGGGTTTGGTGGTAAAGAAACAAGATCTGTTCAATTATCATCTATTGCTTGTTTAGCTGCAAAGAAATATAAGAGACCTGTTCGTATTTCTTTAAGTAGATATGAAGATATGTTAACATCTGGTCAAAGACATCCATTTTATATGAAATATAGAGTTTCATTAGATAAAGATTTAAAATTTACAGGTTTAGATGTTAATTTATTTGCAAATGCTGGTTGGTCAATGGATTTAACAAGAGGTGTTATTGATCGTTCAGTTTTCCATACATGTAATTGTTATTATTTCCCCAATGCAAGAGTTTGTGGCAGACCAGTTAAGACTAATACTGCTTCAAATACAGCTTTTAGAGGGTTTGGTGGTCCCCAAGGTATGTATGTTGCCGAAAATATTATTGTTGATATTTCTGAAAGATTAAATATTGATCCTGATTATATTCGTCAATTAAATTATTTTGATAAAACTAAAAATCAAATTACTCCATATAAACAAAAAATTAATGAAGATATTTCAATTCGTGAATTAGTCAAAATGAATTTAGAAGAATCTAAATTTGAAAAATTAAAAAAAGATGTTGAAGAATTTAATAGTAAATCTAAATGGATTAAACGTGGTGTTGCTCATATTCCAACTATGTTTGGTGTTTCATTTGGTGTTTTATTTTTAAATCAAGCTGGTGCTTTAATTAATATTTATCATGATGGTTCAGTCCTAGTGTCTCAAGGTGGCGTTGAAATTGGTCAAGGTTTATTTACTAAGATGACAATGGTTGCTGCTCAAGAATTAGGAGTTCCTGTTGAAAAAGTTTTTATTAGTGAAACTTCAACTCAAGTTGTTCCAAATACTTCAGCAACTGCTGCTTCTGCTGCTTCTGATTTAAATGGTATGGCTATTAAGAATGCTTGTGATAAATTAAATGAAAGATTACAACCAATTAAAGATATGTTAGCTAAAGAAGGTGATGGTACTTATACTTGGGATAAATTAATCTCTGTTGCTTATCATGAACGTGTATCTTTAAGTGCAACAGGTTTTTATAAGACTCCAGATATTGGTTATTTATTTGGTGATCCAAATCCAAAACCTGCATTTTTCTATTATACTCAAGGTTCTGCTGTGGCATTGGTTGAAGTTGATACATTAACAGGTGATTGGTCATGTCTTGAAGCTCATATTAAGATGGATATTGGTAGACCAATTAATCAAGCTATTGATTATGGACAAATTGAAGGTGCTTTTATTCAAGGTATGGGATTATATACAATGGAACAAAGTCTTTGGTTTAGACATAATGGTGCATTATTTACTAGAGGTCCAGGGAATTATAAAATTCCAGGTTTTAGAGATGTACCACAAAGATTTAATGTTTCAATGCTTAATGATCGTAATTTTTCACATTTAAAGACAATTAGATCATCAAAAGGTGTTGGTGAACCACCATTATTTATGGGTTCAGTTGTTCAATTTGCTTTAAGAAATGCAATTGATTATGCTAGAAAATCAAATGGTATTAAAGAAGGTGCTTTAGGATTACCATTAAGATCACCATTAACTACTGAAAGAATTAGAAATTCAATTGGTGATAAATTAGTTAATAAAAGTGAAGTTATTCCAAAAGATGGTGAACATGATTTCTTTATTGAAGCGTGAGTTGTTGTTATTTATTTATTTTATATACATAGTTTTAGTGTTTTTTATTTTTTTTACAGTATTTTTTTTATACATAAAAGGTCAATTTATTCAAGGTTTATTATTATTATTATTTTTATTCAACCAAAAAATGTTCATTACTAAAACCATAGAACCGTTCTTATTTTCCCCTATCAAAATCGGAGCCACAGTTTGATAAGAAGGAAAGCACATTCCTATTTAGGAATATCTTAACGCCCGCCCTCACTATTGAATCCCCGACAAAAACCTTTTCTCGGAGATTTCCTCTTAGAAAATTTAATGAGTAAAGGGTAAGTAAAATAAAGTAAAGGGGGGTGTATATGAAAAGAAAAGAATTAAATAAATAAAAGAACTTATAATAAAGAATTGGGGCGATGGATTAAAATATTAGTATAATAAAAGACAAAGAAATTGGATCGGGGGGAAGCCAATGTGGGCAGAATGAAACATGAGTTACGGTTATGGGTGACCGATCGATAATCATTTTTTTTCTCTGAGATATATAATTTTTTTTTTGGTTTTATATTAAGTAAAAACCATGATAGTTATAAAATAAATTAAATATTTGTAATTAATAAATTGTCTAGAATTAATAATGATGATTAAATTCAAGAAAAAACCAATATTAATAGTAAAGACATTACAAAATAGCGCTTTTTAATTGGCTGATCTAATATAATGTACCCCAAAAAGGGAAATAGCTCGCGGTGAGGAGAAGCGCTGCGAGTTGCTAGCCTCCATATTTTCTGTTGCAGAATGTGATGATGAAGTGTTAGAGCCTGTGACTTGTTTATATTTAAACCTTCTAACCTTCCATTTATTTCTTCTAATTCTTCTTCTCCACATTTTATTTATTAAAAATTATTTTTTAATTATCAAGTTTTTTCTTTCATTTTGAGCTGTTATTTCTGAATTATTTATTAAGCTAAATTATCTGATAAAGAAAAGAAAGAAAAAAAATTTATATATTTTATATTTTAAAAATGTCAAATCCTCCACTCTATACTACAAGTCAAGGTTGTCCAGTTACAGATCCTTTCTCAACTCAACGTATTGCTGTTGATACCGCAGGTTACAAGCATACTCCACCTGTTGGTCCTTTATTATTACAAGATTTCAGATTAATTGATTCTCTTGCTCATTTTGATCGTGAAAGAATCCCTGAAAGAGTTGTTCATGCTAAAGGTGCTGGTGCATTTGGTGTTTTTGAAGTTACTGATGATATTACCGATGTTTGTAGTGCTAAATTCTTAGATACTATTGGTAAGAAAACTAGAATCTTTACTAGATTTTCTACTGTTGGTGGTGAAAAAGGTTCAGCTGATTCAGCTAGAGATCCAAGAGGTTTTGCTACTAAATTCTATACTGAAGAAGGTAATTTAGATTTAGTCTATAATAATACTCCAATTTTCTTTATTAGAGATCCAACTAAATTTCCTCATTTTATTCATACTCAAAAGAGAAATCCAGCTACTAATTGTAAAGATCCAAATATGTTTTGGGATTATTTGACTAATAATCCAGAATCTTTACATCAAGTTATGTATTTATTTTCCAATAGAGGTACTCCAGCTTCTTATAGAAAGATGAATGGTTATTCTGGTCATACTTATAAATGGTATAACTCTAAAGGTGAATGGGTTTATGTTCAAGTTCATTTCATTGCTAATCAAGGTGTTCATAACTTTAATAATGAAGAAGCTGGTAAATTAGCTGGTGATGATCCAGATTTCCATACTATGGATTTATATAAAGCAATTGAACGTGGTGAATATCCATCTTGGGAATGTTATGTTCAAACTATGACTTTAGAACAAGCCAAAAAACAACCATTTTCAGTTTTTGATTTAACTAAAGTTTGGCCACATAAAGATTTCCCATTAAGACATTTTGGTAAATTTACATTAAATGAAAATCCAAAGAATTATTTTGCAGAAGTTGAACAAGCTGCTTTTTCACCATCTCATACTGTTCCAGGTATGGAACCATCAAATGATCCTGTTTTACAATCAAGATTATTCTCTTATCCAGATACTCATCGTCATAGATTAGGTACTAATTACAATGCTATTCCTGTTAATTGTCCATTAAGAGCTACATTTGCCCCACAAATTAGAGATGGTGCTATGTGTGTTGATGGTAATTTAGGTGGTACACCAAATTATGCAGGTGCTTATAATTGTCCTGTTCAATATGCTACTAAATTTTCTGCTGCTAGTTCAGGTAAATGTCCAAGAGATGAACAATATGAAGGTGAAGTTTTATCCTTTGATTGGACTGTTTGTGTTCCATATGATTTTGAACAACCAAAACAATTCTGGAAAGTTTTAGGTAGAACTAAAGGTGAACAAGAAGGTTTAGTTCATAATATTGCAGCTCATGCTCATGCTGCTGATGAATTTATTCAAGACCGTGTTATTGAATATTTCGGTAGAGCCGATCCAGAAATTGCAGCTAAATTAAGAACTGAATTATTAAAATTATCTCCAAGAGATGATACTCCTTCAAGACTTTAATTTTATTCTCTTTAATTGATTTTTTCTTATTCTTAATTTATCCTGCTATATAGTGTTTATTATAATTTATTCTTGGTTTTTTCTATAGTTTTTTGTCATATTCTTTCTTAATCTTATTACGATGACATTCTATATATGTCTTCTTTTTAACTTAAATCTCTTTTAAAATAAAGTAAAGTAAAAAAAAAATCATACTATTAAAGATCTTATGATATTGCGCTAATATTTTCCTTTCTCGGATTATCAAAGGGTTTCTTTCTCTATATCTGGAGATTTAAAATGGCTGTGTGATTTTACATTTATGTAAATTATAATCTTGTCCATTGCACTGATGAACAGTGTTCTTATTAATATCATTAGTTTTACTATTACTATATAATTCTAGATATAATTGGCCTTGTATAATATAATAATAATGTAGTTAAAAAATTATTCACATATAAAAAACAGTAGCACTGCCTGGGGTGTACACCTACCAAATTAGGAAAGTGAAAGTGGGTCTCCTCGGATGGCCCGATTAGGAGTTTCTTTGCGGATTTTCAAGATTTCTTATCAACAATCAAATAAATAGATGATAATTTCTCTGTCAAATTTTTTTATATACTTAAAGTGTCTTTTTTTTATGTCTTTTTGTTTTATTAACTATTTCAATATATACATATCTTTAACTATTACCAATGGCTTGTTGTTCTTCAAATAAAACTCAATCAGTTCAAACTCCAGCTTCAACTCCAGCTTCTTCATTAGCTCCAGCTGCTCCAGCAGTTAAGAAAGTTACTTCATGTTGTGGTGGTTCTTCAAGTCAAACCAGATGTAAATGTGGTTCAGGTTGTAAATGTCCATCATGTAACACTACCCATTTATAAATTTAAATATTCAAATGTGTTTATTTAAGCTTTTTTTTTCTCTTATAACTTCATTCATGACTTTAAAGTGCTCCTACGGTTTCCCTTATAATTTTTCATTAATAGAGATAAGATCAATATATTCAATTTTTATAAAATATAAAATAAAAAAGAAATCTATTAATTTAATTATTAATATTAATCAATTCAAGATAATTTGATTTGATTTGATTTGATTTGATTTGATTTAATTTGATTTCAAATTTTATGAAATTAATATTGGTTTTTTATCTTTCGACAAACAAAACAACACAAAATATAACCAACCATATCATTAACTATTTATTTCTTTATTGTTCATCCTTTACTTGTTTTTAATTTCCACTGGTTTTTGCGATTATCTTATCTTATATACTTAAACTTACTGTATTGATTTGCAGTCTGTGTATACTTCTTTTACGTATACAATTTTTTTTTTCATAATAATAGACTTAGCTTTTGTTTAATCTTTTTTTGGTAAACTTCTATATTATTAGTTGAAGCACATACTTATGAGATCATATTATACATGGATTCATTATTATTGATCTGCTAATCATTGATAACAATGTTATCATACTATTAAGTAAGTAACAAAAAAATCATATCATAATTTGAAGTAAACATCCGTGCACACTAATTTTTGATTTTTAATTTTTCCCCATTTTTAAAATTGAGGGGAAGCATTTTAAGACTTCCGTTAAAACGTAGTACTTAATTATATCTTTTTAATTTATAATTATTAAATCAATATTAATTGTATGTTTATATAAGATGAAACTATCTAGGAGTTTTGTAAGATCCCTAGCCACTGCTGCTGAGGTCAATCCCAATAGAGTGCATGGTGGACTAAAGGATCAGGATCGTATTTTCCAAAATGTTTTTGGTACATATGGACATGACTTAACAAATGCAATGAAAAGAGGTGATTGGTATAAAACTAAAGAGATAATACTTAAAGGTGATAATTGGATTATTGATGAAATCAAAAAATCAGGTTTAAGAGGAAGAGGTGGCGCTGGTTTTCCAAGTGGTTTAAAATGGTCATTTATGAATCCGCCAGGATGGGAAAAGAATGTTGGTGCTAAATATCTTGTAGTTAATGCAGATGAAGGTGAACCGGGAACATGTAAAGATAGAGAAATTATTAGAAAAGAACCTCATAAACTTGTAGAAGGATGTTTGCTTGCTGGTAGAGCAATGAATGCTACTGCTGGTTATATCTATATAAGAGGGGAATTTTACAATGAAGCAAATGTTTTACAAACAGCTATTAATGAAGCGTATAAAGCCGGATATTTAGGTAAAGATGCCTGTGGTTCAGGTTATGCATTTGATCTTTATATCCATCGTGGTATGGGTGCTTATGTTTGTGGTGAAGAAACTGCATTAATTGAATCAATAGAAGGTAAAGCAGGTAAGCCAAGATTAAAACCACCATTCCCTGCAGGTGTAGGTTTATATGGTAGACCAACTACTGTTACTAATGTTGAAACCGTTGCTGTTGCTCCAACTATTTTAAGAAGAGGAGGTGATTGGTTTAATTCATTTGGTAGAGAAAGAAATTCAGGTACAAAATTATTTTGTGTTTCTGGTCATGTTAATCAACCAAGTACTTTTGAAGAAGAAATGTCAATGCCATTAAAAGAATTACTTGAAAAGCATTGTGGTGGTATTAAAGGTGGTTGGGATAATTTATTAGGAGTTATTCCAGGTGGTTCATCAGTTCCAATAATGAATAAAGAAGTCTGTGAAAATGTCTTAATGGATTATGATGCATTAAGGGAAGTTGGATCAGGTTTAGGTACCGCTGCAGTAATTGTAATGAATAAACAAACCGATGTTATTAGAGCAATTCAACGATTTTCAGCTTTTTATAAACATGAATCTTGTGGTCAATGTACACCATGTAGAGAAGGTACAACTTATTTACAAAGAATGATGGATAGATTTTACAAAGGACAAGCAACTGAACGTGAAATAGATATGGTTTTAGAAGTAACTAAAGAAATTGAAGCTCATACAATTTGTGCATTAGGTGATGCTGCAGCATGGCCAGTTCAAGGTCTTATTAAATCATTTAAACCTGTTTTAATTGAAAGAATGAAAGAATTCCAAGCTAAAAATGATGGTATATTATTACCTGGTGGTTGGATCGAAGGCTCAATGGTTAAAAATGGTAGGCCATTAGGATCTCCAGTTGTACCTGATGCATTCCATGGTCATTAAATGTGATATTATTCTTCTATGTTTTTTTATATTTATTATTATTATTATTATTTTGTTAAAATCGACTTACATATATATTTATTGAATTCAAACTTATTAAACTTTAAATTTTTTTTAAAAAAAACTATTACCTTCATTAATCTAATTATTTATCATCTAAATACACACTACTTGTCGACTCAAAAGACACAAATTTAATAAAAAAAAAGTCCAATTCGAAAAGTAAACAAACCCATAATTCTCAAATAAAATTGACACAAAAACTGATTTTACTATAAATTGGGGGATTTGGTTCAATTTTACTTCTTTTCCTTTACCTATCGCTTTTTCTTTTCCTTCTTTCTTTTCTTCTCTTCTTTCTTCAATTAATTAGGTATGTATTCAGAAGGTGATATAATCATCACTGATTATGAATTACAAGGTCTTTTTTTGGTTTTCACTTTTTACTGATGGTGAATAATAGCAAAGGTATTTTTTTAGAGAGGAAAGAATTCAAAAGAACATCTGGCATTCATCAAATGGTTCTAAGTTGTGGTGCTTCTAATATATGTATGTGGTCTTCAGATATGCTAGGATTTTATTTTATTGATTGTCCCCCATAAAAGGTATATCATATAGTGAAAGAGGTGCCACATGGATACATGGATACTGATCTGGCAATCTCGAGTAGCTTTTGTATACTTTTTATTATGAAGGTGAAAAGGGAGGGGTTAAAGATATCTGAATTCCTATTGCCTGTATTATTAAAAGAAGCTTACTGCAACAAAGATCATTTAGATCGATATTAAGGATTAGTATTTTGATTTCCCTAATCTTTAATGTATCCAAAAAAATTTAATTTGTTATTAATCAGTAAAGGGTATGATCATCATCTTCTTTAACAGTACCATCTAAATTATGTTTCTTATTGGTATTTTGGTTAGAATCATTATCATTTGCTACTATTATCTTTTCTAATTGCTCTTCATTATCTAGAATAAGTTGTTCAAGTTCCATATATTGATCTGTATCTTTAATCACTTTATCAAGATTTGGTTTCAATTCTTTATATATTGTATTATAGATTTTTTTTTAATTTAACATCATCTGTTTCAACTTGTAATATAATAACAACATCAAAATCAGTGAGCAATCCAAATTCACATTTATGAATTCTCATATAATGGTAAATTTGATCTATTATTTCCATCATTTGCTTACAGTTTTTATCTGGTAAACCATCTTTATCCAAATATTGTCTCAATGCCATTTTCTTGAATTCAATTACTAAGACGATCTTTTCCAAATAGCTGACCCACGAATCAAGTTTCACCTTTGGAACAGGCTCGTCAGCTATTTTTTCATTAAATTTGATTTTATCCCCAATAAATTCAAAAAGATTTCTACAAGGATTGGTAACAGAGACGAAAAAACAGTCTTTAACATTACTTTCTGGTTCGGGATTTGAACTGCAAAAGTTCGATTCTTTAAAATAAGCTTTACGAGGAAACGAACTGATAACTGTATAAAGTTTCTCATAAGTTTTAGATCCATTGGTTAGTGCATCATGTATTTCTATATTAATTGAATCATTAGCATTTTTAAATAAATCTTTTGGCCAATCTTCTTCCATCCTCTCAAAAACTGGTATTATCAGTCTATGATCTCTTGTAGCAATACTTGTATTTGAACCATTAGGACCACTTACTTTTATAAGACCAGAGTTGGTTGATAATTTACTAGATGTAGTTCTTTTTCCACTGCTTTTACCACTACTTTTGACACCAATTTTGCCACTAACAGCACTATTGAAATTAAGAACCATCAAAGATTTTACCTCATCATTTTCTTCTGATTCATTATATGTTAAATATATGGAACTTTCTTCAAATTCATGAACAATTGGTAAAGAAAATAATAAACAAACCCCAATTGGAGTAATATATTGATATTTTGTATTTAAACAACAGAGATGAATAATATCTTGAACACTTATACGTAATGAAGTAACTTCATCTATTAAAGATTTATTTAATTTATCATATTCATTTATAACTTCTAATTCTTCAATATCACTTGATTCTAACTTCAAATTCTTATATATTAACTTTAATTCAATTATTTCCTTTGATAAATTTTCATTTTCAAAGATCACTTCATCTAATTCTTTTTGTTTTCTAGAGACTAAATTATTAATTAATTTTAACATCTTATTAGATATTATTTAAATCATTTATATAATAATATGTTGTTCTTTTAAAGTTATTTCTTGTTTTAATTTTAAATTGAATTAATTCTTTTAATTCTTTTAATTTCTTAATTTTTTTTAATTTATTAAAAGATTTAAAATATTCATCAATATTAATACCAAGGCAATTATTATTATTTGCATGTGCAATTAGTTTCCAAGCCTTTTTCTGATTCTCAGTTGGTGTTGTTGTTCTTATTAAACCAGGTGGAATTTCAGTAGGTAAATCGGAGTATTGAGGTAATAAACTTGAGTTAACAGACTCCATATTGTTAATAGATGTCAATACATCAAAGCATTTAACATCTTTTGCTTATAAATCATTATCAATGATGTGAATATGAGAAGATATAACCCATTTTTATAATTGGTTGAAAAGCAGAACCAACAATATACAGAAAATGTTATTTTAACTGATCTGTTTATTATTTCCCTAAATAATCGTCCATCACGTGATTACAAAACTTTATCTTCACGTGATTCAAAAATTATTAGTAGTAGTAGTAGTAGTAGTAGTAGTAGTAGTATATAATAGTTTAATTAATAGATTTATTTATTTATTTTGTATTTATTTTGTTTATTTTCTTAAAACCATTAGAAAAATTAAATAAATATAATAAATATTACCATTATTAATAATTAAATGTCTCTTTGAAAAAATATCATTGTGTTTGATAAAAAAAAATTGTGTCATCCTTGATTTACAATTCTTTACAGCATCTATCAATTGAACCTTGAGTAAATTGAATTTAATTGATTTTCAATATATGAATTTAAAATGAAAAAACACATAAAAATCTAAAAGACTCATTTTGTTCTTATATCTTCAATACATATTGTAATAATAATGGAAATTATATATTATGTGAAATATAATGATATAATTAAATATAATTTAAAATATAATTTAATAACAAAATTATTTAGCTATTTAGTTATTTAATCAGCAAAGCTACTTTTTTTTTTCTTTTTCGTTTAATTATGAATGAGTAGAATCAGAGGAACTTAAAAGTTTTGCACTAAATAACTCTTCTGTAACAGCAGAATAATTACCTTGATTATGACTAGAGTTACCTATTCTAGAATGTGAAAAATCAATAAAATAAATATTACCTTCATTAACAAGTAAATTTCTTTCTGCAATATCATTATGATCAACACCAATTACTTCACGCATAATTGTTAATTCCCTATTGGATCTTTCAATTAAATCCGGAGAAATTGGACCTGGTTGATTTTCAATATATGAAGTAAGAATAAAAGCTCCTGAAAATAATAACCTTAAGCCATCTATTGTGTATTTATCTTTAACACACACTGACATATATCCATAGTCATAAAGAGTTGGAACATGAATTGAATTTTCCGGATTTTCCTTGTTATAATTTGATATTAATTTATATGAATTTAATTCATTAAAATATGTATCTGCAACTGACGAAATGTAATCACCATACTCATCTTGTATATCTGAACTCTCCATATGAATATTAGGGTAATATTCTGGTCCATTAGATGTATTGAATATCTTTAATACCACTTTATCTTTATCACTTAAAATGTTTAATTTTTTTTTAGCATCATTAAAAATTTCAAGATACTTATCAACATCAAAAAGATAAACTTGACGTTTATGATCAAAACCTTGTAAAATATTAAAACCTTCCCATTTTTCACAAATTATATCTGTATATAGAGTATCTCTATAATCATAATATACACCAGCATTTTGTGTATAGGATTGTTGTTTATAGTATTCCTTAAATTGTTTCAAGTTAGAAGTTCTATTTCCATTCTTTGATAAATTTTCATACGACTTATACCATATATATTTGTCATCATCATCTTCACCCTGATCTTTATTGTTATCTGTATCTTTATGATGATCATTATATTTATCCTGATCTTGATTATCCTTAGATTCATTATTATTGGGGTCTTTAACTTCTCTTTTTGCTAAAGCAACAACTATCGAACATAAAGATTTAAATCCTGTATCATGAATTCTACTTACAGATATTTTAAGTGGAATTGGTGCACGTTCATTTTGATACCGTTCGAAATAATGATAATATAAAATTTCTAAATTATCTTTTAAAAATTCCAAATTTTTTTTAAGATCATCTTCTTTAAGAGTACCATCTAAATAATGTTTCTTATTGGTATTTTGGCTAGAGTCATTATGATTTGTTAGGATTATCTTTTCTAATCGTAGAATATCTTCTTCAAGTTTTATACATTCTTTTATATCCTTATTCACTTCATTAAAAACTGTTTCAAATTCTTTATATATTGTTTTATAAAACAAATTAAATTTAACACCATCTGTTTCAACTTGTAATATAATAACAACATCAAAATCAGTGAGCAATCCAAATTCACATTTATGAATTCTCATATAATGGTAAATTTGATCTATTATTTTCATCATTTGCTTACAGTTTTTATCTGGTAAACCATCTTTATCCAAATATTGTCTCAATGCCATTTTCTTGAATTCAATTACTAAGACGATCTTTTCCAAATAGCTGACCCACGAATCAAGTTTCACCTTTGGAACAGGCTCGTCAGCTATTTTTTCATTAAATTTGATTTTATCCCCAATAAATTCAAAAAGATTTCTACAAGGATTGGTAACAGAGACGAAAAAATCGATATTGACATTCCGTTCTGGTTCTGGATTTGGACTGCAAAAGTTCGATTCTTTAAAATAAGCTTTACGAGGAAACGAACTGATAACTGTATAAAGTTTCTCATAAGTTTTAGATCCATTGGTTAGTGCATCATGTATTTCTATATTAATTGAATCATTAGCATTTTTAAATAAATCTTTTGGCCAATCTTCTTCCATCCTCTCAAAAACTGGTATTATCAGCCTATGATCTCTTGTAGTAGTACTTGTATTTGAACCATTAGGACCACTTACTTTTATAAGACCAGAGTTGGTTGATAATTTACTAGATGTAGTTCTTTTTCCACTGCTTTTACCACTACTTTTGACACCACTTTTGCCACTAACAGCACTATTGAAATTAAGAACCATCAAAGATTTTACCTCATCATTTTCTTCTGATTCATTGTTTGCTAAATATATGGAACTGTTTTCAAATTTATGAACAATTGGTAAAGAACATAATAAACGAACCCCAATTGGAGTAATATATTGATATTCTGCAATTTCAGAACAGTGCTGAATAATATTTTGAACAATATCACGTAATGAATCAACTTCATCTATGAAAGCTTGATTTAATTTATCATATTCATTTAAAATTTCTGATTCTTCAATATCTTTTAATTTTAATTGTGAAGTATCAATTATTAATTCATTTAATTTATTTGATGCATCTGATACATCACTTTTTTCAGCGATTATTTTTTTTAATTCTTTTTGCTTTCTAGAAACTAAATTATTGAATAATGTTAACATCTTATTATAAATTAATTCCAGTCTATTTGATTCATTTGATTCATCATTGGTTAATGTATAAGAATTTAGTTCTTTAATATTTTCTTTAATTCCTTTTATCCTATCATTTAAATCATTTATATCTTTGAATATTGTTGTTTTAGAGGATTTCCTTGTCGTATTAACCAGAATCAATTCTTTTAATTCTTTTAATTTCTGAATTTTTTTTAATTCATTAAAAGATTTAAAATGTTCAGCAAGATTAATACCAAGGCAATTATTATTATTTGCATGTACAATTAGTTCCCAAGCCTTTTTCTGATTCTCAGTTGGTGTTGCTGTTCTTATTAAACCAGGTGGAATTTCAGTAGGTAAATCGGGGTATTGAGGTGATAAACTTGAGTTAACAGACTCCATATTGTGAATGAAATATGGATGAATGTATAAAAATGTTTAATAAAAGATAGTAACAAGGAAATAATAATAAAAAAAAAAAAAAGAAACAGTAGATTATTTATATGAAAACATGTTAAAAAAACACTCGACAAATTATTTTGATCTGTTCTCAAAAACAAAGTTCAAAGTTCAAATTAATAGTTTACGTAATCAAGTTAAGTTGAATTTATATAATTTATTATTATAAAACTGTATATTATTAGTTTTAGTATATTTATTATTATAATTATATATACATTTTAATTTTTTTTTCTTCTGTTCATCTAATAAAAAAAAAAAGATTATATTGATGATTTAAAGAGTTGATATACTTAATTAAAATTTCTTAATTCTCTCATTGATAAAGCAACAAATATTGAACATAAAGATTTAAATCCTGTATCATGAATTCTACTTACAGATACTTTAAATGGAATTGGTGCACGTTTATTTCTAAACCTTTTTAAACAATCATCTTCTTAAATTATCTTTTAAAAATTCCAAATAATATTTTTTAATAATCGGTAATCAAGGATGGATGATACAAAGTATCTATAATCTAAAAGTCTAACCTCATTTGTAGGATAGAATACCTGATTATAGAGAATGTGGACATCAACAATGGAGATCAATTACATCCCAAGTTACCATTATGATCAACAATGTAGGGAAAACTGATATAGAGGTGGAAATAGCAACAACAATAAAAGGTATTATTTTTGATTTTGTAATCAGATGTCAGGTATGGTTACTCTTACCCGTCGGAAGATCCAGGGGGACAAGGTCTGGTCCTAAGGAGAATTGTATCAAGGGGGTCATGGAAGTCATGCAATACCTGTTGTTGTGATAAATCACCGGGTTGGTTGGAGTCTGAATAAAATATTGTTCTATATTTTATTCAGCGGGATATTTCTTTTCCTTTTATAAAAGTTTGTAATTAATATATAGGTTTTCGTTTAATAAACAAAAGGAATTAATTATTTTAACTTGATTTTATGTACACAAAACTGGAATATAAATTTGAATAAATAATCCCATTAAAACTAGATACTATGTATAAATTTTACACAAAGTATACAAATATAATACCCCACACATACATCAATTATATAACCAGCCATATTTTAAATCATTTTCAATTTCATTATTAATTTCAAAACAACATAATTCAACATATTTTGAAATTTTATTTTGTTTTTTTAATTTATTATTATTATTATTTGATGACAATTATTCAACAATTTGAATTATATTTGTTGAACTTTTTCTAGTTTGAGCAAATGTACTCATATTAATTCTATATTTTATTCTACTAAAAATAAATTAATTAAAAAATTAAAAAAAAAAATATAGCAGCGGGTGGTTTCGATCCACCGACATCAGGGTTATGAGCCCTGCGCGCTTCCACTGCGCCACGCTGCTAATTTTGGGTATATATTTCGGTGCCTTTAGTCTTGCAAGTACAACTGGTGTACAGATGTGTTTGGTTGGTGCACGGATGTATATGTTTTTGCGACAATTGCAATGTGGTGTATCTAAAAATAGGCTGTGTTAATGATCACGTGATTGATCTAAAAAATAATTGAACGCGCATACTTGCCAAAACAGGAAAGATGTAAACAACAAACACAAAAAAATAGTCTCACCAAAAATTCACTAAAGAATAAAATAAACAAAAATATTTGATAGTCATTTTGTAATTTATCCTATTGTACGTGTTTTTTTTTAGTTAGATTTAAAACAATTTTGATGCATTTTAACTTTAATTAGTTTAGAAAGCTTTTCTGTTTACTGCAAATTTTCTTTGCTTTTGTCTACATTATTTTTCATTAGTGATATCCTTTAATTAATTACTTTATACGAACTTTAGTTGTTGTTAAATATATATCATTCGACAATTTTTTTATTTTAATTAGCAGAAAATTTTTTTACAGAATATTATCCAAAAAAGAAAAAACTTATTAAATCGATTTTTTAAAAGTTCCTGTTTATATCTTATATTAATCACTAATAACTTTGCTTATTCAGTTGTTGATTTTATTCTTTTAATCAAATATTGTTTCCATCATGAAAAAGAGACAAATATTACTCAACACTTTTGCACTTCTGCTGAATTCAGCTATTAGTTATGCAGCAGAAGATGATGATGAAATAAATCAACCAAGTATAAATTTACAAGATAATGGAAATAAATTGTTTTTATTTGGACAATTTGATTCTTATTCTATTTATAATGAAAATTCACTAATAGAAAATAATTCAACAGATAGTAGTAACGTATCTGATATATATTCCCTTTCGCCATCCGATGATCAATCAGATATTGAATACATGAAACAAATAAGTTTAACAGAGATACCAAGTTCATTATACAAAATAGATAATAGTTCATATTTAGCTATTACGCAGGGAATACCATACATATATGACATTACAACTTTTGAATCACAGGAATTAAATGATTGGTCAAGTTCGGTAGAGGGTGATGTGTTGACTGCTTATATTGATCAAGATAACCAATTAATATATTTGGGTGGTAATTTTACATATAATCAAGAAACATATAGTGCAATTTCATATGATATATCAAGTAACTCTTTAGTTGATTTACCATTTCGTGGGTTTGGTAAAGGAAGTACTATTAATTCAATCATTAAAATTAATGAAAATAATAACGATGAAGATGAAGGAAGTATAATATTTGGTGGATACTTCGATACTTTAGGAAATGAAGACTTACTTTACTTAAATTCTACCTTTACTTCAAAGTCAACGACAAATGAAACAACCTATATTGATCCAGATCAACAAATCAGTCTTAAAGGTTCGGTGTTTTCATCAGTTAATTCTGTAACTGATAATGATGAAGCACTTATATGTCCTGGATCATCTGTTCTTTGGTCCTTGGGAGATTCACAATTGGGTTCTTGGACTGTATCTATGGTTAATCAAGTTGAACCTGCAAAAATAAGGTTATATAACCCAGAAGATAGTTCAGATGGTGTTAAATATTTCAGAGTTATAACTAGCCCCTCAAATGGTATTATGAACATGAGTTATATTGATCCTTCAACTTTGGATGTTACTTACTGTGATGCTTGGTGTCCATTAACACTTCAAACTGATCTTTCTTCAACATTAACTTCTACTATTGAAGAATATGAAAATGATCAAGACAACTTCGATGGAATTGTTTCTGATAATGTTTATTTTCAAGATACAGGATCCAAGGGATTCTTAGGATTTGGTAGTGATTATCAAGAATTTTCATTTGTTAATGATATCTCAGTTGAATCTGTTACTATTCAAGTTATGGAATATTATGGATCTCGTGCATCCTTATCAGGTTTCCAATTATATCAATATGGTATTTATAATTATGCTAATAATACATTCAATGAAGCAAATTGTGATTCAGATAGTTCATATTCAAGCTCAAGTTTATCAGATGTAACTCAATGGACATCGTATACTGATGTTGATGGTACTCATATGTCTACTACAGTTTCTACATCAGAAATAAGTTCTGATGTTGGTGTTATTTTTAATCCAAATATTGTCAATACTGGTAGCTATTCAATTTTATTATATACACCAGGTTGTATTTATGATAATTCATGTAGTTCAAGGGGTATTGTAAATGTAACATTTTATTCGGCAAATGGTACTGTTTTAGGTACTCAATTGATTTACCAAAATAATGATGCTTTAAAATATGATACTATTTTCAATGGAGAAATTACAACTTATGATTTAGTTGATTCAGATGATTCTTCAAAAATGCCATATTTAACTATGTATTTAGAATCTGCAATTTCAAGGGTAGATGAAATTGTTCTTGTTGCAGATAAAGTTTATTTACAATTTGATAGTGTTAATATCACACCTGGCTCTAATACTACTGAAACAAGTTCATCAAAGGTATCATTAAATGGTTTATTCGAATATTCATTAGCTAATTTCACCTATTATGAAATGTTAGAAGATGAAGATAGTGATCTTGTTGCTAATATTACATTTGTTGGAAATTCTTCAATAAATATTATTGGTTCTCAAATTTTATCAGATGATGCAACTGTTAACTCTTTAGAAATTGTCAACTCTACTTTATTCGTTGCAGGTAACTTTGAAAGTGATTATGGTAATAACTTCTTAGCTATTGATTTAGGTTCATATGATTCAGCAGATAATAAAACATTTGTTATTCAAGAAGAAAGTATCGTAGGTGGTGGTCTTAATGGTGATGTAAACAAAGTATACCCATTCAACAATGGTTTAATTCTTATTGGTGAATTCGAATCAACTGAAGATGATACAACTGTACAAGAATTGACTAATTCTTCAAGTTTGAGTAATGTTGCACTTTATAAGAATGGAACTTGGATTTCCTTAGGTGAACCAAGTGATGCTATTATTGATGCAGATTCCACTATAACCAATATTACTTTTAATTCAACTGAATATTTAATTTTCAATGGGTTAACAGAAGATGTTTCTGTATTTGATTATACAAATTCACAATGGTTAGATTATGAAACTTCCTTGGTATACTTCAATATATCTCAATCAATTACTGTTAATGATTCATTAACAATAGTATTTGGTGTTCTTTCTATCACCGATGGTGATGCTTCAAGTGGATTAACAATGACAAGTGATGGTTTGACTGGCTTACCAATCTCTTTTGCTGATAACTCAGATTCTCAAATTAACACAGGTGCTTATATCAATGATTCAATGGTTGTTATTGGTGGTAAATTTGAAACTGATGATGGATTCCAAAATATTGCTTTTATTGATACAAGTAATAATTCATCTGCTGGTGGTTTGAGCAACTTACAATTTAGTGATGATGCTGAAGTTAACAACATATATGTTTTAAACAATGCATTATATATTGCATTTAGTGGAAATGCAACAAATAATGGTGAAGATGCTATTGATTTATTGTCTTATAGTTTAAAAGACTCTTCATTAATGATTATTTCACAAAATAAAGCGTCAGCTGTATCTGATTTAGAAACATCTGCTACTGATTCTAGTGGTATAATTATTGCTATGGAAGAAGATCCTCAATATAAGAGTATCATTGTTGGTGGTAATTTTACTAACCTTGGTGATAATGATGATTGTGATACTTTATGTGTCTTTTATCCAAGTAACAGTACATGGTCTTATCCAGCTAATAAATCAATTTCAGGTACTATTAATTGTTTATCTTATTTTGCAGCTTATCAAGTTTTAATTGGTGGTGATAGTTTATCAATTGATAATGGTGATTCTAGTTCATTTGTCTTTTATAGTACTTATAATAAATCATTATCTACAGTTTCTGCATATTCTGATGTTCCTGGTGCTGTTAAGAAATTTGAATTATTAGATAATAAAATTGGT
This sequence comes from Wenyingozyma suzukii, assembly GCA_030568155.1. NCBI lineage: Eukaryota > Fungi > Ascomycota > Pichiomycetes > Pichiales > Pichiaceae > Wenyingozyma > Wenyingozyma suzukii. Next base: position 140,545 of record JAJLTK010000010.1, on the reverse strand, counting down.
GGTAGAATTATTGCACTTGGTGATAATTATTTAAGTTATTACAATGGATCAACATGGCAAAGATTAGATAGTGAATTAAATACTGATTCAACTACATTTTCTGATTTCCAAATCTTAGAATTAGATTCAGATAGAAATTCAACCGGTTTAAATGTATTAGGTAACAATGAAACTATGTTGGTTACTGGTGATTTAGATTTAACTAACTATGGGGTAGTTAATGCTGCTTATTATGATGGTTCAAGTTGGACTCCTTATCTTGTTGTTGATTCTTCAAATAGTAATGGTGCTTCCATGGGTAGTATGTTAAGCAATGTTCAAACCCCAATCTTTTCTGGTTCATTCCCAAAGAATCCATCTGATATAACCGATTTAAGATATTATACAACAGGACAAGTCGTTGGTATTGGTTTAGCTTTATCTATAGCTACTATGATCCTTTTAACAGCAATTGGACTTGCTGTTTACATTTTAGGACAAAGAGGAACCACTGTAACTCCATTACAATATCGTGTTGGTGAAGAAAAAATGGTGAATGCTGTGCCACCTGGAGAAGTTATGAATAATATGTCAAAAGTTGCTAATCCAACATCCTCGTAATTGGATACAAGATTTTTTTTTATAAATTATGTACCCTTATTTAATTCTTTTTTTAATGTAATTTTAATTTTATTTTCGTAAGCAATAGGTTGTAATTTGTTAAAAAAATAAGTAGTTATAATTTACAACAAAATCATTGGTTTGTTTGAAAAACTAAATGCGTTGTACTTTTGAAGCGAATTTATAAATTTTTCGTGGATAGCCAAGTCACCTATCAAAAATAAATTTTACTGTATGATGATCTGGTGGCAATCATCAATTAATAATAGGTTTAACCCAATAACAATACAGTTTAGTTGTACATAGCAGTGAAATATTTATCATAATGAAGTATGTATACATTTTCAGTATGAATCTTAAGCGTTTCATATTGATGCCTTGAGATAAAAGTTGACCTGGTCAATAAATAATCATAATTATCATCATCTTATACTAACTAATAACTAATATATTATAGGTTCTATATTGATGATTTGCCGGTGTTGTTTCCGTATCCTAGGATATATCCTGAACAATATCAATATATGTCAGATATTAAACGTACTTTGGATATTGGAGGAAATTCAATTTTAGAGATGCCTTCAGGAACAGGTAAGACTGTTTCTCTTTTATCATTAACTGTAGCTTATCAAATGCATTATCCTGAACATCGTAAGATTGTATATTGTTCACGTACTATGTCAGAAATTGAAAAAGCATTAATCGAATTGCAGAAATTAATGGATTATAGATCTAAAGAATTAGGATATGTTGAAGATTTTAGAGGTTTAGGTTTAACTTCTCGTAAGAATTTATGTCTTCATCCTGTAGCTTCAAAGGAAAGAAAAGGTGTTGTTGTTGATGAAAAATGTAGAAGAATGACAAATGGTGAATTAAAAGGTAAGATTGAAACTGGTGAAGCAAGTGAAGCTGATTTATGTTCATTCCATGAAAAATTATATGATTTAGATCCTCATAATTTAATTCCACCTGGTGTATATTCATTTGAATCATTAATGCAACATTGTAAGTTCGAAGGAACATGTCCATATTTTACAGTTCGTCGTATGATTCCATTTTGTAATATCATCATTTATTCATATCATTATTTATTAGATCCTAAGATTTCAGAGAGAGTTTCAAAAGAATTATCTAAAGATAGTATTATTATCTTTGATGAAGCGCATAATATCGATAATGTTTGTATCGAATCTTTATCATTAGATTTAACTGATGATATGCTGAAAAGAGCATCTAGGGGTGCTAATAGTTTAAGTCGAAAAGTGGATGAAGTTAAAGCAACTGATAGTCAAAGATTACAAGATGAATATGAAAGACTTGTAGCAGGTTTAAGAGAATCTGAATTAGCTGATAGAGGTGAAGAATTGTTTATGGCTAATCCTGTATTACCTAATGATGTATTGGATGAATCTATACCTGGAAGTATTAGAAGAGCAGAACATTTTATATCTTTCTTGAAGAGATTTATAGAATATTTAAAGACAAGAATGAAAGTTTTACATGTTATATCGGAAACTCCAACTTCATTCTTACAGCATTTGAAACAACTTACATATATAGATCGAAAACCATTACGATATTGTTCTGAAAGATTATCATTATTAGTTAGAACATTAGAAGTTCAAGATATAGAAGATTTTATGGCTTTAAAAGATATTGCAACATTTGCTACATTAGTGGCTACATATGAACAAGGTTTTATGTTAATTCTTGAACCTTTTGAAACAGAAAATGCAACGGTTCCAAATCCTATATTAAGATTTACATGTTTAGATGCATCAATTGCAATGAAACCTGTTTTTGAAAAATTCTCTTCCGTTATTATTACTTCAGGTACTATTTCACCATTAGATATGTATCCAAAGATGTTGAATTTCCAAACTGTTATTCAAGAATCATATACCATGACCTTAGCTCGTCGTTCATTCTTACCTATGATTGTTACTAAAGGTTCTGATCAAGTTGCTATATCATCTAGATTTGAAATTAGAAATGATCCAAGTGTGGTTAGAAATTATGGTAGTTTATTAATTGAATTTAGTAAAATCACACCAGATGGTATGGTTGTTTTCTTTCCTTCATATCTTTATATGGAAAGTATTATTTCAATGTGGCAAAATATGGGTATTTTGGATGAAGTTTGGAAATATAAATTAATTCTTGTTGAAACCCCAGATGCTCAAGAAACTTCATTGGCTTTAGAAACTTATAGAAAGGCATGTTCTAATGGTAGAGGTGCTGTTTTATTATCTGTTGCTCGTGGTAAGGTTTCAGAAGGTATTGATTTTGATCATCATTATGGTCGTACAGTTTTAATGATTGGTATTCCATTCCAATATACAGAATCACGTATTTTAAAAGCAAGATTAGAATTTTTAAGAGATCATTATCAAATTAGAGAAAATGATTTCTTATCTTTCGATGCTATGAGACATGCAGCTCAATGCTTAGGAAGAGTTTTAAGAGGTAAAGATGATTATGGTATTATGGTTCTTGCAGATCGTAGATTTGCACGTAAGAAGAATCAATTACCAAAATGGATAGCACAAGCTTTATTAGATGCAGATACAAATTTATCAACAGATATGGCAATTGCCAGTGCTAAACAATTTTTAAGAACATTAGCACAACCTGTTAATCCAAACGATCAAGAAGGTGTTTCTGTTTGGAATTTAGAACAATTAGAAGCATTCCAAAAAACTCAAAGTAATGCAATTGCTAAAGAAGTTGATGAACTTGAAGATATTGATTTTGATGAATTTAATAGCGATGATATGAGAGATTTTGATGCTGCTGAAGAAGCTATAGCTGCAGAAGCTCAAGGTCTTGAAGATATGGAAATGTAGATATGATAATTAACTATATACAGATCAAAAATAATAAAGTAGTAATTTATTCCCTCCACAATCCACATAATAAAAGCCACACACACACTCAAATAGTCGCACCACAAAAGCCCACACAAAACACAAAAATCGCGTCGCCAAAAGAAAAAAATCTCCTCAACAAAAAACTTCGTTCTGCTCGTTTGGCTCGTTTGGCGATTCTCCAAAGAGGAGAAGTTTAACAAGATTAACTCTTTTTTTGATTCAATAATTGTTTGATTATTAATATCTTTTCTTTAAAAGTTATCGATATACGAATATAAATACCTATTTAATTTTTTTAGTTTCCTAGTTTTCTAGTACTCTAAATTTAAATATTTACTTTGTTTTTTATTTGTTTTTTCAATTTATATCAATTTCATAAAAATGTCAAAAGAATACGTTTATATCGTAGCAGGTGCTAGAACTCCAATTGGTTCATTCCAAGGTTCATTATCATCATTGACATACGTTGACCTTGGTGCTCATGCCGTTAAAGCTGCTCTTGAAAAAGTTCCAGAAATTAAACCAGCTGATGTTGAAGAAATTATCTTTGGTAATGTCTTACCAGCTAATGTTGGTCAAGCTCCAGCTAGACAAGTTGCTTTAAAAGCTGGTTTAGATCAATCTGTCGTTGCTACTACTGTTAACAAGGTCTGTGCTTCTGGTATGAAATCTATCATCTTTGGTGCTCAAACCATTTTAACTGGTTGTGCTGATATCGTTGTTGCTGGTGGTGCTGAATCCATGACCAACACTCCATACTATATGCCAGCTGCTAGAGCTGGTCTTAGATTCGGTGATAACACTATCATTGATGGTATCTCCAAGGATGGTTTAAACGATGCTTATGATGGTCAAGCTATGGGTGTTGCTGCTGAAAAGTGTGCCTCCGATTACTCCATTTCAAGAGAAGAACAAGATGATTTTGCTGTTGCTTCATATACTAAAGCTGCTAAATCTCATGCTGATGGTAAGTTCAAAGATGAAATTTCCCCAATAACAATCAAAGGTTTCAGAGGTAAGCCAGATGTTGTTGTTTCAGTTGATGAAGAAACTGGTAAATTAAACGAAGCTAAATTACGTTCCGCTAGAACTGTATTCAAGAAAGAAAATGGTACTGTTACTGCTCCAAATGCTTCTCCAATTAACGATGGTGGTGCTGCTGTTGTCTTAGTATCTGAAAAGAAATTAAAAGAATTAGGTTTAACTCCAATTGCTAAAATTATTGGTTGGGGTGATGCTGCTCATGCTCCAGTTGATTTCACTACTGCTCCATCATTAGCTGTTCCAAAGGCTTTAAAACATGCTGGTGTTGCTATTGAAGATGTTGATTTCTTTGAATTCAATGAAGCTTTCTCAGTTGTTGGTCTTGCTAACACTAAGATCTTAAACCTTGATCCAGCTAAGGTTAACGTATATGGTGGTGCTGTTGCCATTGGTCATCCATTAGGTTGTTCAGGTGCTAGAGTTGTTGTTACTTTATCAAGTATCTTAAAACAAGAAAGTGGTAAGATCGGTGTTGCTGCTATCTGTAATGGTGGTGGTGGTGCTTCTGCCATTGTCATTGAAAGAGTTTAAATATATTAAAAGAAAAAAAAAACTCATTTCATTCATTCTTTGCGATAAAAAAAAATATATATACATAAATAAAAAATATATTTAGAAAACAAAATAACATGTATTCCTTAGCTATATAAAAAATTTTGCTTGAAAATAATATTATACCTACACTATTTTAAAAAAAAAAGTTAATTAATAAAAAATAGTAAAAAGAAAAATATCGGTCAAGATCAAAGATTTTAAACGACTATTACCCCATCCCTAAAGAAACCAGCGAGGTGTTATCCGAGTCGCCTTCACCACGGACAGTAAACTGTGCTGGATTGCTCCCCTTCAGTGGAACTACTGTTCGTTACCGACTATCACACACCAGATTACTCATGGTAGTAAATCGCCAACCGCAGGAATCGAACCGGACACCTCAAACTGAAGATAATAGCCGCAGAAAATCAACACGCTTGAACCTCCCGACTAATGCCACTACAGCAAAACTTTTTAAAACTCGGGTTCGATGTACCATCAGAACACACCCGTGCACCATCATGCTTTTCATTTTTCTTGAATATCTCAATGAATAATCGGTTTTACTGAGTTTTAATACCTTTTTAATATAATTTTGATAGATGTGCATATTTTAATGTAATAAAATTAAAATTTTTAAGGTTATATTGGAAGTTATAGATGAATTTAGTAAATTTTGAAAATTTAAAAATATGAAAAAACGTGAAATTTATATATTTTTCTATTATAAATTATGGTAATAGTCATATATGAATCCAGAAGTATCTTTTAGTTAAATTACAGTATATTGTATTATGTAAAATGTCATTGAATGATTTATTATTAAATAAAAATATATACATGTAAATGTATAAAATAATCAGAGAGGTTATTAAAATATTATTCTGAAAATAAAAAGGAGAAAAAAGCTAAACACAGATTAAGAAGAAAGAAATAAATAAATAAATCAATTTTTTTTATTAGATCTTTAATTTTTCATTTAATGAGCTAGTAACTGAATCAATAGCTTCATTAATACCTTGTGGTTTATTACCCATACCTTGACAGACATTACCATTACCACCAGCTTTACCACCAATAAATTCAGAAGCTTTTGAAGCTAATTCATTTGATGATAAACCTAATTCCATATGATCATTTGATAAATAAATACCTTGAGCAACTTTATCTTCTTCTGGTAAACCTGTAATTAAATATACTGATTTTGTTGGATCTGATTTTTTAATATGATTAATAGCTTCTAAAATGGCTTTACCATTTGCTGATATTGGAATATGAGCAGCAAAGAATTTAGAATCTTTATTATTTTCAAAATGTTCTTTAACTGTATCTAAAGTGATCTTAGCACCTTGTTTTTGTCTTAATTTAACTTCATCTTTAACTGATTTATCAATAGCATTAAATCTTTCTTTTAATTGATTTTTAGTAATAACAGAAATTACTAATTGACCTAATTTAACTGAAGTTTCTTTTAATTTCTTTTCTTTAGCATCACCAAATGGCATTTTTTCAATTAAATCTAATTCTTTTGAAAATTCATTAGCAATTCTTTGAACTTCATGAGCATCATTACCTGTTACTGCAACTATACGTCTAATACCTTTAGCAATACCACTTTCTTCAATAATAACAAATTCTTTAATATCACCAGTTTTATTAACATGGGTACCACCACAAAATTCAATTGAATATTTATACCATTTTTCATTAGTTGGATCTTTTAATAAATCATCAACTGGAATACCAATTGAAACAACTCTAACTGGATCTGGATAAGTTTCACCAAAGACAGCACGTAAACCATCGATTTCTTTAGCATTATCTAAGTTTGATGGTTTTGAATAAACAGTTAAATTAGCTTTAATTTGATCATCACAAATTTTAGAAACTTTAGTTAATTCATCTAATGAAACAGCTTGTTTATGAGAGAAATCAAATCTTAATTTTTCAGCAGCAACTAAAGAACCTTTTTGATTAACGGTATCACCTAAAACATCTCTTAATGCTAAATTTAAAATATGAGTACCTGTATGGTTATTTCTTAATGGCCAACGACGTAATTCATCATAACCAGCAATAACTGGATCATTAACTTTTAAATCACCTTCAATTAAATAACCAGTATGTAAAACATAACCAGCATAAACTTGAACATTTTCAACATTAAATTCAGTTTGACCATCAATAACAATTTTACCAGTATCATATTCTTGACCACCTTGTTCTGCATAAAATGGAGTTTTTTCTAATAAAATACCAATTTGTTGATTTTCTTTATCTTCAATTGATTCAGTTGATTGATAGAATTGGTTACCAGAATAAATACCAACAACTTTAGTTTCAACATCATCAAAACCATATTTAAATGAATCATCAGTCTTTGGAACTTCATTAGATGAATCTAAATGACCTAAAGCATGAACATCTAATTTTAATAATTCTTTCTTTGATTTACCACCATGACCTTTGGAAGCTTCTAAAGAAGCTAATCTTGCTTTTTCAAAAGCTTCTTCATCAATTTTTAAACCACGTTCTTCAGCCATCAATCTAGTTAGATCAACTGGGAAACCATAAGTATCATATAATCTCCAAACATTTTCACCGGCTAAAGTTTGTTCTGGAGTTTTTGAAGCAATAACAACATATTTTTCAAATAATTTTTCACCACGATCTAAAGTCTTTGAGAAAGAAGCTTCTTCTTCATTTAAGATTTCAAAAATTGAATCAGTATTTTGATTAAGTTCTGGGAAAATATCTTTAACTTGATCAATTAAAGTTGGAGCTAATTGAGAAAAGAATTTTCCAATTGGATAATTCATATATTTTTTAACATATCTAGCACCACGTCTTAAGATACGTCTTAAGACATAACCTCTACCATCATTATTTGGAACACCACCATCAGCTAATGCAAAAGTTAAAGTACGGACGTGATCAGCTAAAACTCTATAAGCGGTATCAATACCATCAATATCATCAGAACCGAATTTACCAGAATAAGGTCTAACACCTGTAATTTCTTGAATTTTAGAGAATAAAGGTTCAAATACATCGGTATCGTAATTTGATCTAACATCTTGTAAAATAGAAACTAATCTTTCAAAACCCATACCAGTATCAACATGTTTAGCTGGTAATGATTTTAAAGAACCATCAGATTCTCTATTAAATTGAATAAAAACGTTATTCCAAATTTCTAATACATCTGGATCATCTTCATTAACTAAACTTGCAGCATTTCTACCACCAATTCTATCATAATGAATTTCAGAGCATGGACCACATGGACCTTGATCACCCATTTCCCAGAAATTATCCTTCGCAGAACCTGGTAAAATATGATCATCTTCAACACCAACATCTTTCCAGAAATTTTTAGCTTCTAAATCTGGTTCTAAACCTAATTTTTCGTCACCACCAAAATAAGTAACGTATAATCTATCTTTATTTAAACCATAAACATTAGTTAATAAATCCCAAGAATATTCAATTGCTTCTTTTTTAAAATAATCACCGAATGACCAATTACCTAACATTTCAAAAAAAGTATGATGATAAGAATCTTTACCAACATCTTCTAAATCATTATGTTTACCACCAGCTCTAATACATTTTTGAGAATTAGTAGCACGTTTTAAAACAGCAAATGGAGAAGAAGGTTCAACCGTACCTAAGAAAATTGGTTTATATTGATTCATACCGGCATTTGCAAATAATAAAGTTGGATCATCATGAGGAATAACAGAAGAAGATGGAACAAATGTATGGCCTTTTGTATTAATGAAATAATCTAAGAAAGTTGAACGAACTTTTGAAGCAGTCCAATCTTTTGGAGTTAATGGTGTAGTAGTAGTTGAAGACATCTTTAAATAATTGACAATATATGAATTAGCTCTTTTAAAGACAAGACTACCCATAAAAATTATCAATGAAACAAAAAAGAAGTGAAGTATATAAGAATAACAACAACGACAATTAATGTAAAACAGATAAAAATGTTTTTTTAACAATAATATAAGTATTATTATTAAAAGAGAGAAGGTTATATTATGATTCATTTTATGTTAATATTAAGACAAAAAAACTATCAAATTTTGGTGTCGCTAAACTTTTTAATTTTTGCCATTTACGGACTTACCCTATTTTAAAATATTTAGTTTAAAATATTTTTTTATGTATGTGATGTAGATGTACTTATGTCATTTGATTTTATTGATCTAGATATACAAAGGATAATAAGATACACACATACACAACAATAATATGGTACGGTTAAAGTCAAGATATATACTATTTGAAATAGTTTATCCGGATGCAAATTTTAATGATACTGATAATGAAAGTGAGGTAGATGAAGAAGATTTATTTACAATATATAAACCAAGTAATGCAGAAATAACACCAAAATGGATATTAGCAGAAATTAGAAAACAATTAAAAATAATGTTTGGAGACTTTGGATTAGATATACGTGGATCACCAAGCTCATTAAGTTGTAAATATTTTTCAAATGCAACAAGTACAGGTATATTAAAATGTTCAAGAGATACTTATCAATATATTATTGCTTCATTACTTTTCATCAATGACTTTAATGATGGTCAAAGAGGAATTATAAAGACATGTTGTGTTAGTGGATCTATTAAGAAATGTGAAGATATGGCTATACGAAGAAGTAACGAATTATTAGAGATATTAGGAGATAGAATAGATAAAAGAAGCACATAAGGAAATGGTTTTATTTTTTATTTAAATCATATAAAAGATGTATATAATAATAACGCAAAAAAAATAAAAATTAATTAAAATTAAGATCTTGAGTTAATAATAGTAACAAATTCTGGTTTTAATGAAGCACCACCAACTAAGAAACCATCAACATCAACTTTATCTTTAAATTCTGGAGAATTCTTACCATTAACAGAACCACCATATAAGATTCTAATTGATTGAGCTTGAGATTCACCTAAAGCAGAAGATAAATAATCTCTAATTGATTTATGAATATCTTGAGCATCTTGAGCAGTAGCAGCTAAACCGGTACCAATAGCCCAAACTGGTTCATAAGCAATAACAATATCAGACCAATCTTGAACTAAATCAATAACAGGTTTTAATTGTCTTTTACAAATATCTAAAGTTTGGCCAGCTTGTTTTTCTTCAAAAGTTTCACCAATACAAAGAATAACTTTTAAACCTTTATCTAAGGCAAATTTAGTCTTTGAAGCAATAAATTCATCAGATTCTTTAATAATTGATCTTCTTTCAGAATGACCTAAAATAACCCAATTAATACCTAAATCTTCTTTAAGAGAAGTTGGAGAGATTTCACCGGTATAAGCACCGGATTCTTTATCAAAACAATTTTGAGCAGCAACTTCAACATTTTTATTTGTAATTAAATCATTAGCATAAGATAAATAAACAGCAGGTGGAGAAATAACGATATCAACATTTGAAGCTAAATCAGAAGTGTTTAATCTTTCGATGATTTCTTTAATTGAAGATTTAGAACCATTCATTTTAAAGTTACCACCGACAAAGAATTTACGTTGAGAAGACTTTAAAGAATTAAAATTAGAATTAGTATTATTAGTATTAATATAATAAGGTGATGATAATGATGATTTTGAAAAATTCAAAGATTTAGACAATTGATCATTAATCAATTGCAGCCTATCAGAAGGTGAACATACCATTTTGAAATATAAATTAAGATTATTGTTTAATAAATAAAAGATAAGTTAATTGATATGAAATGAAAAGGAAATGAAAAAAAGAGATAAAGTGTGTAGGTTAAGTATAGTTCAGATTTTGACAGTCAAAAAAAAGGAGTTGTCTCAATTTGGGATATTAAGAGAAATTGAAATTGTGAAAGCCTTTTTCGCGGTAAATTTATTATGTGATGATTTTTATTGTTTTGTTGTTGTTGTATGGATGGATGACAGGCAGAATAAACCTCGGAGGTTTTCAGTGCGATGATATGATTTGACGTTTTAAATTTGAGTTGATTAATTAACTAATTAATTAAATTAAATTATCTTATGATAGTTTAATTAATTCTTTTTGCGGTTGTTGTATATTATAATAACCTAACAATTCATACAATATATACATATAATCTTCTCTTTTTTTTTGGTAAATAAATATTTTAACCCTCTTATATAAACAAATTTAACCGTCTATTTTCGCCCCGGGTTAGTCTACATACATACATATTAGCCTGTTTTTTTTCTTTCTTTCTTGTAATCAACAAATAAATAAATAATTTTAAACCTGTTCTTGTTTAATTAGATGTTTCACGTCTATTTATTGATGCTTTTTGCTTACCTAAAAATGCTGCCATGATTTTTTTATCTTTTTCTAATTTATCAACAGCATCTTTATCTAAGTTTATACTTGATAAAGGATTTGTTAAATTTATTAAACTACTTCTACCACTTGATCTAATGATATTTTCAGTTTCTTTATCACCATCTTCATCATTAAAAAATTCTGTAGTTGTATCATCTCTACCTATCGCTTTACATATTTCTTCTTGATCTTCTTGTCTTTGTCTTTCTTCAATTCCTTCTTGTCCTTGTTCTTCTTCAACAGTTTTTTTAACTTCATCCCATGTTGTAAGATGTGTCTTTAATTGATATTTAAGTTTATCATCAACCATATCTTTCTCCATTATAATAAATTTACAATGTGGAATATTTGTAAGATCTTCAAATTGTTCAACTGTCCATCTATACCATTTCATTAAAAATACTCTTGCCCAAATCCCATGTGTAACTAAAACTAAAACATTTGGAAATTTTTCAGTATTAAATTGTCTAAATAAAGTTTCATTAAATCCTGCAACTCTATCATAAACATCAGCAGCACTTTCACCATATGGAATTCTATAAAAAAAATGTCCATAATCAGCTCTTTCTAACCAAATTTCTTCCATTTTATCACTATCACTTTGAAAATTACCAAAATCTTGTTCTCTCATCCTTGGTTCTTCATGAATCTTATATTTAAATCCATCACCTAACCCATTCAATAACCCGTCTAATGTTTGTCTTGTACGAAGATAAGGTGATGTATAAAACATTATACTATCATTATTTGGATCTAAAAGATCTTTTAATTTAATTCCGGCTTGATATGCTTGTTCATGACCTTTTCCAGTTAATGGAACCTTATGATTTGGTATATATCTATTAACACTTTTATCTTTATTACCTTGTGATTCACCATGACGTACTAGAATTATAAGTCTTGGTTTTGGCATTATTTATTTTATTTATTATTGTTGTTGTTGATTTGATTTGATTTGATTTGATTTGATTTGATTTGATTTGATTTGATTTGATTTGATTTGATCTATGGTGTTTATTGATTTATTGTTGATTTGAATCCTCGGTTTAATTGATGTATTGTTAAGTGTTTAATTATTTAAAATAAATTGAATTACATATAATACACACGTTTTAAATTTTAGAAAGGGGAAAATGCTTTATCTTTTTTTTTCCTCGGTTTCTGGTTTTCTTTCCCTTTGTTTTATTATTTTTTTTACTAATTTTTACATAAAGAGACTTATTCAAAATAAATAAAATATATTGAAAACTACTTAAATGAAATGTTATTCAAGTGTTAAAAAAAAAGAATTAATTTTAAAAAAAAAAATTTAAGAAACATATAAACATAAAATAAGAGTAAGAGGAGGGTTTTTGTAAAAAAAAGAAATGCAGCTAAAATAAAAATAAATTTAAATAAAAAATATTTTTTTTGAAAGCTTTTTATTTTTTTGAATATATTTTTTTGTTTTGTTTTTTGTTTTGCTGCAAGTTGTATAGCTATTTTTGAAACCTAAATCAAAACCAACGTAAAAATAAATAAATAAAAAAAGAGAGTGAGGAGTAAGTAAGTAATATTAAAAAAAAATAAAAACCTACTGCTCAAGATCAGATTTAACTTTGTTTGCTAAATAGAATAATTGATTGTCATAAGTATTACCAGATGCACCTGAATCTCTAATAACAGCAACTCTCATAGTTGCTAATAAATTATGAGCAGCATTTGAATGAGCATAAACACCACCATTAAATGCAACAGTAGCATCTTTACCATAAGAAGTTCTAACTAAAGCTTGACCACCTGGATGTTCAGTTAAGAAATCTTTACAATCATGTACAATACCAGAAATAATAACTAAACCTTTTTGTTCTTTTGATTTTTGGAAAAATTCATCTTTATCCCAAACTGGTAATTCATTTAATTGTGGACCCCAATTTAATTTAGCTCTCATTTGATCTAATTTCTTTTGTTGTTGTTGTAATAAACCTTGATTAATAGCATTTTGAGAAAATCTTTTTAAATCATAAGCTAAACCAACTTTTGAAGAAAGATAAATAAGATGTTTAGTTGGATCAAATTGATACCATTTAAGAGCATTTCTATAATCACTTGGAAATTCATGATGGAAATTATGATAACCTTCACCAAATGTAACAATAGCAGTTAAGAAATGATCTCTTGGAGTTCTTTTATCATCAAAAGGTTGAGAACCAATCCAATGAGCTAATGAATTAACACAAAATGTAGCTTGTTGAATAGCAAAAGTTCTTAAAATACCAGCATAAACAAATCCACCCCAAAAATCATTAAATAAAACATAACCACAAAGACCAGGGAAGAAAAAAGCCATAAATAACATAATTGCTAAATAATGTCTATGTTGAACTCTGACAATCCAATCATCAGTTAAATCTGAAATATCAGCTCTTGCTTTATATCTTGGATTTGGAACAGTTAACATCCAACCTAAATGAGAATACCAAAAACCTTTTCTTGCATCATAAGGATCTCTGTTGGTATCAGTATATCTATGATGAACTCTATGAGAATGACCCCACCATTTAATTGAACCTTCAACAGATGAAGCACCAAATAATGCAAAGAAAATTCTAATTGGAGCTCTTGCAGAATAAGCTCTATGAGACCATAATCTATGATAACCAGCAGTAATTGAAAGACCACCAAAACAATATAAAACAAGGGCTAAAATTGCAATATTTAAAGTTAATTTAACAAAAAAAGTTGAAATTATACCAATAACTGGAATTGAAATAACTAATATAAGATTAAGCCAATTAATATGTAAATGCCAATTTTGTAAAGTCCAAGGTTGTTCACTGATATGTTTTTCTTTTAAATATTTTTCTCTAAGGGCTTTATCCTTAGCTAAAATTTCACCAACTGAATCTTTTGATAATTCTTCAGCAGTAACATTTGTCATTGATTTTGTACCCATTAATTTACCACCAATACCACCAGCAACAATTCTTCTAGTGGCTTTGTTAGTACCGGCGGCAACAGCGTTAGCAGATGTAATATCTACTGCATCCATATTATTATCGTCAGACATATTGGAAAATGTATTCTTTTTTTTAATTAAAACAAGTGGGAAAAAAAAGGGAGAAGAAAAAAAAGAAATTGATTGTATTGATAATTTTTTTTTTGCTTTTTGCTTTTTTTTTTTTTTGAAACAAGATCTGTAAAAGAAGAGTAAAAAAAAAGTTATTAAGAAAAAGGAGATATAAGATTAATATAAGGTCTATATTCCTTTAAATAGATAACAACCGACCCGAATATTTTATCCAATGAAGAAGCTATGAAGAAAGAAAAAAAGGGAAAAGTGATCTAAGAATGAAAGGTACACAGGACCCAAAAAAAAAAAAAAAGATCTGAGTTGATTTATATGAAAAAGCGGTTAAATTTTTTTTAATTATTTTTTGCATAGTTAAGAAATGTGGTTTGATTACACTGCCATTGTTTTGTGTTGGGAAAATAATGCTTTGTTGGGGATTTTTGGGTGGTGTAAGGGTGTGTGTGCATCTGGTGGTGTGGTTTTAGTTTTATGTCACGTGTTCTTTCTTATATATTCTTTTCTTTTCAATTTAAATTGATATGGTAATATTCTTTGTGCAGTTTTTTAACCCCTTTGTTTTTAAGAATATTCTAGATTAAATATAAAGATAATTAATTGACCAATAATAACCCCGCTTCTCGCTTCTAAAAAGTAAACAAAAAAAGGTAAACAAAACTATTCTCAAAAAAAAAATGTGCACAAAGTCTCTCAAAAAATCTACTATAAATTGAGTTCACTATTCCTTTTATCTTCTTCTCTTCTTCTTATTACTCTTTTCTTTTGATTTTCTTCATTCATTATCTAACATCAATACTTCTTCCATAATATAGAAGTATCTAATACATAATAGCATCCCATAATCTAATAGGGATAGTTAATGGCATCAAATCACATATAATAAAGAAAAAAAAGAAACCTAAATTTGACGCTTGGTTAAAAATCTGGTACTAACTGGTGCTAATAAAATCACATTATTATTTAAATTATAATACTACTACAAATCAAAGAACTTAAAGAAGAATCAAATAAGAATATCCTTGGATATACAGCTTACAACTCATTAATATTTTTTATGCAGAGGTGCTTATGACAATTAATGTATTCCGTGTTGTTTAAAAAAATAAAAAAATAAATCACAAAGAAAAAAAGAAGATAAACTAACTATGCCAAAAACGGCTGATAACAACTTATACAGTTTATAAGTGCCGGGTGGATGGCAAGCGACAGTATTGACAGTGTACTGTAGTGGGGTATGAGAGATAGGGGGTCGTTTGCTGATATATCTTATTCATTTTGTGCATCTTCTTTGAGTATCAATTGTAAAACTTTATGTAAAATGTGAACTGTAAAATAAATTCCCTTTCAACATTATATAATTAAATATACATAATTAAATAGAATAAGTAAAATTATATATATATTACATAGTTATATTACATAGTTGTATACATAGTTAATAAAATAAAAAATAGTTCTTATAAATTTTACAAATCCCGTCACATAATAAAATTTTCTAAACTGAAAATGGATTCTAATGGATAATTTTAATTCATTAGATATAGAACTTGTATATTTTATTTTTATTGTTATATACTAGGAATGAATTTCTATAAAAGAAAGATGATATAAACTCAATTTGGTTGGACTTAATATTTTAATATTTAGTGTACTGCTTTTAGTTTTTGTTATCTGGTTTTAGGTGTGCTTCATTTATTTGATGTTTATCTCATCAACAATATATTCTTCTTACTCAAATACGAGAGATATACATCTATTTTAACCTCTTACAATCATCACTATATCAATCAATATTTACTCAATTTTATTACATCTAAATGTATCAAATGATTAGATAATGGTCTTTTACTGTTGATCAATTCTCATGATTTTCTTAACAGTCTGAATCGTGATTTGTTTACCATTTTAACTCATATGAATTCAACCATTCAAAGAAATTAATATTGTATCTAACTGGACATATTTATCTACAAGACATTCATTTTAAAGATTATATTCAATTATTAATCTATTAGTTATATTCTGAACCACTAGTCTTTTGTGTTTTATCTTATTAGGAAATAAAAATTTTAGAAATAATAAAGTTTACAAAGAGAAAACTTTGAAATTTTTAATATAAGTTAATTCAATCTAAACTATAATAAACACTTTATCTTATTATTCTCTATTTACCATTCCATATGACTATCATTTTATTATGATGTTTAAAGTTTGATTAATATTATATTAAAATTAGGAGTATTTTGAAACCCCATAATTTCAACATCAGCTCAGTTAATACATTTTTCTGTATTGTTATCTTACTTTTTTGAATTTGTAGATCACGCTGCATTATTTACAAAGTTCTGTACTTTGAAAATTAATAATGATAATTTTTAAATCAATATGATTTAATTCAAATCCAGACATTTTTCATGTTCGATAAAATGAAATTATCTTAATATAAAAGAAACTTTTTCATTATTAAAAGTAATCAATTTTATACTTTACATTCTAAACAATATTAAAATTATTCATTTGATTTTTGACATATATTACATTCTAATTAAATTCCAGTTTTCTTTAAATAGTTTATTTTTTTTACCAATAAACTTTATCTGTTACCTTCAGATTGTTGAAAAACATGGCTTATAATATAGACTAATAGATAGATTATTTATCTGAGTTAAAATTCTTTTTCATTTTTAAAATTCAATATTATTTATAATACAAATTCATTAGGTTGGTAAATCTGAAGTAATTCAATTCTATTTAAAATTTGTTAATAATTATATTTAGAAAGCTATCAAAAAATGGATTCAATAAAGGATATTTTAATATTATTTAATCAGTTTTTCTTACTTTTCTTTTTTTTCTTTAATCAATATCGTTGTTCATTGCTACAAACTTATTTCCAATTAGAAATAAATAAACAGAACACTAAATACAGAATGATTATTGCAGATTTAGCTTAATATTCAAACCTTGAATTAAAAAAAAAAAAAAAACCGTTTTTTTGCAATCAATCATTTATTTCCTTTTGTATTTCCTTGGCAGTCGATTTATCTATATTTATTTACTCAAATTTATTCTATAATTAATAGATATTAACATGCTTATATGCCTTTTGTAAAAAATAATTCACGTAAAACAGAAAAACATTAAAAAAAAAAACATATCAGGAATCATTCATTAAAGAGAACGGAACGGTAAGTTTCCAATAATCAAACCGAGATCAAACCGCGATAAAAATTTATCCGGTATCTCCTGATTTCGAAGGTCTCAGACCAGCAGCATTTTAAAAAACAATTTCACTTTCTGGAAGCCTATTTCTTCCAATTATACCATCAGCATCACTTCTACATCATCCCTATCTTCGTCACAAGTCCTATTCTCCATAAAATAAAGCCAACCATGAGAAATCACGATTTTCATCTTTTTATTTTTTTTTTTTTTCAATTTTCGAAATTTCTGCAACAGCTAAATGTCTACCCCATCACTGTCTATACCCAACACAATGCACTTAATGCACGCTATTGCACATGTTCTCAATCTATTATATCCCACTTTTCAAAAAACATATTTTTTTATTTTTTTTTTGTTTTTATTATTTTTATTTTTTTTTACTTTTTTAATTTCTTTAAATAAATTATTTAGGTTTAATCATTCAGGTTTAAATGTACAGCCTCGTTTAATTCATTCCTTAGGATTTACAGCTTCAGGATTCATTATTAAAATATCTCGACTAATTACAATCAAAAAAAACACAATTATAAATCTAACGGTGTACTGGTGCGGTTCCAGAAACTAAACGAAATTAGTTAGCTACTCAAAAAAAATTAAAAAAATATTTTTAACGGTCAATATGAAATCAAACTTTAAAATATCATGAAAAATCAGTAAAATTAATAAAACCTGAAAACCACATAAGTAGCCAATTAACTCATTTTTTCTTAGAAGCAAAAAAATTGAATTTAATTTAAGAAAACCGCGAAAACTTCGAATATTGGAGAAATAGTCAAAAAAGTCGACTTTATTCAAAAACAAACTTTATCATCAAAAATATGTTAATTAATTACATTACACTAAGTTTTCATCTCACAACGTAACACCAGCACCCCTAACATTACAATAGTGACAGTAACATATCAAATAACCATTACTTCAATAAACACTATTATTGCATCTCAGAATCAATTAATCAGCGTGCAATTAAATGATTCTAGATTCTAAGTTATTATTGTTATTGATATTACAATTAACATTAGTATACACCATGTTCTTAAATATTCACAATTTCAAAAAAGAGTTCATTTGAAATTGAAATTGTTTTAACTATTTGAAGATTTTGATCAGATTTACTAAACAAATTTATGATTTTAGAGCATAGCGATAACGTATCTATCATTTGATCATGAATAAAAGGGGTATATAAACAATAATACTATATCAGAATACACCACTCTTCTGTTCCGCACTATTTCTTTTCTCGAAATAATTTTTTCACATTTTGTGATTTTTTCTCAGAATCTTAAATTATAATATTTTGTCGCGAAGTTCCTTAAATTTGCATGTTTTTATAAACAGTTAAATATGCTGTTTTTATGTGATAAATCAGTATTATTGTTTTTGAATTTTTTTATGAGCCGCTTTACGACAAATTTCAGCAATATTTGTGGTGGATGTGTATGTATCAATAAATAGGTTACATCTCTACCAGTTCCATCAAAAAAATTTGAACTTTGGTTCCCAACTACATTGGATCATGAGTCCTTAGCTGCAGAAATTGGAAGAATCAGAATCTTCGCTGATTAGATGGAATCTTATCTTCCTTTATTTAATAAATTAGGTACTAATAATTATTACTACAAAGGTTTTATTTATTAAATAAAGTTAATAATGCTGTACTTATCTGTAAATTAAATACTAAGTACTGAGTGAGTAAAATACATTTATTAATTCGAAAATTTCATTTGAATTACTTTTCGAACTCATATTTATTTAATTTTTTTTTTTATTTAATTATTTTTTAATCTTGAACTTCTTATAATTATTAAATTTAGAGCAAATCATACTCATTGATTAATTCATTGAAATAATATGCAAATACACATTTAAATTCATATTTATATTCGTATTTTTATTCAATTTAATAAATGTTTTTAAGTTTTTTTTTTGGGGAGAAAAAAAATAATTTTGCTATATTTTGTTAGAATTAAGAAGAAACAAATCTTTAAATTTACTGATTTATTTGGTATTTTAATGTTTATGCATTGATGACTATGATATTTCATATTTCTCTGGTTTAAAATTCATTAAAAATATACATTAAATTTGTGAAAATAAAAAAAAAATTATATATCAGTTCAAGATTTTTTTTTCTTTTTCGAATTTTTTGGTGAAATTTTTACCTGTTGAAAGTTTTCAAAATTATTTATTATTGGATATTTCATATTTTAAATATTATTATAAGAAACTGTATTACCTATTTGATATGATTATGCAAAAAGTTTGATTAAAATTGATAGTTTAATGATATTTTAATAAAAAATGAAAAAAAAAGAAATTTGAGATTATATTGATTTTACTCCTTTTTTCCGATTTTGGAAGTTAAATTTTGTCCTTATTTTCATTATATTTATTTAATGAGATATCGATAATATTATAAGAAATTGGCTATAGAGTAGATTACATCGAAGAAAGTAAGAAAAAGTACCCATAGATAAAAAGTTATATGACATTTAAATCACTGGATAATATTTTTTAGTTTTTTTTTTTTGATCTGAAGGAATTTTTACCAGTTTTTTTTTTTACATTTTTTTTTAATAAATATCAAAATGTTCTTAAGTTAAATAAATAATTACTTAATTTAAATAAAATCATAGCAGAAAATACAAATTATAAAATACAAACAACTAAACTAAAGGAAAGGAAACGGGAATCGAAAAACTGAAAAAAAAAAATCAAATGTAATCATATCTCTTAGATTGGTTATTACCTCCAAACATATTTACTGCATCAACAGGAGTTTCAACATTATTATTATACAAAGAATTAGAATCTGTAATTATTGATTGATTACCTTCACTCATTTGAGCTCTATGACGATTTATTGGAGTATTTGAATCAGTTCTATGATGAGTTTGAGATGTTAAAATATTTTGTAAGGAACCAATAGTATCTCTATTTGATGATTCATTATTACTTGTTGTTGTTGTTTCATCTAATTGAATATTATTATTTGAAGCATCTGGTTTTTTAGTACTTTTTCTTCTTAATAATGATTTACCATTGGATTTTAATCTATTAATAATCTTTGAACCAAATGAAAGTTCTTCTTCTTTTGTTAATTGAATGGTTGAATCACCATAATTTTTATTTAATGAAGCAGAAGAACCACTATTTGAATTTTCATTATCAACAATTTCTTTTAATTTATACATTTCATTTGCCCAATCAGATTGATGATCTTTTGCAATGTTACCTAAAGCAATTAATTCTTCAGCACCTTCTGGAACTGAATTATTATCTGATGAAGTTGAATCATTTTGATTTTTAGCCATATTTTGGAAAGAAGTTCTATCATCTTTAGCAGGAGCAAATCTAGCATCTGGATTTTTAGAAAATATAGCAATTGCAGAATAAACTAAAATAACAATTAATAAAGCTAAAGAATAACCAGCATTTAAAATAAAGAAAATTAAACCCATAACTGATCCAACAGAAGTTGGTTGTTGAAATAATTCACTGAAAAATAAAAAGAAAAATGAATTGAATGTAACAACAATTTGAGTGGTTAAATTTAAAATATTTGTTGGTTTATCTAAATAAGGTTTTTCGATACCAAGATAAATAACATAACCTAAATCAATAAGAAAGAAAGCTAAAGCTTGAGTTTGACCTGATTTTTGAGATAAACCAACAAATAATGATTTAACAAATGTAACTGAAAGAATAACAGCACCAAACCAATATTTTTTAGCATTAAACATTGTATAGAAAAACCCATATTTATTTAAAACATTTGGATCACCATATAAAATAGCAGCAGGATTATTATGTAATTGAATTGAAGTTAAACCAAATTTAATTGTTCTATAACAAGTCCAAGTCATAATTGTTAATGAAGAAATTAAAAATAAAACAGCTAAAACAATAACAGCAGGAGAATCATTTTGAGTAAATTCCCATAATGATAAAATAGTTAATTGAGTAAAACCAATATAAATATATCTTTGAACAATACCTTTGATTAATGATTTTGTTGAAGATCTTTGATTATGGAAACTTAATTTTGATAAGAAACCTCTTTTTTTATTTGGATCATTTGATTTATCATCTAAATTTTTAGATTTTTTATGAGCAAATAATAAAATGGTATATTTAAAAGTATAGAATAAAGCAATTAAAACATAACCAAATAAGATAAAAAATGTAAAACCAGTACAAACAATACTTGTTGGTTCAATATTTGCTTGATAACCAACTCTATCAATACCTCTTAAAATTTGTAAATATTCAGTACCTTTTAAATTATATAAATCATCCGATAAATCACGTTTCATTAAACTTGAACCAATTTGATAAAAACTATTAAAATTAGTTGATTCAGAAAATGAAGGGAATAAATAATCAACAATATTTTTAGTAAATTTAGATTTATTAATTAATTTCATTGTCATATCAAAACTTCTTTGAACTAAAACAGAAACAGTTTCAGTAGTTAATAATTGAGTTGGAGTACCACCAGTTGCTTGAACATACCATCTAAAGATTTTTTGCATAAAAGTGATTCTAATAAGACCCATTGACCAAGCTAAATTTTCAGACCAAGCAGCAGCAATTGGAGGAACTTCTCTAACGTGTAACATTGAAATAATAACAACACTTTGAAAATAATTAAATAATAAAATAGCATTTGCAGAAATATGAGAAGCAGAATTTGAATTACCAAAAGCAGATAAAATAGCGGAAACTAATAAACCAATACCAGCAACCACAGCAGTAGCCCATTTAGCACCAATATGAGAAACAGTTTTACCATTACCAAAACTTGCTTGAATACAAGCTAATTCAGTACCATTTGCATCAGTAATAATAATTCTTGCTAAAGCATCAAGATCAGGGAAAGTATAAGCAATACCGGGAATCATATTAACATAACTTTTATCAATATATTCAATAGAATCAATTTCTAAAGTACCAGGATAAATTGGACAAAATTGTTTCCAACCAATATCACAAAAATCAATTTCTTCAGTAATAATATCAAAACCATACGCATAAACAATAGCTTTAGCATAAATATAACCACTAACTTCAGAATTAATAGATAAATCATATTCAACAGCACCAGAATCTGGATTAAATACGACATTAAAATAAGTTGGATCAAGTTGAGAACCTTCCATACAAGTAACTAAAGAATTAGCAACTAATTCTCTTGAATTAACAGAGCCTAATAAGAGTAACACAAATAGTGTCACTATCTGCCATAAAGATTTAGCCATGATGATATGATGAAGATGTGATTATAATAAATAAGAAATGAATCTATAATAAATAAATAAATAAATAATATTTAGTGCAAGTTGAGTTATATGAAAATGAATAAAAATAGATTTAAAATAAATATGATTTGATTTCCCGGGAATTATACGGACGGGAGGCACACACTCACAAATATATTAATAGAATGAAAAGATAAAAAGCGATAGACAAATGAACTACAACAATAAGCACAAAATCACGTAGATAATATACCAGCAAAGATGTGTACTTGCAAACTACAATAAAAGAAAGAAAGAACACATAAAATTAATTAATGTCCCCCTTTTAATTTCGTACAGATCAAAAAAATTTGGTGGCTCAATCAAAAATTTTGATTTTTTGAAAATTTTTGATTTTTTTACTTTTTTTCGTCGCGTCGCGTCGCGTCGGTTAGGTGTGAGGGTGGCGGTACTAATTGATTTGTACTACTTTTATCTACTATTTTATCACTTTTTATTATATATATAACTATATTTCTAATTGAATAAGTATATACCATTTAATTTAAGATAATTCAATTAATATTTCAAAAAAAGCTTGAAAAATGTTTGAAAAAAGGTGAAAAAGGCTTCAATATCTTTTACTACACTACACAACATAACTATTGTCACAATTAACTTAACTTAGATAATTTAATTTTAAGAAATTTTCTATGTAAATTTAAAACATTAGTTTGTAAATTTAAAATAACATAAATTTATACCCTAAAAAATGTTATCATTTGTCTCTCTTTTTAATTTAATGAAGGAATAAAGGAAATTTGGTATCCCTTATTGTGAGATTTACTCTTGATTTAAATAATTATTGTAAATTAGGATATACTCATATTACTTCTAGCATTTTTATATTCTATTACCTTCATTAATTAATTAATTATTTATTATTTAAATACAGACTACTTGTTGATTCAAAAGACCCAAATTTGATAAAAAAAGCAGTCCAATTCGAAAACTAAACAAACCCATAATTCTCAAATAAAATTGACACAAAAACTGATTTTACTATAAATTGGGGGATTTGGTTCACTTTTACTTCTTTTCCTTTACCTATCACTTTTTCTTCTTCTTCTTTCTTTTCTTTTCTTCTTTCTTCAATTGATTAGGTATGTATTCAGAAGGTGATTATGAATTACAAGGTCCTTTTTGGTTTTTACCTTTTACTGATAATGGTAATAATAGCAATGGTAATTATTTTTTAGAGAGGAAAGAAATCAAAAGAACATCTGGCATTCATCAAATGGTTTTAAGTTGTGGTGCTTCTAATATAGGTATGTGGTCTTCAGATATGCTAGGATTTTATTGATTGTCCCCCATAAAAGGTATACAGTAAAGTGAAAGAGGTGCCACATGGATACATGGATACTGATCTGGCCATCTCGAGTAGAGTTTGTGTACTTTTTATTATGAAGGTGAAAAGGGAGGGATTAAAGATATCTGAATTCCTATTGCCTGTATTATTAACAGAAGCTTACTGCAACAAAGATCATTTAGATCAATATTAAGGATTAGTATTTTGATTTCCTAATCTTTAATGTATCCAAAAAAATTTAATTTGTTATTAATCAGTAAAGGGTATGATCATAATCGGTGGTTGGGATTGATTATCTATTCAAAGATGGATGATGCAAAGTATCTATAATCTAAAAGTCTAACTTCATTTGAAGGATAGAATACCTGATTATAGAAAATGTGGACATCAGCAATAGAGATCAATTACATCCCAAGTTACCATTATGATCAAGATAGGAAAAATTGATATAGAGGTGAAAATAGCAACAACAATAAAAGGTATTGTTTTGATTTTGCAAATAGATCTCAGATATTGTCACTCGTAGCAGTCGGAAGATCCAAGGGGGACAAGGTCTGGTCCTTAGGAGGATGGTATCAGGGCGTTTTGTAAATCATAGAGTACCTGTTGTTGTGATAGGTCACTGGAGTGGTTGGAGTCTGAAGAGCATATTATTAAATAATATTTTTTTTTTCGGCGGGAATATCCTTTTCCTTTTATAAATTTATGTAATTAATATATAGGTTTTCGTTTAATAAATAAAAAAAAATTAATTATTTTAACTTGATCTTATGTACACAAAACTGCAATATAAGTTTGAATAAATAATCTCATTAAAACTAGATACTATGTATAAATTTCACACAAAATATACAAATATATCACTACACACATACATGATTTTAAATTCAATTATATAACCAACCGTATTTTAAATCATTTTCAATTTCTTTATTAATTTCAAAACAACATAATTCAACATATTTGGAAATTTTACTTTGTTTCTTTAATTTATTATTATTATTCGATGACAATGATTCAACAATTTGAATTATATTTGTTGAAGTTTTTCTAGTTTGACCAAATGATCTTTCAAAATTTGAAATTAATTCAATTATACTACCAACTGGATATTTTTTATCTTTAATTAATGAATCTGTTAAATTAATTAAATCCATTTCAATTTTGTTTAATCTTGATTTAAAATCATCATTATCTAAAATTAAATTTAATTTAATTAAATTATTAATTAAAAATCTCATCAATGAAATTAATTTTAATGATTTAATTGTAATTATATTTAAATGTGGTGTGATTAATATTGTGTTACTATTTGAATTAATTGCCTTTGAATTATTGATTGTTTCAAATAATAATGAATGAAATTCTTTAAATAATTTAATTATTTTTAATTGAAATTCAAAATAAAATTCATCATCATCATCATCTTCTTCATTTATTGTTTTATTTGATTCATTTTTTTTTAAATAATGATTTGAAATATCATTTAAATAATAATTAAAAATTTCAGATTGAATATTTAATACTTTTAAATTTTCAATATTAACTATTTTAATACTTGATAATTGTTGTTGTTGTTGCTTATATTTAATTAAATCAAATCCTAATTTATAATTTTCAATTCCAATATTTTTTGTATCTTTTGATATAAATTCAAATTCTTTTTTAGTAAAATATAAATCAGGATTAAATTTATAATTTGTAAAATCAATTGAATTTAAACTACAAAGACCAAAACTTAAACAATAAATATTATTTAATAATAAAATTGTTAAATATAATCTCATTGTATAAATATCAATATCTTCATCTGTATAATTTTTAATTTTTAATTCAATTTTTGGACTTGTATCACTATTAGTATTATTATTATTAGTTTCATTATCAATTTCCATATCATTTGATTTATCAGTTTCATTATTATTTTCATCTAAATCATTTTGATTTTCTTTTAAATCATCACCATTATTTTCATTATTAATTGAATTTGCAATTTCAAATAATTGATTTAATTTACAATCATTTACAAATGTAAATGAAAATCCAAATGATAAAGAATAAGTTTGACCAGATAAAACAACAATATAATTAATCATTGATAAAATTGACATAAATAAAAATTTTAAAGTTTTATCATTTGTTAAATAATAATTCTTTGAATTATAAATATTTGTAATTTCAGTAAAAATTCCAATAAATTCATTAATTTGATATTTTGGATAATCAATTGAATTTAAATTTTTTAATACAATACTAAATATTTCAAGTATTGATAAATATTCATCATTACTAAAAATTTTTAAAATTTGAAGCATTAAAAAATCTCTATCCATTGGTAAAATTGGAAATGTTAAATTATGTTTTGTATAATAATAATCTAATGATAATTCAATATCTTTCAATAAAGAACCTTTATTATTATTGCTAGTATTTAATCTTGATAAATGTTGATTTAAACTTGTAAGACTTGTATTTGAATTAGCAGGTGATATAGTGACTTCTTTATTAAATGAAGTAGTTCTTTTGTGGTGGTTATTGGCATTGTTATTACTATTATTACTACTATTAATCGTAACATTATTATTTGAAAAATTTTCAACAATTGATGTAGTTAATGAAGTTGCACCATTATTTGAAGTTAAAGGAATTGCAATATTAGTTGACCTTTTATTATTATTTAAAAATTCATCTTCTGAATCACTATTACCAATATTATCATAAATTGAATTAGGTTTTGATCTTATAAAATTAAAATTAATACTATTATTTCTACTACGATTAATTGGAACATTAACTGTACTAATTGAATTTGAAGTTGTCATTAAATTTGAAGATGATAAACTTGGTGAAAATGTATTATTTGAAGAATTACTTACAGATGATGAAATTGAATCAATTGAATTTCTTCTACTATTATTATTTGTTGAAGAAATACTTCCAGTACCTGAATGAACAAAACCTTGTTGATGAATTGGATTTGTCATAGATATACTATTTGGTAATGAATTATTGTTATCGTTATTATTATTATTATTTCCATTAAAAATAGGTAATTCCATTGGAACTTTCCAAAATATTGGACCTTGTGGTGGTGGTGGTACTACTTGCTGTTGTTGTTGTTGTTGTTGAGCATATAATGGACTTTCAAGATTTGAATTAACAGATGAAGATCTTGGTCTTGACAATGGTGAATTTAAGAAATTTTTATTTTGTTCTTGAGAAGTAGTTGGACCATTTTGATGATTATTAATTGAATTAATTGGTGGTAAAATTCTTGAATTTTGATTTAATAGAGGTAATTGAAAAGGCATAATTGGTTGCATTATAATTGGATGTGGATGTTGTTGAGGTGGTAATGAAGGAGGTGGTACATTAGTTGAAGAAGAAGTTGAAGAATTATTTGGCGGAATATTTGTTGATGTTTTATTATTTAAAAATTGTTGTTTTTGTTGATCAACATCTTTTTGATTTGAATTTGGATTTGATGAAGATGATGAAAAGCTTCCCTTTGATGGACCCCTTTTTAATGGAATTCTTGTAAAAGTACAAACATCACCACTTTTTTTACAATTATGACAAATTGAAGCAATTTCATTAGTTTGAACATTTAATGTAGCATCACATTTAATTTTTTTTCTTCTACATTCATCACAAGCTCTTGAAACTTTTGATCTTTTCTTAGTTATCTTCTCAGTTACTTTTTCAGGAGATGATGATGAATTTGGAGTAGGAAAAGTTGAAGAGTTGTCATCAGGGGTAATAATAACAGTGGTAACATTTTGCTGCTGTTGTTGTGTATCTAGTGTATTACCTATAGATGGTCGTTGTTGATTAGAATCTGATGATTGTAAAAGTGATTTAATATTTGAATTATTTTGTGGAGAAGTTGAGGGTGGAATGTCTTTAAGCGAAGAAGAGTTTTGGTCAGACATAATTTCTATTTTCTTTCAGCCAAAAAAACTATTAAACTAGCACACACGGAGTAGAACGATAAGACCTTTGAGATATATTTAATATTTGATTATAAGTTTAATACAAAGTAAAACAATAAACAAACAGAAAGTGGAAAAATGATTTATTTACACATTAAAAAAACGTTGGCTTTTTTCTAAGAATAAAGGAATGTTAGCGGTGTGAAGTGTGAGTACTATACTTTAAAATGTAGTAAATGTTGTTTAAAAATTTTATCCCCTCCCATCTCTATTTATTTATATCTATCATTATTAATGATCATTAGCAATAATCATAATCAATAATGTCAGAGGATACTCCAAAGAAGCGTAGGCGTATTCCTTATTCATGCATTCTTTGTAGAAAAAAGAAAATCAAATGTGATAAACAAAAACCTTCATGCGCAAGATGTATAAAATCTGGATCAACTTGTGAATATCAAGATATTCCATTAATTTGGTTACCTGATAAATCATCAACTCATAATTTAAGTGTGTTCAGTTCTCATATGTCAAGCCCCGATACTCCAACTGAAAAAGATGACTCAATTACTGATACAAATATTAGTACAACTACTAATAGCAATAATAACAACATTAGTAGTAACACTACCACTAGTCATAATCATAATAATACATCTTCTTCATTACATGTTTTCCAATATCAAACCACTTCTTCAAATAATTCTTCTATTAATACTACAATATCCACAACGACAACTACAAATACAAATCAAAAATCTATTTCAACAAATTCTACAAGTCCAAATAATTCATTATCAAATCCTGTTTCTCATAATACTACCCCTGAAAATTCTACTAATGCTATGACTTATCAAACAAATAAATTTTTATTAAAAGATTTACAATTACAATCAAAAGAAAATATTCTTGAAGAAATTGTTTTTTTAAAATCAAAACTTTATTCTTTAGAACAAAAAATTAAAGATATTGATTTACCATTAAATGAAAAAGAATCTGATCAGAGAGATAGTATTATTTATAGAACAACTATTTCTTTATTAGATAGTATATCTCCAAATAAACCAGGTTTTTTATTTGCTTCAAAGAAAAGTAGATTTATGTGTCTTGGTAGTTTCCATAAAATTGTTTTGTGGAAAAGAGATCCTTTAATTTCTTTATTAACTCAAAGTTTTTATTCAAATTTATCAAACGTTGAAAAAAGATCAAGCACTCATCCATTAAATCCAAATGCTGCAAATTTATCAAGACAAATTAAATTTAGAAAAGAAAAAAGTTTAAATTTAAAAAAACCAAAAAATAAAAATAAAGAAAAAGTTTTAAAAGATTTAGATTTAAGTACTGATGATTTATTAAATAAAGTTTTATTAGATTTTTTACCACCACCTGAAATTATTGATTATCATTTAGATAGATACTTTAAATTAGTTAATCCATTTTTACCAGTTGTTGATGAAGAAACATATAGATTTACTTTAAATTCAATTTTAAAATTTAATAATAAAAAAAAACCATCTTTATTATTAATGAATAAATTAGATTATATTACAATTTCTGGTTTATATTTAATGTTAAGATTTTCTTATATGTTATTACATGAAGATCAATTAAATGATGATGATGATGAAGAAAAAGAATTTACAAAATATCCAATTGAAGCTAATCTGGTATTTTTAGTTAAAACATGTATTTTACGTTCAAATTGTTTACGTAAATCATCATTAGAAATTCTTTGGCTTTTAATTATGTATAGATTTTATAATCAATTTGCTCCTGAAGATGGTGATGGTGGTGATGGTAGTGACTCAGTTATATTTCATGGTTTGATTTGTCAAACTGCATTATCAATGGGTTTAAATAGAGATTTAACACCTGTTACAAATAATAGAGCTCCTCAATTTCATAATGAAAGATTTGGTAAATATGGTGGTGCTCCTTCAACTTTTATTACAAATAAAAATGTTGCTTTTGTTAAGATTTGGTCTCAAACTTGGTGGTCAATTGTTATGATGGATACTAATTTATCAATTTCATTTGGTAAATCATTAAATTTAAATCTTAATGAAAGTAATACTAGAATTCCAAATAATAATGATGAAAATGATTTTCCTACACAAAGAATTAAATTATTTAGTGAATTATATCCAATGCTTTCAAAATTAATTAATTCATTACACAATATAAATCAAAAACCTTTAATTATTGATATTTTATCAGATTTAAAAATTCTTGAAAATCTTAAAAATAAAAATTATAAAATTGATTTATCAATTAATAATTTAAATGATAATATAACATTAAATGAAAAATTCTTTTTAACAAATTCAATTTCAACACAAATTAAAGTATCATCATTTGAATTATTAATTTATTATATGTTAGTTTTAAAATATGAACATTTAAAAGAATATGAACAATTTTCAATTGCAATGAATAAATTAAATGAAATTAATTTAAGATTAATTAAAATAAATATTTATGCAATTTTAAAATGTTATGTTGGAAATTTAAAAAATTTTGTAAGATTTCTTATACCATCAATTTTATTATCATTAACAAGATCTTTTCAAATGGTTGTTTATTTTATATTAAGATATAAATCAAATCAGTTAAGATATCAAAATATACCAACAAGTAATCATACATCTGAAGATAAAGAAAGAATTAAATTAATTAATGAAGGTGTTTTAAACGTTACTAAAATCTTAAGATTAATTGTTAGATTTTTTTCATATATAAGTAGAACTTATTATTATGGTGTTAGATCATCTGGTCAATTTACATATATTGTTGATTGTATTGAAAATACTGGTGGTTATCCAGTTTTTTCATTTACTAAAGGTGCTGCATATACAAATAATTTTCTTGCACATATTAAACTTGATCATTTAAGTTATTTAACAGGAACTTATAAATATTTTATTGATGATCCAATTTTTAAAGAATTTTTAACAAATAGTTATTTTAATCAATTACCTGAAATTCCACAAATTAATAATCATAATAATAATATAATGGTCACAGGAATTAATTCTGAAGGAACTTTTCAATCATTTGGTGCATCAAATCCAAGTTTTTCAAATATTCGTAATATACCAAGAAATTTATCAACACCAACAACAACAACATCTATACCAACATTTAATACTTCACCTTTAGATTCAACTAATAATAATAATAATAATAATTCAACAAATTCACCTTCTTTTCCAATGATGAATATACCTTATACACAACCATTAACTGCCATGTCACCAAAAGTATCTATACCACCACAATCTATACCATTATCACAATATTCAACAACTCCACAACAACAACAACAACAAGCTCATGAACAGTCTCAAGAACAACAAACTCCATTTTTACCTTTACCTTCATTTTCCCCGCAGCAGCAACAACAACAATTCAATAATAGCAACAATAATAATGGATCAACACCTGCTGATATTCCATTAAATGATGGACTTATGCTTGATCCATTTGCTAATTCTAATTTAATAGAAGAATTGTTATCGACTAATGACTTATTTGACGATCCAAATGTTGATGATCCATTTGCCTTTTTTATGTAATTTTACAAAACCAAAAACAAAGTAACGACTTTTATTTTATTTTTTATTTATGATATTTTTTTTTTATAATATATTATTATGTACATGAATGAATGAACGATTTTTTACCTTTTTAACGAAATGAATTTTTTTTTGCTGCTGAATTTATTAATAGATATAACAATTTCGGGACCTCAAAAGTAAATATATATACAAACAATATACATACATATATGAAACAAAATCAAATCAATCATCTTTCTTAACCTCACTTACTATTCTTGAAGGTAATTCAGTTGTTATTGGAGTTAATTTTTTCGAACTTTTCTTTAATGATGATGAAACATTACTATTACTCTTTGAGACAAATCCTTCTTCTTCACCAGTATACAAGCCTTGCAAGACACTTAATTCAATCAATTGCTCTCTTTTTAATTTCTCTTCAATTCTAACCCTTTCTTCAAATCTCATAACTTCTCTTTCAGTATGAAAAGAAGAAGCAGCAGCAATAACGATAGTATGATAAAAAATTCTAATTCTTGTACCAAATGCACGATACAATGGTGATCTCCAACGAATTATTAATTCTGTTGGTACTGAGATTAAAACTCCATAACATGCTCCTCTGAATAATGATTTCCATATCGTATTACTTAATCTTTCCATATGATCTCTTGAGTGATGTGAAAGTTTTGAACCTGGATCAGTTGGTTGTTGTGATGACGACATTGTTGTTATTGTTATAAGTATAGTTATATATATGTGAATATGTTATGTTATAATAATTGTAGTAAGATGAATTGAAGAAATAAAAAAGATGAATGAAAGCTAGTTATATAAGGCTTAAAAAAAAATCCATCAAAAAAAAAAAGTGGTGCGTCTTTCATTTCTTTATCGGGGTCTTTTTTTGACTTTCTGACATTTGACGGTGATTGAAATTTTTTGTAATTTATTTAAAAAGTTGTTTTTATAATAGTTTGTTATTTTTTTGTTATATATAGATATATATTTATGAATCATATACTCCTATTATTTCGTCTAAAGGTAATTTAAAAAAGAGGGGAGGGCATATACATTGTTTTTTTAAATTTTTTTTGTAGTTTGCTTTTTTTATTTTTATTTTTTATTTTTCTACTTCATTATCTAATCGATTTTAATTTCACCATAAATGTTTAATACAAAATACATCACACTTAAGAAACCGACTGAACCACATAATAAACCAACACCAGCAGAAATTAATAATGAATAACCAAAATAAATAACAAAAGATGCTAAACCTCCTAATTTAAATTTTGATAAGAAAATTGCATGAATAAAAATATAAATTGCAATACCACTACCAATGAAAAATGATTTCCATTGCCATTTATAATTTTCATTACATAATGTATAATAAGTTAATAATAAAGTTACTAAAACTGTTGTTATTAACATTAAAACAATACAAAAGAATAAGAAACCAAACATATAATAAATACGGTTAAACCATAATGAATTATAAATGAAAAACATTTCAATTGCAATTGCACCAAATGGGAAAATACCTGCAGTTAATGCTAACCAACGAGTTTCTAAATACCATGGTTGTTGTGGAATTTGTCTTGCAATTTGATTAACTTTAACAGGTAATTTAACAGTTTCTTGTCTAACACCTAATAATGAACCTAAAAATGATAATGGAACACTAATTAAAAACCAAATAAATACAATGGCAAACATTGTACCAATTGGAACTGCACCTGATGATTTAACACTTATTAAAAAGAAATTTAATAAAATAAATACAATAAATACTGCACCTGGTACTAAAATTGGTGATAAAAACATATTTGTTTTCCAATCTTCACCATTGAAAAATTTATAAATATAAGAAGAAACAAATGAACCAAAACCACCAAATACTGCATATAAAATAAATGTAACAGTTGATAAGGAACCTCTATTAGCTGGTGATAAAAGACCTAATAATGCAAAACCACAAGTTGTCATTGTCATTAATAATAATTGAAAACCTGAACCAACAAGAATTGATAAAACCATTGGATTTTTTGGTGCTCTAAATACATCACCATAAATTAATTTCCAACCCATTTCATCAATTGAATCATCATCAAGATTAATTTCATTATATTTTTGAATATCATTCTTTAAAGTTCTAACTAAAACATGAGACATAATAATTGATAATAAAATAACAATTAATGAGAACACACTTAAAGAAAACCATTGAATTTTTGGATCATAAACATGTAAATATTTATCCCATCTTGTAGCCCAATTAGTTGGAGATTCAATGAAATAAACAGAATAAGTGAAAGCAACAGCAGTACTTCTATTTGGATCTAAAGAAACTGGACCTTTATTACCATCTTCAGATTCACAATCAGGTGTATTAATATTTTTAAAATTAATAGATTTTGGTGAAATAGTAGCACCAACAACTCTAAATTCACCAACAGATCTTTCATGATATTCAATAAAAAGGTCATAATGATTATAAAATAAAGCATTATTTTCATCATCAACTTCACCAATTTCAAAACCTGGACTATAATAATTTGAATGAGTTTTAAAATCAGTTAATTCTTTAGCAACAGGTAAACCATCGATAAGCCAATTATGTTTAAAACCAGCTTTAATATTTCTATTAACAAAAACTGCATCAGTTTTAGTATATGAAGAAGAACATAATTTATTACAAGTTGAATTTTCAAGCATTTTAATTTCAAAAGGAGAACTAAAAATTCTATCACCAAATATAATTGAACCTAAAGATTCACTTTGTTTTTGTGGACCTTCTTCAGGAGCACAAAAATGAAATCTTGGGAAATAATAATCATAAGAATAAAGATATGTTTTTGAATCAGATGATTGTTTATTTAATGAAGGAGTAATATGATTAACAAATAAAGGTACAAGATCACCTTTACCATAAGAAGTTGGAGCTACACCTGGTAAATAAAAAGCTTGAGCTATTGAAATTAATAATGACAAAATAGTTAATAAACTAAATAATTTATTATTATGATTTGATAACCTTAACATTTTGTATTTTGTAATTTCTTGTGTGATTAAATATGTATAATAATAATAAAAATTGCTTAATTAAATATTGGGCACACGAAAGAGGGTCCAATGAAGAAAAGAAAAATAAAAACAGGGAGTGTAAATAATATAAGATTGAAAGGATAAATAAATATAAACCAAAACTTATATGAGAGGAATTGTCTCTTAATTAAATAAAAGTTGAAATGTAGATCAATGTAATATTTGAAATAAATAAAATAAAATAAAAATAAATACCAGATATCTTGTGCGTGCCTAAAATAGATCGATGATAAAAGATCGGGCAGGAGAGAATGAGGGATGAAAGAATTCTAATTTGATACCGAAAAGAGATGGAATAAAAAAGTACAGTATAAATTGAATGAAGTCTGACAACAATATATTGTTATAGAATGAGGGATGAAAGGAATGATTAAATTAAATCAATTGAATAATTAAAAGGAAAATATATTATGGACAACAAGATGAAAACACATCAAAAGGATTTTCGTATTTTTTGGGATTTTTTGAGCGGTTTTTAATAGGTTTAGTTAGCGGTGTAAGGTGTGAGGTTGTTATGGAGGGTAGATAGTCGCGGTGTTCTATCACATTATTTAATGTTGTATTACCTTAGATATTACTTATTTTATATAACTTGTTTTAAGACTTTCTTCTAATCTTTTAACTAATCCTTGTTCACGGAATAACCATTGTTGATCTAATTCATCTAAATATTTATCATTTTCTTTCACTCCTCTTTCAACAGTATTTAAAAGATATCGTACTTGAACAGGTTTTGAAATTGGATCAATTTCTTTTGACGCTAATAATAACCATAATAATGATTGTCTATTACGTTTTAATCCAATTGTATCAAGATGTAAATGTGATAATTTATTTATATTAATTTCTTCATCTTCTTCTTGTTGCTCTTGTTGTTCTAATTCTGAATTTATATCTTCAACATGTGTTCCAAAATTATCATAAATATATCCTATTCTTTCCATTAATTTCCCATTACTATTATTATCAAGTAATCTAGATGATATAAGTTTTTTAAATAATTTTAATGATTCAATAAAATAAACTTCACTACTTACTGAATTTGATGATATTATAACATCTTTATTTGTTAATATACTTGATGATTGTCCTAAACAAAAATATAATTCTGCAACTGTTAATATTAATCTTATTGTATATGTCTTTAAATTACATCTTGAAATATATGTATAATAACTTGAATCAATAAATGGATTAATCATATCAGTTATTATTTTCATTGTTATCCCTCCAACATTTGTATTACTTGATCTTATAACATCAATATTTAATGGATTTAATTTATTACTTGATCCAACAAGTAATGAAATTATCATAAATTCTTGTAATGATGCTAAATAAATATATGATTTCGAATTAATAAAATCTTTTTTAATTAACTCATAAGTTGTATAAGAACTTTTATAATCTCTTAACATAAAACTCCAATCTGCTTTTCTTCTAATTATCATTTCTGATGATTTAGCATCATAAAATTGATTAGATTCTTGTTTAATTTCTTCATTTGAATGTTCATGTGGTGGTGTAGCTGGTTCACTTGATGCTGTTGTATTTGTATTCCCACTTCCACCAAATGAAAAAAATGAAGATGAAGATGATTTAATTGTTTTTTGACCAGGAATTGGTAATGATGATGCTGATGCTGACCCCCATTTTCTATTAAATAATCTACCTGTAAATGATTTTCTTGGTGCAACAACTTCTTCATTCCATATTTTAATTTTTCTTTCCATATAAGGTATCATATCTTTATAAATTAAATCTTGTAATGAATTAATTAAATTTTCATGAACTTTATCAGGTATAATAATACTATCTAAATCATTTTGTAAAAAATTATCAACTGATAAAAAATTTGATGGATATAATTTTTTTTCTTTATTACTACTATTATTTTCTGATGAATTTAACGAAACAATTAAACTTTTGATACCTAATTTAATTTTAATATCTTCTTGTAATCTTAAACCTGTTTGTAATTCATTACCAGTATCTGAATTTACTACAATTAAAAAAATAGGTAAAGTTAATTCAATATCAACCCAATTAGGATATTTTTGATATGCTTTATAATTAATAAACATTTGTTTAACATCTTCAAATGAATCATCTGATGAAATTACAAATAGTTGTACAATTGGATGATTAAAATATTCAATTGGTGAAACAGAATTTGAGCTTAATATTAATAATAACATCTTTGAATATATTGAATTGTTTAATACTCTAAATTCTTCATTTTTCATATCAATTTCTAATTTATCATCTTGTTTTTCTGATCCATAACGAATAAATAAATCAACTTTTTTAATATATTCATTTAATAAACTTTCATAATTTCTAATATTAAACAATTCAAATACACCACTACTACTTATATTTTGAACAGGTTCTTGTGATTGTAATTTCAATTGATCATAAATAGGTTTTGTAAACTTTACAAGAAGTCTAGAAGGTGAACCATTTAATGAAACTTTACCTAAGTCAACTTCCGATAAAGTTTGTTCAAAATAATTTAAAAAATCTAAAAAATTATCAACTTTATCATTTGTTATCTTTTTTAATATTTCATTTGATTTTTCACTTGATATTACCCCAATCTTTGGTGAATAACTATGTATTAATTGATGTTTTGTAATTAATGATGGAACACTTTTCCCTAACGGTGATAAAACATTATAAACTTGATTGCTATGATTTGAATCACTTCCAGGGAGAAGATCTGCCAAATTATTATTCGGCACAGATTTACTCATCAAAGGTTTTAGAGTTGTTGAATAAACTTTTGGTTGATTAGTTATGACTGTACTTATTCAAATTACAAGTTAAAAACAGATTCTTTAATATCAATTTAATCTTCTTTTTCTTTCTTTTTTCCTCAACCAAAATTTTGTACTTTCAAAACCACGTTTTTAGTTTTAAGATTTTATTGTTTTAATGAAATTTATATTCCAGTTTTGTGTACATAAAATCAACAAGTTAAAATAATTAATTTTTTTTTATTTATTAAACGAAAACCTATATATTAATTACATAAATTTATAAAAGGAAAAGAAATATCCCGCTGAATAAAATATAGAACAATATTTTATTCAGACTCCAACCAACCCGGTGACCTATCACAACAACAGGTATTGAATGATTTCCTAAGACCAGCTGATACAGCCCTCCTTAGGACCAGACCCTGTCCCCCCTGGATCTTCCGACTGATAAGAGTTAGACAATACCTGATCCATTATCAAAATCGAAGACAATACCTTTTATTGTTGTTGCTATTTTCACCTCTATATCAGTTTTCCCTACATTGTTGATCATAATGGTAACTTGGCTGATGCCCACATTCTCTATAATCAGGTATTCTATCCTTCAAATGAAGTTAGACTTTTAGATTATAGATACTTTGCATCATCCACCCTTGAATAGAATTACCATTGCTATCATTACCATTATCAGTAAAAGGTAAAAACCAAAAAAAGACCTTGTAATTCATAATCAGTGATGATTATATCACCTTCTGAATACATACCTAATCAATTGAAGAAAGAAGAGAAGAAAAGAAAGAAGGAAAAGAAAAAGCAATAGGTAAAGGAAAAGAATTAAAATTGAACCAAATCCCCCAATTTATAGTAAAATCAGTTTTTGTGTCAATTTTATTTGAGAATTATGGGTTTGTCTACTTTTCGAATTGGACTGCTTTTTTTATCAAATTTGGGTCTTTTGAATCAACAAGTAGTGTGTATTTAAATGATAAATAATTAGATTATGAAGGTAATATAATAAAATATAGAATTAATATCAGTACATTTGGTCAGACTAGAAAAGTTTCGTTGAATCATTGCCATCAAATAATAATAATAAATTAAAAAAGCAGAATAAAATTTTAAAATATGTTGAATTATGTTGTTTTGAAATTAATAAAGAAATTGAAAATGATTTAAAATATGGCTGGTTATATAATTGATGTATGCATGGGAATAAATAACGATTAAATATTATAGTTAATCAAAGTATATTAACCCCACCCCAAAATGAAAATGAAAATAATAATAATTTTAAAAAAATATAATACACTATCCGATTTTTTTATATAATAATTGTTTATTTACATTATTTACATTATTTATTCATCATCATCATCTTCTTCTTCACCTTTTTCAACATTAACTTCAAGATTAATTTCCTTATCTGCGTCAATATATGAATCACACATACACCAAATTGAAATCTTATGACGACCAACTTCAGGAATATTAAAAGATAATTTAATTTTTTGTAATTCTTTAGAAACTGAAATCTTTTTAACTGTGTAAAGTTGTCTCTTTGATGAATCACCAATAACTAACCACCAATTTTCATTTTTAATAAATGGAAATCTTGATGAAACAACTTCTAAATCATCAACTTCTTCATCTCTTTGAATTGTAACTATAATTTCTTTAGATTCATTATGAACAATTGGTTCTGAAAGATCAAGATCATATGATAATTCTAAATTAGGATATTTATTAACAAATCCAGCAACTTCATTTAATTGTCTTTCATCTAATCCATCCATAATTTCTTCTCTTTCATCATCTTCTAATGCCATAATATCATAAACAGTTTCAATTTTCTTTTCTTTACATTTTTCTAATATTTCAGCACCAAAAAATGGAATTTGTTTTAATGGATTATCATTATCCCAAACACCTTGAACAACCATTTGTGAAAGATCCATAGCATACATTGCATTTAAATAACCTTCACTTGATAAAATATCAACTGATGCATAAAGTAAATTTAAAACTTTTTCTAATATAATTTTTAAATCACCAGATAAATCAGATGGTAAATTTAATCTATTAAAATGTGCTTGTAATAAAATAAATGTTTTAAATGATGGTGATGTATAATCAACATCAGATGATTTAATTGGAACTCTATTATAAATCTTCATTAAAATTTCATCTTCATGTGATCTAATTGGAATATCTTCAAATTCATAAGCTGATGAAATAATTTCTAATAATTTCTTTAATTTTGTCTTATTATTTAATGATAATGAAAAAGTTTGCATAGTAATAAATGAAACATTATGATATGCTGAAATCATACAACCATTCAATGGTGTAACTTCAATTGTTTCTTCTTCTTCGTCTTCTTTATCTTCATCCATTTCTTCATCTTCAACGTCATCATTAATATTCAATTCAATTAATTTACCTTCTTCTAAATCTTTAAATGTATCTTCCACTAATTCAGAAAGATATTCAGAAATTCCAATCTCTGAAGTATCATTAATACCATAAAAACTTGGATTTAATTGTAATCTTCTATAAAAATAAGTATATGTAATCCAATCAACTGAATCCTGTCTATTTTTAATAAGATTTGTACTAATTTCATTAATAAATGCATCATGCATAAATAAATTTAAATGACTTTCAATTGGTAATGATTCTGATAAAAATTTCTTATAATAATCAACTTTAAATGAATTTGTTAAAATTAAAACTTTTGCAGTACCATCTTCAACTTGAGCTAAACCAATCATTTCCATTAAATCATCAATTGAATAATCTACATATCTATGTTCTCTACCAATATATTCTTGAGTACTTAAAACTGTAACAAAATTTGCAGATGGACAAAAACGACATGTATCTTTTGTAGCTAATAAACAACTTAAAGCACCTGCATTAAATAATTTTTCAACAATAATTTTATCATTTGGATTCATATTTTTATAATACATTCCAATACCTTCTTTTAATACATCTTTTAGAATAACATCTTTAATCTTTTTAATATATGGAATAATTGAATCTAAATCTGCTCTAAGCCAACTTGAATCATCTTTACCCATTAATTTAATAAATTCAGATGAAATATCAATACAATTTTTTCTTGATGCAACAAATACAATTCCTGTACCTTCACCATTATCCTCATCTAATGAATTAATTGCATTATATGTTGGTTTAACCATTGCTAAAAGTAATGATGGATTATGATTAATTTCAAAACTTTGAAATTTAACTTCAATTGGATTAATTCTTTCAATTGAATTAAAATTAAAAATATTTTTTTTAGAAACACCTAACCATTCACCAAAATTTTTACCATTTGCTAAAGATGAAGATAGTGAAACAATTCTTAAATTAGATTCTAATTGTAAAGTAATAAATCTCATACGTGATAAAATTATTTCATAAGTAGTACCAATTTTACCACTACCAATTGTATGTGAATCATCAGCAATTAATAATTCAATAGATTGAATGTTTTTCCTTTGTTGCCATCTACGTGAAATTAAATCAAATTGTTCAGGTGTACTTAATATTAAATGACTTGATGATAATAATTTTAAATCTGAAGTTAATTCACCTGTTAATTTATTAATTATTTTACCACCTGATAATTTTCCAAATTTCTTTTTCCATTTTTTCAATAAAATATCAATTTGTTCTTGAATTGGACAAATATAAATAGCTCTACCTTTTTCTAATCTCCAATGACGTAATAATGCTAATTCTGCACATGTTGTCTTACCAGTACCTTTAGATGAACCAATTAAAATATTTTCATCATCTTCTGAATGATATAAAGATGAAATAACTTGACTTTGAAATTTATTAAAATGATCAAATTCAAAAGTATTAATAAATTCTTTAATTTTTAAATCAGTAATTGGAACAGGTTGTAAATCCAATAAAGAAGTTGGAGCAGGAAATTTCTTTGGAATTTTAATATTTGTTAACATAATTGGAACTTTCTTTTCACAATGTAGCCACCTATCACTAATCAAAGAAACAAAATAATTAGGTTGTAAAATATCTGTTAAAGGAACTGTAAAATCTATAAAATGAACATCATTAATAAATTCTTTTCTAACTATAAAATTATTTTGATATAAAATATTTTCAGAATCACAATCTTCAACAATTAATGAAAAAGATTCAGAAAATCCATGAATTTCAATATCCCAATTCCAATTTGGTGTAACTTCTAATTCAACATGTAATAATGAAGGACTAATTGGTTGTGTATTAACATCAATTGATAATTGTGGGAATTTTTGTAATAAATTTAATCCTAATCTACCAAATTTATCAGATTTAAAAGCTTGTGAAACTTCAGCTTCATCAGTTAATTTTAAATAATGAGTCCATGGAATCATTGATCTTTCGGTATTAATAATTAAATCACGTGGAACTTTTGGAAATTGTCTTAATGGAGAATTTGTCATCCATAATTTTTTTTCAACCATTTTACATAAATTTAAAAGATTTTTTGTTAATAAAGCCCATTTTTTCTTTAATGCCATTTCATACATTGCTCTAAACAAACGACCTGCTGATTGTACAACATATATCATATCTGACATTAAAGCAACACCTTCTAATTGTAAATTTGAAATATATGCTTGTAATAATACATTAACTTTAGCTAATGGATCTTCAGAAGATTCATTAATTGGTATTGGTGCTTTATCCATTAATTTAATCATTTCTAATTTTTCTTCTTGTCTAACTGAAATATATTTAAATTCACCAGATTGTGAAAATAATCTGAATGTATCAATTTCTGACATATTTGGTTTTAAATGTTTATCATAAATTTTCATTGATTCATATGAAATATAATAATGTGATGCAATTATGCCTAATTCTGTTGGTATAACTGTTTTTGAAATCGGATCATAATTAATTAATTTATGTTTTGAAAGAATAGTTAATGCAGAATGTGCTAAATCATCTCTAAAATCAATTAAAGTTTTATCATTATCATAATCTGGTCCAACATGGTATAAAATTCTATCTCTTAACATTCTAACATAAAGATAAGTATAAGTTAACCATTTAATAGCATCATCCCTTGATTTAACAGTACCTAAGACAATTTCAGCATTTAAACTATCAGGTAATTTACTCATTAATTGTGATTCAATTGGTAATTGTTGATTTAAAACAGCTAAATAATATTTAACTTCATCTTGTGTAGTTATAATAATACCTTCACCACTTTTATCATATCTTGGTCTACCAGCTCTACCTAACATTTGTAAAATA
Source organism: Wenyingozyma suzukii (assembly GCA_030568155.1). Lineage (NCBI taxonomy): Eukaryota > Fungi > Ascomycota > Pichiomycetes > Pichiales > Pichiaceae > Wenyingozyma > Wenyingozyma suzukii. Next base: position 97,588 of record JAJLTK010000010.1, on the reverse strand, counting down.
TCTTGTGGAGAAATTTGAATCCAAGTACCCTTTTCAGGTGAATAAATAGTGGTACCTTTAACAATGACTGTATGAGCAGGTAAATTAACACCCCATGCTAAAGTTGCTGTAGATACTAAAACTTTAACATAACCTTGAGCAAATAAATCTTCTGAAATTGATCTATCTTCTTTATTCATTCCAGCATTATGAATTGCAAAACCCATTGGTAATAAAGATTTTAAACCTGGATGTTTAGCATTTTCTGATTCAGTTTTTAAAATTTCTTGAATACCTGTTGATAATTTAACAATTTGATTTAATTTTTCAGTTTCTAATAATTTTTCAACAATTTGTTTTGCAGTTTTTTCAGTTTCTTTTCTTGAATGAACAAATATAATAACTTGATGACCATTACCAACACTTTCTAAAACCTTTTCATAACAAACATCAATCATTGCTTGATATTTTTTAAGAGATTTCTTTTCAGTAATACCAATAAATTGCTGAGCTAATGGACAAGGTCTATAAGTTGCATCAAAATAAAATAAACCCTTTTTAGGATCAATTCTTAAAAAAGATGAGACATCTTTATAATTTGGTAAAGTTGCAGAAAGACCAACTAATCTAACAGGATCATCATTTAAAGTTTCATCATTTCTTAAAGATCTTGAAACAATACTTTCTAATACAGGACCTCTTTCATCATGTAAAAGATGAATTTCATCAATAATTATTAATTTAACTAAATTAACATATGAAATATCAGTCATTTTTCTTGTTATAACATCCCATTTTTCAGGAGTAGTTACTAATATTTGAGTATTTGAAATTTGATGTTTTGTAAGGTTAGAATCACCTGTTAATTCATTAACTTGAATACCAAATCTATTTAATCTTCTTTCAAATTCTCTAACTTGTTCTTGAACTAAAGCTTTTAAAGGTGCAATATAAATAATTTTAAAATTATTTAAATCTAATTTACCAGTTTTTTCATCTCTATATTTTGAAATTGTTCTAAGAACAGTTAACATTGCAACATTTGTTTTACCAGCACCAGTTGGAGCACACATTAAAAGATTTTCATCATCTAAAAATGCAGTTGGATAAACTTTTGATTGAATTCTATTTAAAGTTTTTGTTTCTGAAGATGGGAAAACAGGTTGAACCCATTCAGGTAATTCTGAAATTTCAATTAATCTTTCATCATCACCAAAAATTGGTTGTTTTGGAGCAGGTATATGAATTTCTTCAAAACTTTTTCTTGTTCTTTTAAATGAACCTTTTGGTAATTGAAATTTAGATTGAGTCATTAAATGAGATCCTTGATCAAATGATAAATTATTTAAATCTATATAATTTGGTTCACGACAATTTTTTGAATTAATTTCTTTTGATGATGTTTTTAATCTTTTTGAATCATGTTCTGTATCCTCATCATTATCATCATTTTTATTACCTGGGAATACACCTGTGAATTCATAAACTAAATTATCTAATTTTTTTTCTAACATTTCATCAAGAATTGAATTTCTTTCATCAACATTGGTATTTGATAATTTAATACCATAATAAACTTTAAAATAATTTTTCAATAAAATATTAATTAATTCTGAATTTTCAAAATCAAATAATTCTAAAAGATCATTTTCAAAACTTCTTAAATTTATTTCATTTGATATTAAACTTTCTAATAATTTAAATACATTTTTAGATAATTCAGTATTTTTATAAGAATCATCTTCATCTTTAAATAATTGAGAGATTTGTCTTGTTAACCAAAATTTATCTATTGATTGTATTGATAAAGTTGAAGTATTAGATGATTGATCATTTGAACCTAATTTAACTGTGTTTTCATCATCATTTATTGATGTTAGTTCTTGATTATTATTATCACTATTATCACTATCATCATTATCATCTTCTTGATCATCTTCATTATCTTCATTTTCATCCTCTTGTTCTTCTTCATCTGAATTAATGACAACTGCAAATTCATCATCATTATCTTCATTATTATTAGAATGATTAGATCCACTTTCATAATCTGTTATTTGTTTAGATAAATCTAAAATGGTATGAAAATCAGTATCAGATAATTTCATTTCTAAAGTTTTTTCAATTTCTAATTTTTTAGATAAATCATTTAAATTTTCATCTTTTAATAATTCTAATATTATATCAGCAACTGATAATACTATATCATGAGAAACATCATTATCTAATTTATTTGAAGACCAAGTTAATATTAAATCATAAATTTCTCTATTTGAATCATTGGTTGGTATATAAGACATTGATTCTAAAGCTGTTATATCAGTTGTATAAGTATTACTCTTATGATAACTTCTTGAATTTGATTTATTTTTAGTAATTGTCGGTATATTATTTTCCTTAATTGAAGAAGAAGTAGTAGTATTAGATATAGCTGAACCCATATCTTTCATTGAAATCTTACCGACTAAAGATTCTGGGTCATAATTTTTAGATTTATCAAATTTAGATAAAGGAGCATCTTGTAATCTTCTATCTGACTTTGTGACCATATTAGACATTTCTTCATATTTATAACCCTTTAAAGGGTTATTATTAGAATCCATTGTGTATGATTTTATAGTTGGAATAGAAATAATATAAATGGGGCAAAAAAAAGAAGTAAAAGTTTCATTGAGTCATGTCTTGTTTATAAGAAAAAAATTGTTGTTGTTTATTATGTAATCGAAGTTCACAGTCCACACCTGAGACCGGAGAGTGAACACTAAAACCACACCACAAAATATCAACACGACCCAGCCACATAACCCCATCACACCCACCACACCGCCACACCCGCCACACACCACACACAACAAACACCCGCGGCGGATCTTTGTGGTCCTCGCTTTCCTTATATTCGGGTGGTGAGATGCTCCGCTAAATGGATTTCGTCTCCCCTCTTAATTTTTATTAATATCACAAGTATTTGACTTAACTCTAAACATATTCTTTCATTTTATTTATTTAATCAATCAATCAATTCAATTGTTGGTTTTTAATTACACTTATTAATTCAATTGAATAATGTTGCGTTTTGCTTCTATCACTAGAAACAGCACCTTAGCTGCTTCTAAATTAGCAGCTCAAAAGACTGCTTTAGTAAGATCAATGGCTACTGCTACTGAATCTGAAGTATGTATATTAATATTTTTTTAATCTTCATTCATTTATGTTATCATCATCATATAGCATCAATTTCAATTTTTTTAACATTTATTATTTCAATTCAATTCAATTTAATTCAATTTATTCCAATTTTGATATTTTTTTAATATCACCTTACCTATAATGCGGGTTTAACGATAACATGTAAAGTTTTCCTTTTTTGTTCTTATGATACTAACTAATTCTTACTTCCTCCCATTATTATAGACCGTTACTATCGAATTACCAGAATCTTCATTTGAAACTTATAATATTGAAGCTCCAGCTTTGACTTTTGATACTGAAAAATCAACTTTATTACAAATGTACAAAGATATGATTGTTATTAGACGTATGGAAATGGCTGCTGATGCTTTATATAAAGCTAAAAAAATTAGGGGTTTCTGTCATTTATCAGTTGGTCAAGAAGCCATTGCTGTTGGTATTGAAAATGCTATCACTCCAGAAGATGATGTTATTACTTCATACAGATGTCATGGTTTTACTTATATGAGAGGTTCTCCAGTTAAAGAAGTCTTAGGTGAATTAATGGGTAAAAGATGTGGTGTTTCTTATGGTAAAGGTGGTTCCATGCATATGTTTACCAATGGTTTCTATGGTGGTAATGGTATTGTCGGTGCTCAAGTTCCATTAGGTGCTGGTTTAGCTTTTGCTCATCAATATAGAGATAACAAAAATTGTACTTTTACTTTATATGGTGATGGTGCTGCTAATCAAGGTCAAGTCTTTGAAGCTTTCAATATGGCTAAATTATGGAACTTACCATGTATCTTTGCTTGTGAAAACAATAAATATGGTATGGGTACTTCTGCTTCAAGATCTTCTGCTATGACTGATTATTACAAGAGAGGTCAATACATTCCAGGTTTAAAAGTTAATGGTATGGATATCTTAGCTTGTTATCAAGCTTCTAAATTTGCCAAGGATTGGTGTGCTAATGACAATGGTCCATTAGTTATGGAATATGAAACTTATAGATATGGTGGTCATTCTATGTCTGATCCAGGTACCACTTACAGAACTAGAGAAGAAGTTCAAAACATGAGATCAAGAAATGATCCAATTGCAGGTTTAAAAGCTCATTTATTAGAATTAGACATTGCTACTGAAGATGAAATTAAAGCTTATGATAAGGCCGCTAGAAAATATGTTGATGAACAAGTTAAAGAAGCTGAAAACTCTCCACCACCTGAAGCTAAGATGGATATTTTATTCGAAGATGTTTATATTCCAGGTACTGAAATTCCAGTCTTAAGAGGCAGAATTAGAGAAGATTCTTGGTCTTTTGAAAAGAAAGGTTTCGCTTACCGTTAAACAAAATAAACAAACAAATAAACAAATAATAAAAAACTTAATAAATTAAATCATCATTATGACGTTTTTTTTTTAAAAAAATATTATATATTTAGATGTAATACCAATTAAAAGAAAATACAAACACTTTTTACAGATTATAATTAATGATAAAGTAAAAGTAAAAGTAAAAGTAAAAGTAAAAGTAAAAGTAAAAGTAAAAGTAAAAGTAAAAGTAAAAGTAAAAGTAAAAGATAAGTTCTTATTATTATATAATAAATACAAAATAGAATAAAAGGCAAACAACAAAACAAAACAAAAAAAAACAAAATGGAAATAGTATAAGTTAAGGCAAAAAAAATAAGCACAATAAAAGAGAGCAGGAGTAATAAAAAAATGGATTAGTATAAAAATAATGTAAAAATCAAATCAATTATTCAGCTTTAATTTCTAAATAATTGGGATCATCTTTATGTAAATTATATTCAGCTGTATCAACAGTTTCATAAGTGACAACTTCTTCATATTCAGATGCAACATCATTATTTGGGGTAATAACTGTAGTTTCTGGATCAATTATTTCTGTAAATACAGGTTTTGAATCTATTGGTTTTTCATCAACTGAATCAACTTCTTCATCATCTGGTGTTGATGAAGCAACTGGTACCTCAGCTTCAGCTTCAGCAGTAGCAGTGGCGGCAGTTGGTGCTGATGATTCAACTTCAGTTGTGGTTGGTGCAATTGATTTAATTGATTCAACAACTGGTTCAGATGCAACTACAATTGGTGTTGGTTCTGAAATAACTGGTTTTTCTTCAGCTGCAGTTGCAGCTGAACCTTTAGATTTATAAATCTTACTTGTTAATGAATTTGATCTTGATTTAGATGGTCTTTGAATAGCAGAACTTGATTTAGTCATTGAATTTGATCTTGAAACAGGTGGTTGTTTACTCTTTGATAATGAATTTGATCTTGATCTTGTACCTGTTGTTGGTCTAACTGAATTAACAGTTAATGAATTACTTCTTGAACTTGCTTCTTTTTTAGCTTGATAAGCTTTTAATTGTTCTGAAACTGGTGTATTCATTCTTTTAATTTCTTCAGGTGTCATACTTGATAATACATCATCAACCATTGATCTTCTTCTTGGAGTAACTGGAACTGGTGCAACAACTGGTTCAACTTCAGCAACCTCTGGTTCTGGAACAATAGCTTCTTCAGTAACAGCTTCTTCTTCTTCAACTTCAATAGGAGCAGAAACTTCTTCAACTTCAACAGGAGCAGAAACTTCTTCTTCTTCTACTTCTTCAGGAACAACTTCTTCAGTAGCAGCTTCTGGAATAGCAGTTTCTTCTTCTTTAGTAACAGCAGGAGTAATAAGTTCATGTTCTTCTTCTTCCTTAATTGGTTCAGTGAAATCAGTCTTAGTTGGAGTTGAAATAGATTCAACAACAGGTTCAACAGATTTAGTTACAACTTCGGGAACAGATTCAGCAACAGCGGGAGCAGTAGAAGCAGTTGATGGTGGAGTAATTGATGAAACGCCTTTAACAACAGAAGATCCAATCGAAGCAGTAGCATTTGAACCAGCAGAAACAGTAGCAGCAGCAACACCTGCAGTAGCAGCAGCAACAGCGCCTGCGCCAGCTAATAAACCACCAGCTAAACCTAAACCAGCAGATTTCTTTTCAGCTTCTGCTAATTCTTTATCTAATTGAGCTTTTTGAGCTTTTAAAGCTTTTAATTTTTCAGATCTTTCAATTTCAGATTGTAATCTTGCTTGTTCTTCTTCAAATTCTTTTTGCTTTTTAGCTTCTAATTCTTCAGCTTCAATTTTAGCTAATCTTTCTTTTTCTTTCTTTTCTTCTTTTTCCTTAGCTAATCTAGCTTCTTCTACTTCCTTAGCAATTCTATCTTTTTCTTCTTGTTCCGCTTTTTCTTGAGCTAAACGTGCTTCTTCTTCTTCTTTAGCGATTCTTTCTTGTTCTTCTCTTTCAGCTTTTTCAGCAGCTAATCTTTCTTCTTCTTCTTTCTTTTCTAATTCAATTCTCTTTCTTTCTTCATCTGCTTCAAATTTAATTCTTTCTTGTTCTCTAGCTGCTTCAATTCTCATTTGTTGCTTTTCAGCTTCCCAATCTTCAACTGCTTTATTTGCAGCTTCACGTTTAGTTGTTCTTTCTTGTAATCCAGTACCATTTAAGAAGATTAATTTAGTATCATATGAATTTAATTTAGATTTAATTGCAGAAAGATGATCTTCTAATATACCAACATTAGTTGTAGTATTACCATGAACTTTATTAATATTTTTAATTTTTAATTCACTTTCTTTTTTTAATGCTAAAGCTGATTTAATTGATTCAAGTTTTTCTGATTTTTCTTTAGATAATTCATCAAACTTAGCTTGAATAATTTCTAATTCAGATTTAATTTCAGTAGATTTACTTTCAGCTTCATCAGCTTGTGGGATTAATTCTTCACCTTTAGCATTTAATTCTTCAGTAGTTTGAACAGTTAATTCTTGTTGTTCTTTAGTGTCAATAATAGCTTGAGATTTATCTTCTCTTAATTTATCTAATTTAGTAATTAAATCTTCTTGATCTTTAACATGTTTTTCAGCAGCATTAGTTTCTGCTTTTTCACCATCTTCTTGATCTTTAATAATACCAGCCTTAACATTTTCAATATATTTCTCAGCAGCAGTCTTTGAAGATTCCATTGATTTTTCAACTTTACCAATTGCAGAAGAAAGTGTTGCTTCAATTGCAGCAGTTTCTTTATCAACTTTAGATTTAAATTTAGATAAATCTTTAGCTAATTTACCTTCATGAGTTTTAACAATTGCAGCTTCTTTAGCAGCAGCAGCTTCAACATCTCTTTTAATATTAGCATTTACTTGTTCATCAACTGATTTTAAAATTGGATTGACTCTCTTTCTTGCAATTTCTAAAATTTGGAATTCAGTTAAGGTTAAACCAGCACCTAAATTGATAATTCTATCTGGATTTTCAACAGTTGATTTGAACATAGCAGCATTAGCTAAAGCTTTATTTTCTTTATATCTACCTAATAAATTTGGTTTTGAAGCTAATTCTTCTTCAACATCATCTTTTACTGGAGATAAATCAACTGGTAAATCTTCAGCTGGTTCAGTTGGTTCTTCAGTTTCTTCTTCTTCTTCTGCAGCAGCAGCAGCAGCAGGTTCTTCGTCAACATTTTCTTCAGTTGGTAATTCTTCTTTTTGTTGTTCTTCATCTTCATCTCTTAATAAAGTTTCATCGGCTTCATCTACTGGTTCTTCATCTTCAACAACTTCATCAGTAGTATTAGTTTCTGTTAAAGGAGCTTCAGATGCAACATCAGTAACATCAACAGTTGGAACTTGATCAGTTTCAGAAGTAATTGGTTCAGCAACTGGCTCGGTGACTGGTTCAGTAACTGGTTCAGCAACAACTTCTGATTCTGGTTGCTTCTTTGGAGTAACTTTTGGAGGAGGACCAACAGTTTTTGGTTTTCTTAAAGGAGTATTTCTGAAAGGTGAATACCAACCAGCACCTTCTTTATTTGAAGCAGCAACTCTATGAATTTGTGTTACTTTCTTTGGTGGTACTTGAATTTTAGGGGTCTTTGGACCTAATAAATGTTGTATATCGGAAGATACAGATGACATTATTTATTATATGGTAGGTATGATATAATATCGTATAAAATTCTTTCTTTTTTAGTTTTTTAGTTTTTGAATAGAAGATGTTTTTTTTAATAATACAAACTAATTGATAATAACAATAATAATAATAATAATAATAAAATGAAATTCAAAAAATCAAAAAAACTCAATATAAAAGATAACCCACACGCTCAACAATTATGGGAAAGGGGGGGGCGGACGGGGATTTATTTTAATTTTTGAGATTTGAAATTGTTTGGATAAAAACGGAGAGAATGTAAAATTTAAAACAATTGAAACTTATTAAATAAAAGTAATAGTAATAGTACTATATTATTTACAATTGAGTTAAAAAAAGATTGCAATAAAATATATGAAAAAACAAAAAGGAAAGCAGCATGAATTGATAAAACCCCTTTTTTTCTTCTTTGCTTTTGAAATGCTTTAAAAAGCTGAAATGAAATTTTTATTATGTGTATGATATTTGCCTAATTCGGCAATTTCCCAAATTAGGAAAGTGGTGATTTGCGTCGATAGTCGCTTTTTTATCCAATCAACACATCACCTGACGTGACTTGGTAATTCTAGTTAGATAACGAAGATAGATAACGATTATTCATTATGATTCGAAACCATATTAATTTTAAACTAAATGCTAACTATTTAATTTTTAAAAAAGGGGGTATATATATATTAATTATTATTATTAGTAATGACAATAAACACAAAATATAAATCAATGAAAATCTGTGTGTACTTGTTTTATAGTGAAAGAGGAAATGAATTTGGATTAATTTAAACCATTTAAATATTCGGATCATGACCAATACGAGCAATAGCATCAAAAAGGTCATCAAATCTTCTAGTAACTTCATCAAATCTTCTATTAATTTCATTATATCTTCCATTAATATCATGAATATTATTATTAATAATTTCATCTGTTAATAATATAACATCATTTCTAAGATGATCCGCTTCTTCTGGAATACCGATATATTCTCTTAACTTTCTTCTTTTAACAGGAGCTTCAGCATTTCTAATATCATCATAATCACGTAATTCATTATATAAATCAATAATTGGATTAGGAATTATATCATCAGCAGCTGCAATTTCAGTAACAGTTTGAATTTGAATATCATCTGGAATAATTAAACAATTTGAATTTGTCTATTATTATCTCTATAAGATAAATTAAATAAACGACAATCAGTAAGATTTTTTTCCATTAATGTATCAATATTAATACCAAAATAATCTAAAATAAATTTTCTATTTTCTAAATTATTATTACTATTATTATTATTATTATTATTATTATTATTATTATTATTATTAATTAATTGAATTTCATAAATATTTTCAAAATACTTGAAAATCATTAAAATTTGACAAAAATCCATCAATTGTTTGACAATCTTCATTTAATAATAAGACTTGACCAGTTTTATTATAAAATAATTTAATTTCATTATCAAATGATCTTTTTAATTTATTTTCATTTCATTTGAATTAACATAATGTGGATGATCTAAATTTTGATTATAATTTGTAATAAGTTGATTAATCTTTATTTTTTTAAGATCTACATGCAATGATAGATTTACATCTATTTCACTATAGTTCGGCATAATTATTATTATTACTATCACTATATATTTGATAACTAATCAAAAGATATTTAAAATACTAGAAAGAAAGAAAGATAAAAAAGCAAACTACACTGTGTGCTTCACATGCCATGTTTGCTTACCCCTTCGCTTAACAAAACATAATCAACTTTTATCTAACAACATTAATTACAAATTACAAATTAGAAATATTTAATAAATACAGAATAAACTTAACTTAAAGAGAAATATTATTAAAAATAATTGAAAAAAAGTAAAAAAAACCAAACTACAAGCGAAACTTTGCCCCCTAATAATAATAATAATAATAATAATTTGATTTAATTTAGTAACAAATAATTTAAAAAGGGAAAGTATTCTGTATAAAGATTATAATATTAGTATATCTTTAAAACTAATTAATCTAATTCACAACTTTCATTTAATTTATTATATACTGGAAGTGGTTTTGATTTTAAAACGAATTGATATTGATTGATTCACCTTAAACAGTCTTTTTGTTACTCCCCAAAATTTCCCTTTATTTTCCGATTTTGTTTTATCATTATGACATCAAGATTAGTTAAATCTTCAAGATCAAGTAAATCAAGTGTTTTAAAAAATTCTAAAATATCATTTCCTTCACTTATTAATACTCATAAATTAACTCATGATAAATTTGGATTTTTCATTCAAAAAGATGCTGGTGGTAGAAGAATTTCTCTTCATGGAATTAATTTAGATTCAACTTCAAAACAACCTGCTGATCCTTTTACAACAACTTACTTATCACCTGATAAATGTAATTTTTATAATAAAGCTGATAATGTTTCATTTATAGGTAAACCTTTTGCATTAAAAGATGCTGCTAATCATTTTAAAAGAATTAAATTATTAGGTTTTAATACAATTAGATATGTTATTACTTGGGAATCAATTGAACATGAAGGTCCAGGCATTTATGATTTAGATTTTATAAATTATACAATTGAAATAATGAAAATAATTAATGAAGTTGGTGGATTATATGTATTTATTGACCCTCATCAAGATGTTTGGTCAAGATTTACAGGAGGTTCAGGTGCTCCTTATTGGACTTTACATGCAGCAGGTTTAAATCCATTAAATTTCTCTTCAACTCAATCAGCTTTAGTTCATAATTGTTTTCCTGAACCTGAAAATTATCCAAAGATGGTTTGGGCTTCAAATTATAATAGATTAGCTACTCAAATTATGTTTACAATGTTTTTTTCAGGTAAATTATTTTTCCCAAATTGTATAATTGATGGCGTTAATATTCAAGATTATTTACAATCACATTTTATTAATGCTATTGGATTTTTAATGTCAAGTTTAAAATCAAATTTAAATGATTTACTCAATACTATGATTATTGGTGTTGAAACTATTAATGAACCAAATATGGGTCTTTATGGTTTAAAGAATTTAAATGAATTACCAAAAGAACAAAATTTAAAAGTTTATACAACACCAACAGTTTTCCAAAGTATGAAATTAGGTATGGGTATACCACAAGAAGTTGATATTTATAAAATTTCAATTATTGGACCAAGGAAAACTGGCACAAAAGTAATTGATCCAATGGGTGATTTAACTTGGGTTGATAAATTAGATAATTTAGATTCTCATTATGGATTTCAAAGATCATCAAAGTGGAAATTAGGTACATGTATTTTATCAGAATATGGAATTTGGGATATTAAAAACCAAGAATTATTAAAACCTGATTTTTTTGCATTTAATCCAAATACAGGTGAAGAATTAAATATTGAAACTTTTTTAAATACAGAATTTCTTGATTTTTGGAAATTGTTTAAAGATAAAATGAGATCAATTGATAATGAAATTTATTTAATTTTACAACCACCAGTATTTGAAAAAATACCTAAGATAAAAAATAATCCTGAATTAATTGATAACAGAGTGATAATTGCACAACATTATTATGATGGTATGTCATTAATGTTTAAAACATGGAATAGAAAATATAATGTCGATACAGTAGGTATAGTTAGAGGTAAATATATTAATCCAGTATTTGGATTAGTATTTGGTGAACAAAATATTAGAAAATCATTTAGAGATCAATTTTTAGAATTGAAAAAAGAAACTCAAGAATCTGTTGGTAAATCAGTTCCATGTATATTTACAGAAACAGGTATGCCATTTGATATGGATAATAAAAAAGCATATGATGATGGAGATTATTCATCACAAGAATCAGCAAATGATGCATTAATGTACGCGTTAGAAAGTTCAATAACAGATTTCACATATTGGTGTTATAATAGTGATAATAATCATCAATGGGGTGATGATTGGAATCTTGAAGATTTTTCAATTTATTCCAAAGATGATAAATTTAATTTGAAAAAAAATAAAAAATATTTATTAAATTCAAGTAAATATGGTGAAATTTCAATGATGAAATCTGATCTTTCAGAAAATTCATTTAAATCATATAAATCTATTGTTAATGAAACAATAAGAAAGAGAAATGATTTAGAATCAATTGATTTCTTAGGTAGTACAAGTAGTACAAGTAATTTAACTAGTGGAATTGAAGAATATGGTGATGAAGATGAAGATGATGATTATTATTATAAAAATAATAAAGTTGAATATGAAGATGAAAATTTTGAAATTGAATATCAAGTTAATAAATTATTAAATGGAGTTAGGATAAGAAAAGCGATTCAAAGACCATATCCGGTATTAATTAATGGTATAGTAACATTTTGTGAATTTGATTTAAAAAATATAAGATTTGAATTAAAAATAGATACATCACATAATGATGATAATAATAATAAAGATAATGAAGAACCAACATTGATTTATTTACCTGAATTACATTATCCAATGGGTTCATTTTCAGTAGAAACAACAGCGGGAATAACAAGGTATATGCATAATAGATTTTATCAAGTATTAGAATGGTATCATGATTCAAATATTGGTGAGATTTCATTAATTGTAACATATGAAGGTCAACATAACGGTGGTGAAAATAATAGGGATTTTTCATTAAATAATGGTAATGGGATTAAAGGTAATAACTATAACTATAACAATAATAATGGTAATATGGGTTTTATTAAGAAATGTTTAAAAGTATTCGCCTGCGAGTATTTTTAGTATTTGAATTTTTTGAATATAAAATACTTTGCAGGCTGATGAAGAACGTTTTAAGGTTTTTTAATATTTATTTACTTTTAATAATAAATAGGTTATGGTTTATAATATATAAGATATTTAAATGGGTATTTAATTAAATATTTTTTTTTTTTAAAAAAAAATGAATAAATTTAAAATTCTAAACTTACATTATCTTCTTCTCTAACTCTTTTATTTTTAATTTCATCTTGAATTAAATCTTTAACAAATTTATCAAATAATTCAACATAACTATGTAATTTAGTTTTTTCAACAGCATTTGAAACACCTTCTTCTTCTAATTTAACTTGTTCATCAAAGATCTCTTTTAAGTTAGGTGCAGATAATGGATCAAATTCTTCAGCACTTGGATCAAATGGTACACAAACGTTACCTGTTCCTGGATGAATACAAAATGGGGATTTTAATAAATGGTTCATTTGTCTTGAGACTTCAACATCTAATCTTGGGTACATTGTCTTAAAGATAATTTCTCTCTTCCAATCAGTTAATACAAATGTTTTAATATTTAATTCTTGAAATACAATATCAACATCATGCCATTTATCTGCAGATGAACGATTTGGATATGATTTCCATCTATTTGTTAATTCTTGAGTTAATTTAAAATCAGGTAAACTACGAGCTAAATCTTCGATTGCTCTTTGATCATTTTTCCAAGGATCTTGTTCTCTTAATATTATATCAACAAATAATTCACGAATATATTGATAACTTCTTTCAACATGAGGATGATATGGCTTTCTTAAATTTAAATTTCTTTTCTTGTTATTATTTGATGATTTAACATTTAAAACATCTAAATATTCAATAATTGATCTTCTTTTTTGTTCATCTAAAATTCTTGCTCTATAATCACTAATCCAACAATGAACACCTCTTCTACCTGAAAATACCCAAATTAAATGTTTAAAGCCAAAATCTTCACGTAAAGTTTCATCGATAATTTTAATTGCAATATTAATAAATTTCCAGCATTTATTACAAATTAAAGTTTTGGAACAACAAGTTCTAACATCATCATAATCAGTTAAATCAATATCTAATACAAATTCTTTCATCTTTGGTTTCATTACTGAACTACTTACGGTTTTTCTAATCTTTGGTGGTACAGGATAAACAGCACCAATTTCAAATCTTGTTGGATTTGCTTTTATAACAGTATTTTTAAATTCAATTTGTGAATTAAATGAATTATAACGATGATAAGCACCAGATTTATATTCAAATGCAAATTCACGCATTGTAAAATCTTTTTGTGCAGCAGGCGAATGATTTAACCATAAAAAGATAGATTTAAATGGTAAATAATGACTATAATAATGTAACATATCAGCAGATGAAGGTTTATAAGTTTTAACATGACCATCATCTTGTTGTTGAGATGTTGATGCTGATGTTGATTCTTTTTTAATTGGTGAAAGTTTTGGTTTTGTAGTAGTAAAACTATTATCATCAAATAAGTTTTCTAAATTATTTGCATTATTATTATTATTTGTACCAAATTTTTGATCTGAATTTGAATTTGGTATCATTGAATTATTTGGTATTAAATTAATTTCTTTTAATGGAGATGAATTTCCTGAAGAAATGGCGGCCTTCACTTGAGAAGAAGGTTCAGGGGATGATTCTTGCGGAGGAGTGGAACCTGCTTCTATAGCTGGCATTTGTGCTGAGTATGTATATGTATATGAATGTGGTGGTGGTATAGTGTGATTGGATTTAATGAAGAAAGAGAGAAAATATTTTATAATTTAATTAAATTGTGTACTATTTTTTTTTAACGCGTCTTTTTTATTTCTTCGTGTTTTTATTTGGATTCTACGTGAGTCACGTGAAAATTTTAGTAGACGCGACTATGGGGTTCAGAACCCGCTAGAATCACGTGACACCCTTTGAATTTAGGAAATCCTTACATACTCTCACACCCGGGGTGAGGGAATCACTAAAAACTAAAAAATGGGGGTGTTTATGTGGAGGGGGTGCTGCATTCTTTGTTGTGTGCGATAGAGAAATATGTCACACCCCCTTCTGCTGGGTGTGGGTGTGTAAATTTTTAATGCTTGTTTGGGGGTGTATATATCTCTTTACCTTTTCTTTTATAAATATCTTTTCATCTCTTTCCTTTTTACATTAATATCGTCCAAAATATAGGTTACCTATATATATATCTAACAAACTTTTTTACTTTATATATATACTTTCCGGCAAAATCAATTGTGTGCCGCGAGTATACTAAATTCTTATTATTGCCCTTTAAGCTTTCTCTTTTTCTTTTTTTTTTCTTTCCACTTTTTGATTTGAAAGTTTTTTAATAACGTAACGTCTTTTTCTTTTTTTGTCTTTAATTATTGTTACTCCTTTTTTTTTATTATTATTCTATTATAATTTATACTTCACTTGTCTTTTATTACTTTTATTTATTTTAATCACTTAATCACTTATTTATTTATTTATTTATTTATTTATTTATTTATTTATTTATTTATTTCAAATTTTTCTTTTGTTCTATCGATTTCATTTGAAACAAACTGCTAACTTCACTGCTGTCTCTTTATTTATTTATCCATTGATTCCACACCCCTATTTTTATCTACCACGTATATATATATTCATTTCAACTTGGTTTTTTATTCAACATGACACGTTCAACAACAGTGAAATTCACAACACCTACAAATGATGACTCAACATCATCATCATCGTCTTTACAACCATCAAATTCATTAGCTTTAAATGATGGTAAATTTTATAAGATTCAAAAAGTAAGACAAAGAAAAATCTTAAGTTGTATTCCATGTCATCAAAGAAAGATTAAATGTTCAAGAGAAAAACCTGCTTGTGCAAATTGCCATAAATTAGCAAATAAGAATAAATCAAAAAGTTTAGAAATTATATCTGCTTGTACTTATTTTATTAATGATAAAAAGAAAAACTTAAAGAAAAATGGTACTCCGTTACCTAAAGAAGTTATTAATATTCATACAAGAGCTAAAGATTTAAATAGTAATAAAGGTAATACATTTAGAAAGAATAAGAAAAAACAACAAAAATCTGAACAAAAGGAAATAGAAGATGAGGAAGATGAGGAGGAAGAAGAAGAAGAGGATGAAGGAGAAGAGGAACAAGATCATGAAGAAGTAGAAGAAGAAGATCATGATGGTTATTATTCATACGAAGATGAAGAAGAAATAAATGATCAAGATAAATCCGCTCAACAACAACAAATAACGCAAGATCAAGAATATAATCAAGAAGAAATAGATGAAGAACAAGATGAAATAGATACACCATTAAAAGATCAAGATGATGATGATTACAAATACGCCTCAACATTAAATTATAACGACGAAGATAATACATTCAATAATAAACCTCAACGACCGGACTCGATAAATGATGAAATAGATATTAAACCAGATAATGATGATAATAACATTGTTTCACCACCAATTTTAACACCATTGGAACAAAAAATTAATTCAAAGAAAACACAAAGATTTCTTAAAAAATTCGAAGATTTTATAAATTTTATACCAACAAAACAAAGATCTGATTATTTAATGATCAATTTTATGAAAAGTATTAATCCTTTATTACCATTAATTGATTTAGTAACATTCAAGAAATGTTATGAAGATTTTTGGTATTGTGGATTATATTTAAAACATAATATTGCAAAACTTTATATTTATCAACATTCAAATAATTTACAAAATGATGAAGAGATTAATCATTTTTTATATTGGTATAATAAATCAAATGGGTATTTAAATTCAAATAATCTTTTGGAATTTTATCAAACTCTATATGTTGTTTACTATACAAGTGCATCATCAATTTGTTATCAACTTCCACCAGTTAATATGAATTCAATGAAATTAGAAATCAATCAATATTTTTCAATCATTAAATCATTTAATAGAAGAATATTAGAAAATCCAAGAAAGATGACATTAAATATTTTACAATTAAATATTTTAATTCAATCAGTTTCGAATTTAAAAAATGGTAGATCATTAACAAATGTTGTTAAATTATTAAGAATTTGCCAATTTTATCAATTGAATAGAGATCCTGTAATTTATCATAATTTAAATGATCCTGATGTTGTACAATCAAGAAGAATAGTCTGGTGGCAGATTTTTTTATTAGATAATTTAGTTTCATTTTTTCTTAATCTTTCACCATTAATTAAATTAAGTGAATTTGATACTTCATTACCAACAGAATATTTGAATGGAAATTTAGTATCAACTAAATTAAATTGTAAATCATTAAGAGATCATAGTGAAAGTATTGATGACGATGAAAGTAATGACGAAGAAATTTCAATTAAACAATCTAATAATAATAATTCAAATTCAAATTCAAATTCAAATTCAAATTCATCAGATCATGAACAAATAAATTCAAATTTTTTCAATTATTGTATTACATTTTTTAATTCACAATTAAGATTTTCAATAGTTGTTAATAGTATAATTAATCTTTCAAATGGCTTAAATGGTTCATTGAAATCAAAAGATATTAATTTATTAAAAGATAAAATCAATGATTTTTATATATATTGTCATTCGTCAAGATTAAATCTGGAACAATTATTAGAATTAAAATTAAAGAATAATCTAATTAAAAACGATGAAGAAATTTCATTTTTAAAATATTGTAATTTATTTATTCAATTTTTACCTGATAAAGCATTAATTATGTTACAAAAGAAAATATTAACAACATCATATGGCTCATCAGTAACAAATAATAATATATCATCAAATTCAAATCCTTCATCAAATTCAAGTGATTTAAATTTAAAATTATCAAATAATTCTAAAACACATTATAATTATAAAGATTTATCAAATAATTTACTACCAAGTTTATTACATTACTTAAACATATTCGTTTTATTATCTGAAAATTCAATGTCAATATTTAATTTCCATTTAAAAAATGTTATACCAATTGATGAATTAATTTTATTAATGACAATTTTAATAACAAATTTAAAATCATCAAATAATAATAATTTAAATGACGATAATGATTTAGGTTTAAAAATCCATTTAATCAATGAAACAATTAGAATCCTACAAATCAATTGGCAATATAAATTATCAAGCTTAAATAAATTAATTGCAATAGTTAGTGATATTTGGAAATTAATTAAATTAAAATACAATAATGAATTTCAATTTATTTTAAATTCTAAAAAAATATCATCCTATTTAATACCTCAGCCAACTTTAACATTGGATCATCCTTCGAATACTAATACCAATAATAATAATAACGATATGCAATCACCTAATTATACTAGTAATTATCATAATAATACATCACCAGATAATGAAATTTCAATAAATAACACAAGATCTCCATTATCAAATAATTCATCACCTCCATCAAATCAATTACAACAACAACAACAAATTAATGATTTTCAAATAATTAACCAACAATCATCAACCCCATCAACAACAGTAACAACACCAAATATAATTACAAACACAACAGTTTCATGTTCTGAAGTTGCACCAAGGACAATAAGAGCAGTTTCATCAAGTTATAGACATCCATTTTTCATGAACCCATTAACTTCTTCTCAAAACAATACAAATACAAATACATCATCTTCGTCAGTAACTGTTTCATCTGCATCATCAACAACTTCATCAACATCGCCATTATCAATCACATCGAATGTGAAACAATTGAATTATATTAATAATAACGTTACCGTTAATACTAACAATAACAATAACCTTCAACAACAACAGCAACAGATGATGTCAATGACAACTCCATTATTTGGTAATATAAGTACATATAGATCAGTCAAATTAGTTAATGGAGGTGAGGTAACTTCATTATTAGACTCATCAGATAATTATCCTGGATACTTTATAAATCAAGATATTAATATAAACAACAATGAATATGAATATGATCAAGAAAATAATAATGATCAAGAAATTGATGATTTGAATTTACCTTTACCTCAACAACAACAGCAACAGATTCTACCACCACAACAAATCATGCCTGATTTGAATCAGAATTTAAGTATTGAAGATTCAATTTCAAATTTAATCTTACGTATTGAAAGAGAGTGTCTTGATGATTCGTATAAGATTAAAACCAATAAAATTAAAAGTGAGTATAATAATTATGAATATTCAAATAATGATGAAGATGATGAAGATGAAGATGACGACGAAGATGATTACGAAGATGAAGAATTAGTTGAAGATGAATCTCAACAAGGTTGGTATAATTTAGGTACTGGTGAAAAAGAAGATTTAAATAAAGATGATTTTCATTTTTATAAAAGTTTAAAAAATGATGTTACTAATTTATTTAAGATTACAATTTCATAAAATTGTATTTAATTTGTGTTTATATTTTTATATAAAAAAAAGTATTTATTTATTTTTTAATTTAATTTAATATATGTTATTTTATTCTGTGAATAAGAAAAAATTGTATGCTCCCTAAAGTTTTTTTTTTTTTGTGTTTTATTCAATCTTTTTTAGATGATGAATAAACAGTATATACAAAAATTGATGAACTTAATAATGCAACTGAACCACAAGCAACAGATACTAAAATATTCATCATTGATGTATAAACTAAATATAATAAAACTGAAACTAATGAAACTAATTTTAAATGGAATACTAAATAATACATTGTATAACCCATAAGATATAAAAAGATTGATAATGAACCTATTATAAATGATTTCCATTGCCATCTATAATCACCTGCATTTAATCTTAAATAAGTTGTAATGATTGAAATTTCAACAACAACAACAATTAAAAGTATAAAAGTTAATGATAAAAATCCATACATATAATAAGTTGATAATTTTTCAACCCATAATGATTGAAATAAAAATGCAATTTCAACAAATATTATACCAAATGGGAATAAACCAGCAATTGGTAATGCAAAGAAAATTCTATTATAAAAAGGTTGTCTTGGAATTTCTCTTAATTGAGTTAAATTATTATTTGGTTTAACAACAATTAATGGTGCTTTATTAATACCTCTCTTTCTATAAATATAATTAATCCAAAATTGAACAATATTAAATTTATTTGAAATATAACCACCAATTAATGAAAATGGAATTTCTAATAAAACATATAAACAAATTAATACCATAACTGTACCAAATGGTAAAGCTAAAGTTGATTCTCTTGCAACGATAATTATATTTAAAATAAAAATAATTAATAATACAACACCTGTAAGAAAACTACCACTAAAGAAAGCGACTCTTCTCCAACTTACTGATGGATCATAAGTAAATGCTTTATAGAATTGAACACCTGCAAAACCTGCAATAAATCCTGCATAAACAAATAAACCAATTGATGTTGATAAAATAGTATTATTTGGACCTGAAATTCCACTTAAAAATAAAATTACAACACCAATAAATGTAATTAATAATTGAATACCAGAACCTGATAAAATTGATAACCAAATTGGATGAGAAGGTTGAATAAATACATCACCTTCAACTGATTTCCATTTTTTAGAAGAAGATGAAGGTTTGTCTTTAGTATCATTACCAACTAAATTATCTAATTCTTTATTTAATGGATCTGATAATGAATTAAAATCTGATTTTAAAGTTCTAACAAATACTATAGCAACGATTAAAGTTAAAAATGAAACGATAACTAAAGAATTAATAATTGAAATCCAATGCATTTTAAGATCATTACCTGAAGCAATAGTTGGATTTTTAAACATATCCCATCTATTATACCAAGATAAATCAAAATCTTCTCTCCAATAAATTGAATAAGTAAAAGGAATTAATAATTTTTCCTTTGGATCTAATGGTACACCAAAATTTTCAAAATTTTTAGAAGCACCAGGACAATGATAATCACTAACAGATTTTGGATAAACTTCAAAACCAACAATAGTTTTTTTATCATTATCACCATTTTCTTTATGCCATCTAATAACAATCATGACATGATTATGAATATAACTAATACCTTTATCAACAAACCCTAATGGGAAACCTGGAATATAATATTTACTTGCAATTTCTTTATAATTTTTTGGAGTAATAAAAGTAGTTGAACCTGGTATACCATCAATTAACCATTCAACCATATAATTTTGTTTAATCAATTCATCTAATCTTTTAGCACCTGGAATTGAAACAATTCTATCACAAATTCTTCTACATGGTTCATCAATACCAAATTCTAATTTATAATCTGATTGCCACATTCTATCACCTTTTAAAACTTCACCAAGGGATAAATGAGCAGCTTTTGATAAATGAGAAGGTGGACAAACAAATGGTAAATTATAATATGAATAAGGTAATTGAGTTTGAGATGATTCAATTGTATTTAAAATCAAATTAACCTTGTCACCATCTTTAAAATAATTTGGAGACCATGGAGATTTAAAATCTTTTATAAAAGCAAAAGATAAATTTGATAGTAGAAAAAAATTTATTATTAATGATAATTTAAATGATGAAGATAACATTATGATATTATGATTATTATTATTTCTGTGGTATTAATAAATAAAGTAAATGAAACTATAGCAAGAGAACAAAAAAATAAGGGGGACAAAAAAATGAATATATCGGTGAATATGATAAAAGTAAACAATAATAAGAGAAAAAAGAAATGGATTTAAAACGAAAGGATCTATATGTGGTTAAAATTATATCTTTATCTTATTAATTCAATCAAATTAAACTAAACTAAAATAAAATAAATAAAAATCAAAAATTAAATCAAATACGTGTTAAATGATTTCAGTCTCTTTTTGTTTATTTTTTTGATGTAAATTTGTTTATTCCTTTATAGATGAAAGTTAAGAAAAAGAAAAAAAGAATATAATATAGGATGAAGGGTAGAAAGAAGTATATATGAATTGAATAAATATACTATACGACAATGTAGATCAAGAGAAAAAAAATATAAACAAGACCAACACGATCAATTGAAATAAGCCAATCAATTGCTTTGTATGTGTTTTTTTATTATGAAATTTTTTGTTGATTTTTTTGGTTGATGATTTTGGAGACTTTGTGTGCAGTTTTTAGTCTTTTGGTTTGATTTTATCTTATTTTTATTGTATTATTGTGTGTATATATCTATCTAGCTATCTATCTCATTCTCTCCTTCCTTTTAGGGTATTACATATATACATACATCTAATTTTAATTAATTAATTATAATATCGTTTGATTTCGTTTAAGTAATTAGATAAATATTAAGGGTGTTTCCTTCAAAACGGGTGTGTTTGTTAGCGTTTTTTCGCTACTTCCGTGGATTTACTTGAAAGAGGGAATATCCGACACAAAACCGCTCACAACAGCTGTCACTTAACCCAATTAAGAAATAACCGTCCCCCCTTATTTAACCTTCAAAAAAATCTGAAACAAAAACAAAAAAAAATTATGGAATGAAAAATATTAAAGCTCTATAAATAAAATAATACTACTTATATTATACTATTTTCTGTCATTTTGAAACTTTTATTTATAACATATACATTCGTTATATATAGTTCCATCCGACTTGAAACTATATACTTTTTGCTTCTTTTCAAATCTTTAATAATATTAACATTTTAATATTGATTCTATTATGAAACAAAACATTCCCCATCATTTCATCATTTCTGTATATTAGTGAAATATAATTTATTTTTATTTTT
This sequence comes from Wenyingozyma suzukii, assembly GCA_030568155.1. Classification (NCBI taxonomy): domain Eukaryota; kingdom Fungi; phylum Ascomycota; class Pichiomycetes; order Pichiales; family Pichiaceae; genus Wenyingozyma; species Wenyingozyma suzukii. The sequence continues at coordinate 74,917 of JAJLTK010000010.1, read as the reverse complement.
TTTAAACCCAAAAATGAAACCAAATAATAATAATAACCCCAAAAAACCTCCTATAAAACTATCATCAAGTGGGTTGTTAGAAGCTGAAGCTTTAAATGATTATTCTAATAGTTTATATAAATCATTTGCCCCATCATCTTCTCAGCCCCACCATCATCACAATAATACTGTTCATAATGTTTCACCACCAAGAAAATTATTATCAAGTATTGAATTCATGAAATCAAATACTGATTCAAATGGTTTACCAACAAAATTACCTCCACCACCGCCATTACCTTCATCTAATTCAAATTCAAATACTTCATCGCCAAAATCACGTATTACGTCATCACCAAATTCACAGTTTAATATTTCACCATCTGAATTTTCTAAAAAAATTGGAATCTTTACTAAAAAGCTTAAAAAGACTACAAGTAATCAAAAAGTAATAGGATCTCCTATAATGTTGAATAATAATAGCACAGATAATAATAATAATAATAATAATAATAATAATAATAATAATAATAATCAATTTAAGTTTAATAATAATATTTCATATGATCAATTTACTGAGCATCATTCATATAATAATCCACAATCACCACCACAACAGCAACAACAAATACCTTATAACAACCTCATATTACCACCACAAAGATTGAGTTATAAAAAATCTTCAAATAAATCAGCAGCATTATTATCAAAATTATGTGTATTTTGTGAAGAACCATTAAGAAATGTATTAGAAATTGATTCATCACCTGAAATTATAATTGATTTAAGATGTGGTTGTTATTCACATGAAAAATGTCTTTTAATTTCAATGGAATTTGCTGAAGATATAACTATCAACAATAAAGACTCACATTTTCCAAATTGTCCAAAATGTGGTAATAGAGTTCGTGCTATACCTAATAGTTCAATGATTATGGATAGTCTTATATCAAGAAATATTTTACCAATCAATAATAATAAACAAATAAATTCATCATCTACAAATTCATCACCTTCATTACAAGAAAGACGACAAAATAGAATTGATTTGTTAACAATTAATGTTAATAATAAGAACAACAATTCAAATGAAAAACCACCAAAAATTCATTCACATCATAAAAAGAAATCATCAAGAGGTTCATCAATTTCTGCAATCTCATCAATAATTTCATCGGTCACAAAATCTCCATTGAATTCATCCAATTCAAATTCATTTAATTTAAAATCACCAATTAATTCAATTGATTTTCAAAGAGAAAAATATATTCATGAATTATTAGATGTTTTAACTATTTTAGATTTTACTTATGATGATGATGAAAGTAGTAGTAGTAGCAGCAACAGTAGCTGTAGTGATGATAGTGATTCATTATCAAGTTCTATATCTGAAACTTCAAGTGATCAGAATTCAAGTATAAGAATTGTAACATCTTCCGATAATAAAATCACCACAAATCAACAACCACAACAACAACAACAACAACAAACAATAACAATAGATCAAAATATAATTAATTCATTTGGTGTTTTAAAGTTATTAGATAAATTACTAGTCAGTAAAGATAATAAAATTTGGAAATTAAAATATTGTTATTTATTTAATTCAATGATAATTGTTTTAGATTTAAATTTAAAAAAATTAAAATTAATCCCAATTAAAAAACAACAAAAATCATTAAAAATTTCAATTATTTCATCAAAGATTTTAAATTTAATTAATTATAATAATAATTCAGGATTAACTGAAAATATTTATTTATCAAGTAATAATTCTGAAATTTTAGAAAAATGGAGTATTATTTTAAATAATAATTTTACTGAATTACCTATAAATATGATTACATCAACTATAAAACAAGATGAATTCGATAATTTATTAATTCAATTAACTAGTAAACAACAACAACAGCAACATATGGAAACTCAAATAGTTTATAAAAATGATAAATTACCTGATGGTGTTGATAAAAGATTATATGAATCAACATTATTAGGATTAGATATTAAACAAAAACCATCAATGATGATATTTATTTTAAATCAAAGATCATCATCATCATATTCTCTTTTAACAATTCAAAATATTATAAAATCATTATTATTAGTTAAAATAGATATATTAATGATTTTTTTATCAACTGATAGTTTAAATCTTAATTCAAAAATTTTAAATAAAATTGAAATTAAAAAAAAATATAACAATGATGAATTAGAAAAATTTATGAATGTAATTAAAGATTATAATAATGAATTAAGCGTTATGACACCAATGGTTGAAAATTATTCATTGATTACTCCAAGTTCTGCAAAGACACTTCAATTTGATATAACAACAACAAATTCATCTTCATCATCTTCTTCATTATTTGAAAATAATAATAATACACCAACAACATCTAATGCATCTAATTCCAAATCATTAGGCTATGTAATCAATCAATTTTTAAACAAAACAACTTATAAATTAGAAAATATAACATCTGTTGTATTATCAAGTACTTCATTGATTGATATTTATAATTTACCAACATTACAAAATATTCTTTTGGAAATATCATCAGCAACGAAGACATATTCATATGATGGAAGTAATAATGGTCATCCACATCCACATTTAAATAATAGCAATAATACATTTATTAATTTAACTACTTGGGATGATGCAATGGAAGCTATTTGTACAACTATCGGATTAGAATTTGATGATAGTGATTTTGATGATGAAAGTAGCACTGATGAAGACGAAGATGATGATGAAGATGAGGATGAGGATGATACATTTCAAGTAATTACATCAAAGAAAGAAGATGAAGATGAAAGCACAGTTACTACAACCACAACCCCAGTTGCTCCTTTAAATATTGAATTAAATCAATCATCATCAAAGAAAAGAAATAATAATACTAATAATAATAATAATTCAAATTGGAAAGAATTATATGATGATATTGAAAAAACATTAGATGAAGCATTATATTTATCAAAATAATGAAGAATGGATACCCTCTACATATTAATTAACTTATTTATTTTACATAGTTCTCAATAATACATATTAATTAACTTATTTATTTTACATAGTTCTCAATAATAATCGCCCTTAATCAACAAGGTATTACAACAAATTTTACTGTTTTATAATTTTGAGATTTTTTTTTCAAAAATTTTAATTTCTTAATCTTGTTAAATTTTAAGATTAAGATCAAATAAATAATTAAATCAATTTTTTCAAAAACTTTCCCCCCTTTTCTTCTTCTTATTTTTACTTAATACATCTTCCAATTAATCCCGAGTTCATATACCCTTTCATTGATACCCCCGTAATTCACTTAATTAATCAAAAAAACAATGTTATTAATTAATTTCATTATTTTATTGAATTTATTCAATTCATTTGTTTTATCAAAGTATACAACAAGAGTTTGTAAGAAAGCCATTTGTAATAACAAAGTTTTTTTTAAAAAACTTAATACTAACTACTTGTTTACTTAAATATTCTAGTATAATACTGATTTTGATTGTGTTGGTTGCGTCTTAATTTCAACTGCATCAAGTTTACAAGGTACAATTAATACTGATACTCGTATTACTTCATCAACAACAAGTACTACTTCTACACCAATTACAACATCAACTTCAATTACTACTGCTAATACTACACCAACTACTACTACTACTACTAATGTTATTGTTCCTACTACTAATCCAACTACTTCAACTACTTCTAATCCTGTTGTTACAGTTCCAACTACACCAATTGTTGCTGTTCCACCAACTAGTACTACACAAACAAGACAAAATGGGTTAACTACTGCTACTATTCCATATACTACTGTTTTTATTAGTTCTTATGGTCCTACTACTTATACTACTATTGTTACTGGTACACCTTATGTGATTACTTATTATACAAGTAAAACTACAGTTGATTTAATTATTGTTACTTATACCACAACAATTACTGATATTAAAACAAATGTTGCAAGTATTACTCATACATCAAGTTATTCATCATTAATTGTTACACCTGTTTATACATTAACTACAGCAATTCCAATAAATACTAAACCATTTTATGGTTATTATAGAAATGATTCATTAGCAGCAACAACAACTGATTATTATTCCACTAAAGTCACTACTTTTACAGCAACTTATTATTCTAATTGGGAATCAACATCAACTGAATTAATCAGTTATTATTCAACTGATTATTATACGACTGTTATTACTCATTTATATGCTCAAATTGGTACAGTGATAGAAGAACAATTAAGTACAGGTACTGGATTTAGTAGTATTATTTCAACAATTGTTCCAGAATATGTTTCAACAATTGTTGAATATACAACTATAGTTCAGACTATAGTCACTGATGAATATACATCTACTTCTACTTCATGCACTCCATCATCATCAACTACTACAACAACAACCACAACAACAAGTACTTCTATACCAATTGTTACTATGACAAGAACAATTACTCCAACAATAACTGTTACAATTCCTCATGTTACTACTTTAACTGAAACACTTTCTGGAGATCTTGCATCAACATGTTTAGTTTATGGTAATGCATTTTCAACATGGTCTGCAGTTTTATCTACTTCATCAGTCGATGAAATTGTATCCAATAGTGCTATTAGAAATTATCAACAAGTTTCATTAATTTTAAGTATTTTAATTGGTATTACAACAATTTTATTTATTGCTTTATTTATTTAATAAGTTGCAAAGATATATATAGATTTCTATATAAAATATGATTAGCTAGCTAGATAGATATATATTTTAAACATCAGAATTATTATTATTAACAACCTTTACTTTTTCAATAGTTGGAAATAACCAATTACTTTTGAATTTAAAAATAAACTTATTATTAACTGATTCATCATCAGTAGTAGTACTTTCTTCATCTTGTGAATCAATTGATTCTTTATTTTGTCTCCAAGACATGATAAAATAAGAAGCAGACAATGTAATTGTACCACTTGAAATCAAATATGTAACCCAAGTAATAATTGAAGTTGCTAAAGTTGCTTTTTTCAATTGACAATTATTTGACAATGAAATTAATAAAGTACTTTGTAATTCTGAACTTGTTAAATTTGAATAAGTAGAGGTACTATCATCATCATTTGATAAGATTGAGTTTTCAATGTCTGATAATATTGATGAGATGTTCGAGTAGTTTAATGTTGTTGTTGAATCATCATCAACGTCAGATTCAATTGAGTTCAAGATACTTGAAAGATTAAAAGAACCATCACCAGAATCATCCAACGAAATTAAATTATAAAAATTTTGCAAAATTGTAGTTGAGATTGAATCACCGGTTAAATTATATTGAGTTAATAAATCATCGACTGAATTACAATCCCATGATGAGTATTTTGAAACTGATAAAATATCAGCAACGATCCATAAACCATGCGAAACTACTTCAGATGAAACTAATGAACTTAATGATAAGATTTCTGAGGTTGAGAATGATGATAATAAACTTGTTGATTTGAAAGTTTTTGTTGTACTTTTTGATTTAGATAATAACTTAGGTGAGATATAATTAAATGAATTTGAAAAAATACTAAATGATGATGAAGAAAGTGTGATTGCATCAGTTGACCATCTTGTATCAAGATTCAAAACAGGTAATTCACTAGTACTTGATGAATCATCATTATCTCTTTTAATAAGATAAAACATTTTATCAGAAGTAATATAATTTTCTTGATAATAATTAGATAATGTATCAGACATTGAAGTTAATGAACTTCTTTGTTTGATTAATGTTGCTGATAAACCAAGTACACAAGCGCTTAAACCCGCTTGTAAGTATCTTGTTGAAGTTGAGGTTGAAGACAATGAAACCATTGGGATATATGATAATACAAGAAAACAAAAGAAAAGGGAAATAGAATAAAATAAAATATTTGATTTAACTAATAACAAGCTTTATATAACTTTTTTAAATAATCTAAGCAAACCACAACAAAACAAAATGTCATAAAATGTCAAAATATTTGATCCCCGCAAAATCACGTGAACTGATTAAATCATCATACCATTATTGTACAATATAAAGTTGAACCGGGGAAATTTTGATCATCATATTGTGTTGGGTTGGGTGATTGAAAAATTTATTTTAATTTTCAATACAACTCTTCTTTTCTTTTTATTTATTAACTTTAACTTTAGTTTTAATTCAATTCAATTCAATTCAATTAAATTAAATTAACTTAAGCAAAATGCCATCTCATTTTGATACTATTCAATTACATGCTGGTCAAGAAGAAGCTGACCCAGCTACTGGTGCAAGAGCCGTACCAGTTTATTCAACTTCATCATATGTCTTTAGAGATTCCAAACATGGTTCTGATTTATTTTCATTAAGAGAACCAGGTTATATTTATTCAAGAATTATGAATCCAACAACTGATGCTTTTGAAAAAAGAATTGCTGCTTTAGAAGGTGGTTCAGCTGCATTAGCTGTTGCATCCGGTCAAGCTGCTCAATTATTAGCAATTGCTGGTTTAGCTCATTCTGGTGATAATATTGTTTCCACTTCATATCTTTATGGTGGTACTTATAACCAATTTAAAGTTGCTTTCAAAAGATTTGGTATTAATGTTAGATTTGCTGATGGTGATGATGTTGATAGTATTTCTAAATTAATTGATGGTAATACTAAAGGTATTTATATCGAATCAATTGGTAATCCAAAATATAACATTCCAGATTTTGAAGCAATTGTTAAATTAGCTCATGATAATGGTATTCCAGTTGTTTGTGATAACACATTTGGTGCAGGTGGTTATTATGTTAATCCATTTGATTATGGTGTTGATATTATTACTCATTCAGCAACCAAATGGATTAATGGTCATGGTAATACCATTGGTGGTGTTGTTATTCAAAATAAACCTGAAAAGACTAGTTTCCACTTTAAAGATTATCCAGAAAAATTCCCACAATTTTCTCAACCAAGTGAAGGTTATCATGGAGCAATTTTAAATGAAATTTTTGGTGATTTAGCTTATATTTTACATGTTAGAGTTGAATTATTAAGAGATTTAGGTCCTTCATTAAATCCATTTGGTGCCTTTTTAATGTTACAAGGTTTAGAAACTTTATCATTAAGAGCTGAAAGACAAGCTGAAAATTGTTTAAAATTAGCTGTTCATTTATATACTTCAAAGTATGTTTCATGGGTTTCATATCCTGGATTAGATAATCACGAATATCATGCAAATGCTAATAAATATTTAAAGAATGGTTTTGGTGGTGTTTTATCATTTGGTGTTAAACCATTAAAGAAATCTACTGAAGATCCATTCAAAGAAAGTGGACCAAGAGTTGTTGATTCTTTAAAGATTTTCAGTAATTTAGCTAACGTTGGTGATTCAAAATCATTAATTATTGCACCATGGTATACTACACATGAACAATTAAGTGATGATGAAAAAATTAAATCTGGTGTTACTAAAGATTTAATTAGAGTTTCAGTTGGTACTGAATTTATTGATGATTTAATTGCTGATTTAGATCAAGCTTTTGAACAAGTTTTCAAAGATGATGAATAAGTAGTTTGTAAAGAAGTAGTTTTATAAGTGTTTAATGATATACAATATCTGTATAAAAAAAGTAGTAGTACTAGTAGTACCATTGAAATAGTTATCCAACACCCCAACACCTAACACCCACATGCCGAATCACCGAAAAACAAAAATCGACGAAAAAAACGCATTAATTTATCCGAGAAATTTTTGCTTCTATTTTTTATTTTAAGGGGGTGCATCTCAATTTTTTTAAAGTTTTGGGATTTTGGTGATTTTTTTGGGTTTATAAAATAATTTATTGTATAAATTAGACACAAAAATAAATAAAAGGTAAAAGTGAAGGTAATAAAAAGATTATGTATATATAGAGATTAAAATAAATAAAAAATAAATAAATAAATAAATTGATAAATAAATAAGTAAATCATATGATAAAATAAATAAGAAACAGATCTTGAATCAAATTAAAAAAACATAGACATAAAATAGTTTAGAAAGAATAAGAAGAAATAAGTCTATAAAATATCAAAACAAAAACAAAATAAGGGGAATGGGGGTTCATAATATTTCTTTTTCTTTTTCTTTCTTTCTATTTTATATAATTTTAAATTGATCATAATAAAATCATTTCAAAAGTTCTTTTTTTTAAAAAAAATTGTAATGGTAATATAATAAAAAAAGCTAGCTTTTTCTTTTTTACTTAAACAAAAACAGATTGTTCAATAACTGATGAAGGTAAAATTAAATTAGTTGATGAAGAGTTTGATGAAGAATTTAATTCAATATTTTCTAATTCACCATTTGAATTAATCCTTGTTTTTTTTAATTTTTTATCAACTACAATTACATTTGCAGCTAATTCTTCTTCACCATGTTTAAAACAACAACGTCTACCATATCTACAACTACCGTATTTGATCCAATTTTCACAATCTTTAGTTTTAAAACTTGATGATTTAGTAACTCTTTGTAATTCTTCTAATCCATGTGCATATTGACATTTTGATCCATATGGACATGAACCATTACTTCTTTCATATTGTGCACATAATTCTGTTTTATATAATAATGGATCTGTAATTACTTTATTTTTCTTAGAGCTTTTCTTAGTTGATTTCTTTTTATTATTATTATTTGATGTAGTTGGAGGAGTATTTGGTGTTGACGATGTATTTCTTTTATTATTTTCAAAATTTAAAATTGATTGATTTAAACTGTTTTGATCAATTGTTGATGATGAAGTTGGTGTAATATTACCATTGGTATTGTTACCTAATAAATTATTATATTGTACATTATATGGTAGTATATTATGATTATTAAGATTAGGTGAATGATGAGATAATTCTAATTGACTTTGATGTTGTTGCTGTTGTAATAAATTAACTAAATTTAAGTTTTCAAACGATTGTAAAAATTCATTAGGTAATTGTTGATGTTGTTGTGGAATTTGTTGATGTTGTTGTTGCTGTTGAAGAATTAAATGTGGCATAAAATCTTGATATGATTTACTTGAATGTTGTAATGAATCAAATAAATTATATGATGAGTTATTATTTGTTAAGGTATTGATTGATTGTTGTTGTTGTTGTTGTTTTTGTGTATAAAAATCATTTAATAAATGTGGAATTTGTGGAGCTGATGGTGATGAAGGTATTGAATTTGTAGTTGATGAGCTCATTGTAGTTGACGAAGGATTTGAATTTGAATTTGGGGGTGAAGATATTTGATCAGATTTAATTTGTTGAGATTGTTGAGGTTGTTGTTGCCCTTGTTGTTGTGCTTGTTGTTGTTGATTATTCCATAAATTTGGAATTAAATTCATCATATATCTATGATCAGGATGATTTGTTGGAGTCCAATTATTATTTGATGATGACATTTTTGTTCCATAAAGAAATAAATAAATAAACTAACAAAAAAAAAAAAATCGGAAAAATGTCGGATAAAATTAGCTTTATAAGCAAGAAAAAAAAAACAAAAACAAATAAAATTGATTGATTAATTAAATGTGATTATAATGAACGAAATGTTTGTTAATTTTCTGGGTATAAAATGTTGTTCTTAATATGTTTTAATTTAATTATATGATACAGATTTAAATAAATTAAAAACACACACCCCTGGACGAAAATGAAAGTAAAGAAAAAAAACACCCAGAACGGTTTTTTTTTCTTCTACTTTTTCTTAAGTAAAATTAAAAATTAATAATTAAACGAGAGATGAATAAATAAATGTAGAATTAAGGATATAAATGAAGAATCCTTAAAAACTATAGTATGTTTTAAAAAATAATAATGAACAATCACAAAGAACGAAAAAAGAAAAGGGTGTGAAAATGTGAAAATGTGAATTTAAAGGGTGCAAAAATTAGCGATATTTTTTTTATGTTATGTTGTTGTGGTATTAGTAGTGGAATAGATGAGATGAGATGAGATACTATAATATAATATAGTATAATATAATGAGGGAAAATGAATTTTGATTTGAAACGAGAGGTTGAACAAAAAACAAATAAAAAATTGAACGTAGATGAGAAGAAGACACGGATAAACTAATAAGGAGAAGAGAAGAGAAGAGAAGAGAAGAGAAGAGATGGAAGAGAAAGAAAGAATAAAGTAAAAAAAACCCACTCCGATTAATAAAGGAGTTAAGAACGATTTTACAAAAAACGAAAAACGAAAAAAAGAAAGAAAAGAGAAAATTCAACGACAACAATAATTAAAAAAGAAATATAGAAATAAGCGCAAAGAGAAATTAAAAAACAATAAGAGATAAAAGAATAAAATCTGTAAGATTACGTTGATTATGTTAATATCATTCTTTCATTCATTGACAAGTAAAAAAATTATAATGCACAGCTTGATTAGTTAGTTAGTTTTATTTTATTATTCTATATATTATAGTTTAGATTAGAATACAAATACGTGTTATTAACTGTGAGTTTCTAATCTTTGTAATATCATTTATTTATCTAAAATGGAATTAAAGATTTCTATTAATAAAATAACAAACAAATTTTTTTTAATTCCTCGGTGACTTTTTTTTGCCATTTTGGCTTTTTTCAGATTTGATGAGTCTTTGAAAGATAACAGAATCTATTCATACAAATAGAGTAAGTTAAAGAGAAGATCTCTTTATTTATTTAGTTATTATACATTCTTACTTTTTTTATTTTTTATTTTACGTTTTTTATTTAACTATTAGTTTTAGTTTTATATTCAATTGAATATAAAATGATCAATTATTTTTTATACAGCCTCAGTAAACATATAATACCGCATAAATTATGTGGTGATAGGGCTACGGTAAATCAACAATTCCCCACAAAAAAAAAAAAAAGATTTTTTCCAGGAGTGATAAATAACTGTGTAGGTAATTTATCATATTAGTCTGTTAGTAGCTACCCTTCCTCATCGACTGTTATAGTTGATAAAGAAAGGAAAATTTCAAAAGAGAAAAAAAAAGTGTAAAATGGTAAAAATCAAACACCACACGATAAAAGTTTTTTTTAAAAAAAAAAAAAAAAAAAACCGTTGAAAAATTATTATGAGAGAGAGAGAGATGGATTTGCGGGGGTTACCCTTCTCTTCTCTTTTGTAGGGTTATGTAATCAGTGGGTGCACGGATGTACAGCATAATACATTATTCACCTCACACCTCACACCTCTATATATAGATCAAAGAACACTCAAAGAGAGAAAAAAATGCTGGTTAAAATTTCAATCAAAAAGTGACTAATTTTTAAATAAGACTGCTATTATCACAAAAGTCTCTTCTTTTAATTATTACCGTTGCATTACTTATTCTAATCGGACAAAAGACATCTTCCCTCTCATAATGTCCGATGATGCTTCTGTTATAATTTCAAATAAGCTTTCTTATAAAGAAATGCTTGATTTGATAAATTCTGATAAAATTTCAATTCAAAATTTATCAGAATTATCATTGATTTTATTAAATACTTATTCAAATCAATTACTTTCCAAAAATGATAGATCTATTATTTTAAAATCATTAAATTCAATTATTATTAAAAATCAAGAATTTTCTTTAAAATTTTCTAAATTTTTATTTAAAATAAGTTCAAATTTAACTTCAATTAATGATATAATTATTTTAATTAATTGGAATATTAATTTATTATTAACTACAATTCAATCATTCCCTTCAAATTATTCTTCTGATGCTTTGAAATTTTATTTAAATTCTCTTACTTTAAATCTTGAAAATTTATCCTTATTAAATCAATTTAATAATCATTCAATTTCAAAATATAATAGATTAAATCATTTTATTATTAATGATTTAATTAAATTTTCTAAAAAAATTAATTCAATTGATGATAAATCTTTAAAACAATCAATTTTAGATATTTTATTTATTTCAAATTCAAAAGATTTAAATGGTGCTTTAATATTATTATCAATCTTTTTATATTCATTAAATAATGATGATGTTTCAATTGAAATTAAAAATTCAACTTTAAAATTTTATATTGATAATTGTTTTACAAATCCAAAGACTATATTATATAATTATTCATTATCAATCTTTAATAATTATTTTATTTCTAAATATTCAATTGATCAAGAAGATGATTTAAAATTAATTATATCAAATATTGAAAAAATGGTTTTAAAAAATTCAGAATTAGCTTTTGATAAATTATCTTTAGAATTTTTTAAATCATTATCTTTAATTAATTATAATTCAATTGATTTAATATCAAATTCATCTAAATTCTTCACTCAATTAGTAAATGCATTTAAATCAACTAAACCAATTGTTAAAGTTGCTTCTTTAAAAATTTTAAATTATATTTTAATCTCTAAAAATTTAAATTATTCAAATGATTCATTAAAAAAATTAATATCTGAAATTTTTAAATTATTATCAACAACAACAATGACTCAAGATGAAAAATTAGAAATTTTATCATTTTTAAATAATATTAATAAAACTGAATTTTCTTCAAATTTAATAACAACAGGTTTATTACCATTAATTAAAAAAGATTCAAATGAATTATATCTTTCAAATTTATTAAATACTTATTTAAATTTCTTAAATAATTCAAATGATCCAATATTTGATATTTCTAAAGTTGAATTATCTTCAAAGAATAAAAAATTAAATTTAAGAAAATGTTGGTTTAATTCAATTATTTTTAGTTTATTAAATAATTATGAAAATGAAAACTATGGAAAATTTTATGAAATCTTAGATTTAGAATCAATCAATGTTTTAGAAGAATGTGTTAACAATCCATTACCTTGTTCTGTTAATAAATTAATTACTGCATCTTACTCTTCAATTGTATATATTTTATCTTTATCAAAAACATTATCTTTAACAGATGATTCTAAAATTAATGATTTATTATTAAAATCAATTTCTTCTTCAAATATTTTAACAAATTCTAAAATTTATACCAAATTTTCAACTTATGATGAATTTTATTGGTTTTCAAATTCAATTTATCAAATTTCAATTCTTAATAATATTGATTTTACTGATTTAAAAGATTTTGGTTATTCAATTTTATTTTTAAATTCTTCAAATTTAATTAAATTTTATAAAATTAATCAATTAAATTCAAAATTATTAAATGAATCATTTATTAAAAATTATAAATTAATTTCAAATTGTTTATTATCATCATTAAATGATTATTTATTAAATTATAAAGAAAATATTGAATTAACTCATTTAGATCTTAATCCAAAATTATTTAAGAAAATTTTATTAATTCCAAATTTACCATCATCCGCTGACAAAGAAGAATTTTTAAATAATTTATTAATTAATTATTTAATTATATCACATCATAAATTAATTATTTCAAATGATAATGAATTACAAAATTTTTGGATTTCAATTTGTTTAAATTGTAATATTGATCCAAATAAATTAGTTTTAGAAAATTCTAAAAAAATAATTGAGAAATTATCAAATAATTTAATAGATAATAGTAGTGATAATGAATCAGGTATTTATGATGCAACTGTTGATGCTATTTCCACCGTTGCTTATGTTAATCATGAATCTATAATTCCTTTATTATTAGATATTTTTGAAGATGGTTTAAATCCTGAAAATGTTATGAAAGATATTGATGATTATAAATTAGAAATTTGGAAAGGTAAAGAAGGTGAATTAATTGAAGATCCAAAGATTAAAAATAAAGATTCAAATAATCAATTAGATAAAAATTCAAAAGATTACGAGACATTAAAATGGGAAAATAGTGTTCGTAAAGAATTATCAACTAGTAATAAGAAATCAAATTCTAAAACTTCACCAAAGGTTAAATTATCAAAAGAAGAATTAATTAAATTAAATGAACAATTAGAACAACAATCTTTAATTAGATCAAAATTAAATGAAAATTATAAATCATTACGTCGTTCATTAGAAATTTCATCAAAATTAGCTATTAATTCTAAAATTTTTGATAATGGTTCAAATATTTGGTTTCCATTAGTTGTTGATTATATTTTTCAAATTTTTAATTCAAATGATTGTATGAAATTAATTAAAAATTTATCAATTAAAACTTTTGTTAATTTAAGTAATGTTTTAGATTTTTCATTTAGTCAATCAATTGCCGTTAATACTTTAAGATTATTTAATATCGTTGACGATATTGATGATTATAAATTAAATGATTCACAATCTTTAAATTCAATTTTATCTTCATTATTATTTAGTTTAAAACTTTCATCTGATAAAACAACTTTTAATTCAACTGTTTTAATTTATATTTTACCTTTATTAACTAAAGTTGCTGAATTAGGTAGACTTCATGTATTGAAAACTAAAGGTAAAAAATCAGCTGTTTTAATTAAAACTGAATTTATTGAAGAAGATCCTGAAGAAGAATTATTAACTTTAGTTTTAGAAATTTTATCATCAAATGCTGAAACTTTCCAAGATGATAAAATTCAAAGAACTTCAATTTTATCTAATTTATTATCATTAATGTCAATTCCATCAAAGGCTAAATTAGCAAAAGATTGTTTTATGTCTTTAATTCAAAATATTTCAATTAATTTATCTGAATCTGATTTATTATTAATTATTTCAAAATTAATTGATCCAGTTACATTTATTAGAACAGCAATCTTAGAAGCTTTAGATTCTGAATTTGATTTATTAAATGATTATCAATATTTACAAAATTCAATTCCACCAGAATTATATATTTCAGTTTTTGATAATGAAGAAACTAATTCTCAATTAGCAAATACTATTTGGCAAGAATCAACTTTTAATTTACTAAATGATAAAGAAATGCCAAATAAATTAATTAATTATTTAGGTAATAAAGATAATGGTATTAGATTATCCGTTGCTAAAGCTTTATCATCATCAATTGAATATTTAATTAAATCTGATTCATCACTTTTTTCAACTATTTTAAGAAAATTATTAGATTTATATTCTGTTAAGAGACAACCTCCTCCACCAATTCTTGATGCTTTTGGTTTAATTATTAAATCATCATTAGATCAACCAGATACTTGGGAAGAAAGATCTGGTGTTGCTTTAACTTTAGAATTATTAGTTGATTTATTTAATGATGAAAAAGATGTTGAATTATTATTCAGATTTTTAGTATTGGATGAAAAAGCATTTGGTGATTCTGAATCTCATGTTCGTCAAGAATTAACTTCAGCTGCTTTAAAAATTATTACTTTAAAAGGTGGTAAATTTGTTGAAGTTTTAATTCCAATTTTTGAAGAAGGTTTAGCTGTTAAATATAAAGGTACAAATGAACAAGATTATATTAAAGAAAGTACAATTATTATGTATGGTGCTTTAGCTCGTCATTTAGATTCATCAGATGAAAGATTAGATAATATTACTCAAAGATTATTAAAAACTTTAGATACCCCATCAGAAGATGTTCAATTTGCAATTTCAGAATGCCTTGCTCCATTAGTTCTTAATATTAATGATAATAAAAAAATAGCTGAATATTATGATCAATTATTTACAAGATTATTTACTGGTACTAAATTAGGTTATAGACGTGGTGCTGCTTATGGTATTTCAGGTTTAGTTAAAGGTGGTGGTATTAAAGCATTAGTTGAAAATGATATCATTAGAAATTTAACTGAAGCTTCTGATGATAAAAAAGATCCAAAGAAAAGAGAAGGTGTTTCATTTGCTTTTGAAACTTTATCACAAAGTTTAGGTGCTTTATTTGAACCTTATGTTATTGAAATCTTACCAATTGTTTTAAAGAATTTAGGTGATCAAGTTCCAGAAGTTCGTGATGCTACTGATTATTCAACAAGAGCAATTATGAAACATACAACAAGTTATGGTATTAAAAAATTAATCCCATTAGCAATTGAAAATCTTGATGATATTTCTTGGAGATCAAAGAAAGGTTCAGTAGATTTATTAGGTTCAATGGCTTATCTTGATCCAACTCAATTATCTGCTAATTTACCAATTATTGTTCCTGAAATTGTTAAAGTTTTAAATGATTCTCATAAAGAAGTTCGTAAAGCTGCTGATCAAGCTCTAAAGAAATTTGGTGATGTTATTAGAAATCCAGAAATTCAACAATTAGTTCCAACTTTATTAAAAGCAATTGGTGATCCAACTAAATATACAAATGAAGCTTTAGATGAATTAATTAAGACTCAGTTTGTTCATTATATCGATGGTCCTTCTTTAGCTTTAATTATTCATGTTATTCATCGTGGTATGCATGATAGATCTGCTTTAACTAAACGTAAAGCTTGTCAAATTGTTGGTAATATGAGTATTTTAGTTGATTCAAAAGATTTAATTCCTTATTTACCTCAATTAATTTCAGAATTAGAAGTTGCTATGGTTGATCCAGTTACTACAACAAGAGCAACAGCTGCTCGTGCTTTAGGTTCATTAGTTGAAAAATTAGGTGAAGAAAGATTCCCTGATTTAATTCCACGTTTATTATCTACTTTACAAGATCAATCAAGAGCTGGTGATCGTCTTGGTTCTGCTCAAGCTTTAGCTGAAGTTATTAGTGGTCTTGGTTTATCTAAATTAGATGAATTATTACCAACTATTTTATCTGGTACAAGATCTAAATATTCATATGTTCGTGCTGGTTTTATGCCATTATTATTATTTTTACCTGTTTGTTTTGGTTCACAATTTGCTCCATATTTATCAAGTACAATTCCTCCAATTTTAAATGGTTTAGCTGATACTGACGAAGATATTAGAGATGTTGCTTTACGTTCTGGTAGATTAATTGTTAATAATTATGCTAAGAAAGCTGTTGATTTATTATTACCTGAATTAGAAAATGGTTTATCTGATAATAATCCACGTATTCGTTTATCATCTGTTGAACTTACTGGTGAATTATTATTTAAGATTAGTGGTGTTTCTGGTAAACAAGAATTATCTGATGATTTAATGTCTATTTCTAATAGTGTTAATAAAGCATTTGATGAAGTATTAGGTACTGAACGTCGTGATCGTATCTTAGCTTCATTATTTATGTGTCGTTCTGATACTACAGGTACAGTTCGTGTTGCTGCTGTTAATATTTGGAAAGCATTGGTTGCTAATACTCCAAAGACAGTTAAAGAAATTTTACCAACTCTTACACAAATTATTATTCGTCGTTTAGCTTCATCAGATGAAACCCAAAGAAATATTGCTGCTTTAACTTTAGGTGAAATGATTCGTCGTGTTGGTGGTAATGCTTTATCTCAATTATTACCAACTTTAGAAGAATCATTAGTTTCATCAGATTCTGATGCTAAACAAGGTATTTGTATTGCTGTTCGTGAGCTTATTGAATCTACTTCTGTTGATTCAGTTATTGAATATCAAGAAATCTTTGTTAATATTATTCGTGATGCTCTTGTTGATGCTAATCCTCAGGTTAGAGAGGCTGCTGCTCAAGCATTTGATGTTTTACAGGATGCTATTGGTAATAGTGCAATTGATGAAGTTATTCCACAATTATTAGAAATGTTAGCTAATGATAATGAAGATTCCGATAATGCACTTTCTGCTTTAGAAGAAATTATGGCAACTAAATCTGATGTTATTTTCCCAATTTTGATTCCATCATTATTAACACCTCCAATTAATGCTCAAGCTTTAGGTGCTTTAGCTCAAGTTGCTGGTTCTGCATTATATAGAAGATTATCAACTATTATTAATACTTTAATTGATTCAATTATTTCATGTGATCCTGAATCAAATGAAAAATCAGATTTAATTGATGCTTTAGGTTCTGTTTTATTATCAGTTGAACATGAAGAAGGTTGTCATCCATTAATGCAACAAATCTTAACAACTATGAGACATGAAGATGCTAAACGTGTTGTTGTTATTTATGAAATCTTACCAAATTTCTTTACTTCAACTATTTTAGATTATTCAGTTTATACTCATGATTTAGTTACTCAATGTATTTTATCATTAGATGATTCTGATAAGAATATTGCCAAGAATGCATTTGAAACTTTATCTGTATTAATTAAGAAACAACCAAAGGATTCATTAGAAAGATTAGTAAGACCAGCTCAACAAACTTTATCAATGATTGGAAAACCAAAAGAAGATTTATATGTTTTTACATTACCAAAAGGTCCAAATTGTATCTTACCAATTTTCTTACATGGTTTAATGTATGGTACAAGTGAACAAAGAGAAATTTCTGCTAATGGTATTAGTGATATTATTGATCGTACTCCATCTGAGGGTCTTAAACCATTTATTACAGTTATTGTTGGTCCATTAATCAGAGTTATTGGTGAACGTTTTAGTAGTGATGTTAAGAGTGCTGTTTTATTAGCATTGAATAAATTATTAGGTAAGATTCCACAATATCTACGTCCATTTATTCCACAATTACAACGTACTTTTGTTAAATCATTAAGTGATCCAAATAATAATGTTTTAAGATCAAGAGCTGCTAGAGCTTTAGGTACTCTTATTGAATATCAACCACGTGTTGATCCACTTGTTACTGAATTATTAACAGGTGCTAAACAAGCTACTGGTGAAGAAAACTTAGGTGTTAAAACTGCTATGTTAAAGGCTTTATTAGAAGTTATTAGTAAAGCTGGTTCTAAGATGAGTGAAGCTTCAAAAGATGGTGTTATGTCATTAGTTGAAAAAGAAATGTTTAGTGTTGAAGTTGGTGTTGATACTGCTGTTGCATATGCTAGATTAATTGGTGCTTTATCCACTATTTTAAAGAAAGAAGAAGCTGTTAAAATGCTTAAGAATAAAGTTCTTGATGCTGATATGGATGATAGTAATTCATCTAGATTTGCTATTTTAACTGTTAATGCTTTCCTTAAAGATTCTCCAGAACATATTTTTGAAACTGGTTTATATCCATCTATTTGCTCATTTATTGTTTCATCATCTAATTCTAAAATGCCTTATGTTTCTGATAATGCAACAATTGCTGCTGGTAAATTATTATTATCACTTAAGAAATTTGAAAGTTTAATTGAAGAAAATAAAGAAGGTACTTCAAGTGTTGTTAAATCACTTGCAATTACTATGTGTTCTCCAGCTTCAAATTCATTAGATACAAGAAGATTAGCATTAGTTGTTATTAGAACTGCTTGTCGTTTTGTGTATGAAGAAGCTATTAAACCAGAAATTGATTCATTAGGTCCTGCTGTATTTTCATGTGTTCGTGATGTTATTATTCCAATTAAATTAGCTGCTGAAAAGGCATTTTTAGCTATATTTAATTTAGTTGATGATGTCAAAGGTGATTATTTCCAAGAATGGGTACAAGAAAAACAAAATGAAGGTTCAACTATTGATACAATTAACGGTACTACTTTACAAATTAGATCAATTAGTGAATATGTTAAGCGTGTTGCTTCTCGTCTTGCTAACCTTGAAAGAGAAAGAATTGAATCTGGTGGTGATGAAGAAGCTATGTTTTCTGATAGATTTGAAGATGAAAATGAAATCTGGGCCATTGGTGGTGTTGATTTAAGTAAAGAATAATCATGAAGAAAACAAACAAACAAATACCCATAAACTACATATATAAATTTACTTTATTTATTTTAAATATTACATTCATAAATTATAAAAAATTATAAATTATTAAAAAAAAAACGTCTATAAAAATGGACACCAACCTAAAAAGATCAATGCTAAATTCTTCTCATCTCTAGCTTCTCTAATAAGATCTCTTACAACAATTTCAGAACTTAAACCTTTAGCTTGTAATTTATTTAAAACCCCATTAATAGCAATAGTAGCTTCTGATCCTTCTGTATCATTGTTATTGTTATTATTATTATTATTGTTGTTATAATTATTGTTGACTGTAGTATTGGAACTTATATTTGCAATAGATGAAGTATTTTGTGAACTAATAAAACTAACATCCTCATCATCATCAATAAAAATCATATCTTGTAATTTTTTCTTTCTAATAGGTGAAATAGTCCAAGAATATAATGGATCATATTTTAAAACATCAAGAATACCACTGATATATTGACTATTATCTCTTAAGACTTGAAATGCATGTTCACAACTTTTACTGAAAACTCCATTTACTCCAGTAACTCCTAAACCATCAACTATTTCTCTTGTTAATCTAAATGGCACTAATTCTGGAATAGGTAATGCTTTACCTTGATCAAACGCAATACCTAAATCAATATGAATAGGTTCACAAGTACTAAAATCTAAAAGGATATTATTATTATGTCTATCACCTAATCCTAACATATGACCAACAATAGATGCAACTGCCATACCACGAGTATAATTTATACGATTAGTTAACCATAAATCAGCTGAAACAAAATTAAGAAAGAAAAATTTATGCATTAATGGATGAATCAAATTTATTATCCTTTTATAAACATTAATTCTTTCATGTTTTGTCTTTGATTGAACATGTTTCATCATTGCTCTTGCTTTACTAATACTTAATTCATCATTTGCATGCAATTCACTTAATATTTTATCTAATGATACAGTACCACTTACAAATTCTATAATACCTGTACCTGATCCTAATGGAATAACTTTATATGTTCTCATACTTAAATTTCTACTTCTTGTATCTTGATTTTTAAGTAATAAAATATTAACTTTTTCAAAAACTTGTTCCATAATTGCATCTTGTCTTAAATCATCTCCACCACCTTTAAATAATACCTTATGTGGCATACCATTGGATAAAGTCATTTTCATTATTTTAGGAACACTAATACCAGAAGCAGCTAATGTTATATATGGATTAATAGATTGAATAGTAACCATAGAACTTGCAGAATAATCACCATATTTATTGATCTTAATATCAGCTGTAGGCATAACCATTTGTAATTCAGATATACTACTATTCGCCCAAATAGAATTTTTTTTAATAATTTTCAAAGATATTTTATCTTTAGTTCTAGCTATTTTTTCATTTGCAAGATCGATAGATGCATCACATAACTCTTTAATATTATCAACTATTGTTATATCATTATTTGAAATATTTTTCTTTGTTAATACTTTATTAACTTCATTCCACAATAAAGTTGCTGCCGTTGATCTAATAACAGATAAAGCATCATCATTTTTTTTACTTTTTATTATAGAGAATAAACTGTATAATGTATGATATGGATGAGAAACACATAATTGAAGTAAAATTGAATTCAAATTAATTTGAAAATTGGATTTCTCCCTAGATAATCTTGACATTAATTGACTAACCCATGGTATAAATTTATAAGAAGGAATTTTTAAAATAGTTTCATTATCAATAAATGTAGTAGAATATTCCATCCATAAAGCACAAAATCTATCAATTGCTGTATCATCATATTTCTCATATAATATTAAAGCAGTGATATAATGTGAAATAGCCTGTCTTATAAAATCTTCTTTAGTAGTAAGTGCAACTCTCAGTTCATCATATTCTCTCTTATACGATACGTCTAATCTTTTATAAACTCTATTTGCATTTTTCTTTTCTTCTTTATCATTGGATGTATCTTTAATGAAATCATATAATTGACTCATTTCACTTTTTTTATGTTTCAATGATTTCTGAAGGGTATTTATATCCTTATCAAACATACCTGATCTAATTTGATTATCACAAAATTCTGCAAACATAAAAAATATTTCTGAATGTTTTTCATTATTTACATGAGTAAGATTAAGTCTTTCAACAGTTGGCTTAATATAAGTTGACATAATATCTTCTGTTGTCATTAAATATGATTCAGATGTCCATTTGGCAATTAATGCATTTAAGTAAAGAACAGAAATTCTACGATCCCATAACATAAATCTCCCACTTTTTAATTCTATTGACTTACAATCTTCAATTAATTTAGACAACATGGCAATAGCAACACTTGAATTATTCTTTTGATTCCAAACAGAATTTGCTAAATGAAAATCAGCTATTGTATTTGCAATTAAACTATCATTAGAATTCGATTCACAATCTATTCTTATAGCAGAATTAGCTTGTCTTTGATAATTTTTATTGATACTAGCTAATTTAGAATATCTATCAAGTTCTGAAACTTTCAATACTTCAACCTCAGACGAAAAAAGTTGAAACGTATACCCAAATTCTAAAACTGCATTTCTTGCAAGAATGATATTTTCATAACTACCAATCTTTGAATCATAATACCATGATGATTCATTATCAAGATATTTGAATACTTTATCCACTGGCGAAGTAAATTGCGATATATTTTCAATTTGAGTAATTGAAGCTAAAGTC
Source organism: Wenyingozyma suzukii (assembly GCA_030568155.1). Classification (NCBI taxonomy): domain Eukaryota; kingdom Fungi; phylum Ascomycota; class Pichiomycetes; order Pichiales; family Pichiaceae; genus Wenyingozyma; species Wenyingozyma suzukii. The sequence continues at coordinate 52,615 of JAJLTK010000010.1, read as the reverse complement.
CTAAACCAACTTGTATTCAAAGAATGTTTATTTGATGAATTTTGATGTTTATTATCAGTTTTAAAACTATTATAATTATTCAAAGCTGAACAAAATGATTCTTGTAAAATATTGCTTAATGCATTATATTGATGCTCCTTTTCATTAATTTCAGCGATTTGACGAACTTCATTTAATGTATTATAAATAACACGGTTTTCAGTATTTAATTCACGTGGAGTAGGCAAGTCCCATTGATTTAATTTCCATGATGCTTCATAAGATTGATCAGTAACAATATCAGAATGTGTGAATGTCTCAATAGCTTTTGAAAGACCAAATTGTCCATTAGATGCAAGACCAGATGCTAAATCGGTTGCTCCTAAATTTCCATTACGATCATTTGAAAGTTGTTTATCAAATAATGAAGATATTAAATTTAAATTTTGCTCATTTTCATCATCTTTTAAAGAAAAAGCAAATGAATATGGATCAACTGGCAAACCAAAGATTAAATCACCAATACCAATATTAGAATAGTTATCTTTAAGAAATTGACTATATTTTTTTAAATCAACATCTTTTTTATCAGAATTGGCTTCTTCCCAAAGAAGTAACGCTGCTGAAGAATAATTAAATTTAGTAGCAACTAATGCTATCCTTGTAGCAGGTAAACGAGAGAAAACTGTTTCAAACTTTTTAATAAAATTTAAAGCACCAACTCTGATTAATAACACTGTTTCTAAAAATACATGAACATCTTCTTTTGATAAATACTCATCAGTATTGAAAAAATCAGAAATCAAACGACTAAAGTTTTTTTCTGAACCATATGGTGATGATTGAATACAGAATAAAACTAAAAGAGGAAACAGCTTATATACAGAATTTTCATTAGATGATACATAAAATTCCAATAATGAAATCACAAATGATTTAAATCTGTATTCTTTAATTAAAGCAAAAAAAACCTTATGTATCCATTTTTTTGGTGTTTTATTATATGGTAGATTAAGAGAACTAAACGATTGACTGGTTTCATATGACATCAGTTTTAAATGTTTTGAAAGTAATGAACAAGCGGAATGATTAGTGATAGGAGAAAGAGATTCAAAATTTGATAATAATTTTTCTGAAACAACATCGTCAACTTCTGAAACAGGATTTAAACAACCAAAGACAATATGCAACGAATAAAATGATTGTAAAATAAATACCTCTTTATTATCTTCTATCATAAATGATAATATTTCATCTAAAAATGTTACTTTCTCTCGAAATCCAACTTTATATTCATCAAACTTATAAAAAAAATCAGATTCTTCAGATTCAATTACTTTACCTGTTTTTGAATAATATGTACCTAAACTCTTTGCAATATATGCATTAAATTGTGGACTAAATTCATTTGAGAATTTTTTCAATGAAAATAGAAAACTAATAACTTTAGGATCAAGAAGACCATCATTATCATTATAATTGAAAGATTTATCCAAGTTGAAGACAACAGATATACATTTTGCAATATTTATCCAATAAGATGGTCTGTTTTGTGAAATCCAAGATATTAAATTAATTATATTTTCAGTAGGAACACTAATATTACCATTCGAAGATACAAATTTCCCACATGATTGAATAAAATCCAATAAATTCGATAATGGTAAATCATATTCTAAAATCTTGACATTAAAAAATTGAATAAGACTTTCAATATGATTCTGAAAATAACTATCAAGATTTTTTGAAATAACCATATACTTTAATGTAATTGTCCATAATGAATAAATATTATCAAAAGATTTTGTTCTTTGAGTTTTAAAATATTCCAAATTCCTAGCAAAAATATTAGAAAGAATAGAAGAAGCTTCAGATGAAAGATATGAATCACTTAATAAAGGTGATAAACAATTAATATATAATGTCATAAGATCTTCATTACCAAATAGATCATCAGTAGAATTAATTACAAATTTAATTCTTTTCAATATTAATAATTTATAAGGGCCATTAGAATCTTGTAAAGAAAGAAATAAATTTGAAGATAAAAAAAACACTTCTTTTGAATTGAAATTAATTTCATTATTTTTTTTAACACCAGTTAATTGTTTAATAGAATTAATTAAAGAATCTTTATCAATTTTTAAAAAATTATAAAAACTTCCTTTTTTCTCATTACAATAATAAAGATCAATCAAATCTAAAATTACCAACATTTTAACATTTTGGAAAAAATCACCTTTAAGTAAATGTGGAATATTTATTGGTAAATTAGTTAATCTATCCATTACTTTTTTAGAAATATCATATGAATATCCAAGTGAAAGTGATTGAGAAACACATATCTTAGCTAAAGTCTCTATTGGAATCTCTAATGAAATACGATCAACAGCTGACAATACCTTTTTTAAAACATTATTATAGTCATCTAAAAATGCAATTGAAGTTGAAGCTATTGATACACGATTGACATACATAAATGTTTCATGATCTGTATAATTAAATACAGTAAATGGAAAATTATCAATCGAATTTTTAAGATCAATAAACCAATTTTTAAGAATTGAAATACTATATGATTTGAAAAGTTGATCAGATAATCCAAAACCATTATTAATTGATAAAGTTATAAAACCATCTTTAACATATTTTTTAAAATTTTCATTTGTAGAATATGGTAATAATTTTAATATACAATTTAATGTTAATTCATATGAATTTAAAATTAACCTTGAACAAAATTTAATAAATATACAATTTAACTCAATTGATACTTGATTATTTTCATAACTTGAAATAATTAAATTATATAAAGAAGAATCATCTTCTTCATTTTCTTCATTATTTTTTAAAATAATATTTGCTAATGATTCAGAACATAAAAGCTTCCAAGATGGTATCATATTATTTAGAATCATAACAATCAATTGCTCAATTTCTTGAAAGTTTGACATTGATTCACTATTATTTCTTGATTTAGAATAAATTGTAACACATAAAATTAAAAAAAATTGATTTGAATCTCTTGTATGTAATAAATTTGATTTATATAATCCTGATAAATAATTAAAAATATCAACACAATCAATATGAATATTAGTATTTGATTTAACCACCCAAAAACTTGATAATTGAATTAAAAGCTTACATATTGTAACTATTGAAACTTCATTAACATGCAAATCATATTCATCAAGTAATTCAATAATAATACCCATTAAATCTTCCATATCACTTTCTAATATTTCTATAATATTAAATTCTTCTAATAAACAAGATAATTCATATATGGAAATAAGTTTATCAGTGGGATTTTTTAAATTTTGAATAAATGATATAATATGACACATATTTTTTAAAACTGAATTTTCAATCATTGAACTTGAATCATTTAGTATTATACAATATTCAAATGAAAATCTTAAAAATATTTGAATATTTGTTTTTTTAAATGAATTATTATTAAGATTATTCAAATTAAGAATTAAGCATGGATCAATATATTCATCAATTAATTTTTCATCATTATCATCAAATATATCAATTGTTTTTAATGACTTATCATTTTTTGTTATATTATTAATAATTTTTAAAAAATTGTTTAATTTTAATTGTGGAATTTGAAATTTATTAATTTCAAATGATTTTTTAATATGATTAAAATTTAAATATTCTAAAATATTTTCAATTTCATTAAATTCATTATTATTTATTGATTGGAAAATATTTTGTATAGCTTCATTATAACGTAACCAAAATTTAATAAATGAATTATTTGTTGGAATTATATTAAACATTAAATTTAAATTTTTTAAATAATTAATTGAATCAATTAATTCAACTAAACATGAATCTAATTCATTAATCATTGAATTTTCAAGTGTTAAATTATTTAAAGATAAATCAATTGATGATGATGAATTCCAAATATCTTTTCCAACATTATTATTATTAAATATATGATCTGTAATGAATTTAGAATTTTTAAATTTTTTGGAAATTAAAAATGATGAAGGTAAATTATTACATTTAATAATTTCTTGATCTTCTTTAAATGGTTTAATAATTAATTTTTTTTCACCTGATAACCAATTAAATAACATTGAAATAAAATAAAAATCGTCCTTATCACATTGATTTGAAATTGATCTAAATCTAGCTAATGTCCATTTAAAAATCCTATAACTTAAAGTATTATAATTTGAAGATGATAAATTTTCTTTTTTTAAATTATATGATTTAATCGATTTAAAATGAATTATTTCACAAAGATCAGATACTGAAAACCAAAAAATTATTGATTCTTTACAAAATAATGATGGTCCATTAATTTCACTTAAACTAATAACCGATTCGAATAAAGAAACAACATCTTTATTATATTTTGAAAAATCAATAATATCATTATTATTTTTCTTTAACATTGAAGTTAATAAAGAACATGAAACAGAACATAAATTATCAACTTTGATCATTTCAATTGATGATTTAATTAAATTATTAAAATTGCCATTAGACAATTGTTTTTCATTAATAATTGATCTATTTTCTAAATCACCAAGACTTGAAAATAGTATAAATAAAATTGATTGAACCCAAAAATTAATATTATTATTTTGTAAATTTAATAATTGAAGAAGAAATTTTGTAATATCATCATATTTTTTTAAAAAATGATTTAAATTATTGATTCTTTCAGTTTCATTAGTATTTGAAACTAAATCTGAAATATGGAAAAACAAAAGTTGTAATGAAATAGTTAATGGTTTAATTTTATCAATTGATTTATGATGACTATCAGATAAACAAGATGAAAGTAAAAAAGTCATTATATTATCAAATGAATTAAGATGATTAAATTGTTCAATTCCTTTATTACTACCATCATCATATATGATTCTTCTTCTTTTCATAGTATTTCCTCCACCAGATGAAAAAGGTAAAGGTGATGCAGATGCAGATAATGATGAAGGTGAAGGTTCTTTATCCCAAGAATTATGATATCCTGAAGATTCAGGTATTTCAAAATCATTTTTTTTTGAATTTGAATTTTTTAATCTATAATATTCGTTTAATAATTTAATTATACCTAATCTTATTAAACAAAAAGATGAAGAAAATTCAGGATTAAATGAAACATATCTATAATTTAAATAATTTAAATTATTAGAATTATTATTGGGAAATGAATTTATTTTAAAATCATATGAATTTTCAAATTTTTCAGATAGATGTGGATCAAATAATAAATTTATTGTTTTTTTAATCATAAATTCTAAATCTTTTAACATTGATAATTTTAATTTTGTAGTATCAGTATTAATTGATGATGAGGATGATTTATCTTGATTACTACCATTACCATTTACTAACATAGATGTATCATCTAATGTATTAAAACCGCTACTATCATCATTCTGTTCCACAACAGAAGCACCGATGAAATCAAGATCACTATTAAAACTCAATGATGATAATAATGATGATGATGATGATAATCTACCATCTGTATCATAATCCCAATTATCACCAATTAATTTTGGGAAATCATCTAAGTTAATAAATCTTGTTGAAAAATTAATAAAAATTGATATTTTTTCAAGAAATATTTCATCATTTAAAGATTCTAAATCATTTATAAATCTTGTACCAATTAAATAAATTCTATAACAAAGTTTAATATTTAAAGTTGATAAAATAATTAATAAATTATTTAAAATTTCAAATATTAAATTTAATGAATATGTTGGATTTCTCTTTGATTTAAATATATTTTTTTTAAAATCACAAATTATATTTAAAATTTCATTAAAGTTATTAGTATTACCATCATCACCATAAATAATTGATAATTCAGTAGTAAAATTAGGTGATAAAAACACTAAATACAATTCAAATAAAATATTTAAACATTTTTCATTATTTCCAATATTTAATGAATCAACTGAAACAATTGATTTCAAACCTTTTAATATAAAATTTATAATTTTATAATATTCAGAATTATTTAAATGATCTAAAAGCCTTTGACTTGAAATTAAATTGAATAAAGATGAAATTAATGAATATGAAGTTGGATTAACTAATACTGATTTTGAACCATTTTGAGAATCATGTTTATAAACAACTGAATTATCCATTATAAATATTAAAATAGTTTTTAAATCTGTGTTTTTAAATCTTGAAATATAATGTGGTAATAAATTAACTATTAGATTTTTAAATAATGATGAACCATTATTTAATCTTGTTTCAGATGATGTCTTTGCAGATAAAGTTGATTGATCATTTTGATAAATGATTAAATCACGTTCAATACAAGATTGTAAAGAACTTAATAATTGATATAATGATTTCCCATTGAATGATTTTATTAATGTTTCTGAACGTAAATTTAATGATCTTAATAATTCAAGACCTTCTGATCTATCTTTTATCTTTGATGAAGATAAATTATCTGAAATTTAAAGTAAATAAGTTAGTAAAATGGGGTCTCTGTTAATGGTTTGAAAAACGTAGACATACTTCGTATTTGATCTATTTTAAAGTTAGACATATACTTTTCTTTAGCCAATTGGCTTTAAATGGGGGTATGTATAGGTATTATAATGATTAAAATTAGAATAAATTAATCACAAGTCTTACAAGATCAAATCATGATACACGCTTAAAGAGAAAATAAACGACGCGTCTTTTTACAACATTCAAAAAGTTGCATCGCCTGAAAAATATTTATATAAGTCTTCTATTTATTTTTTATTAACTATTACAAAACGTTTGTGTTTTTTTATGAATATTGTATAAATATGTTTTTTTTTTAATATTTTTTAATTAAAAGAGAGTTACTATTATGACATTATATATTTAAAAAATAAATTAAAACCTGTAGATGTGAAAAAATGATAAAATTTTTTGTAATTTTTTTAAGTTTGTATTAAATTTATTTAAACAACAACACCTGAATTAGAAGCAATACGTGGCCATAAATCAGCACATTCTTTACCAACTGGACCAGTAATAGCAGAACCTTTCATTTCACCCTTTGGGTTAACAATGACACCAGCGTTATCTTCAAAGTATAAGAAAACACCATCCTTTCTTCTCCAAGCCTTAGATTGTCTAACAACAATAGCTGGCATAACTTTCTTTCTTAATTCTGGCTTACCTTTCTTAACGGTAGCCATAACCATATCACCAACAGCAGCAGCTGGTAATCTGTTTAATCTAGCACCATTACCTTTGACGGCCATGATGTATAAGTTTCTAGCACCACTGTTATCAGCACAGTTTAAAACGGCACCAACTGGTAAACCTAACTATATTAAAATAAAAAAGAGATAAAAAAGTTAGTAAATCTATGTTTATTGAGTGTATAATAGATATTGTACAATTCAACCATTTTCAACAAATAAAGAGAAATAAATAATGTACATTTGAAAATATCATATACTAAATCATATATAAAAAAAATTTCAATTTGAATAACGTATAAAATAATAATATCTTTTAATCAACACAACATAACTTGTGACATTCTATTAAGTGATTCATAAATTCAATAATACTTTCATTTCATTTTCAATATCTTTCTTTCAATATCTTTCAAATCAAATATATTGTTACACATATATAAAAAATTTCAAAAATCTTTCACTTTCATAATAATAATAATAATAAATTAAAAGTAATAATAATTATAGTTCCTAGTAATACATTCTTTCTAATATTAAAACTCATTCATATCTTATATCATATTTCAATTCATATTTCATCTTGTTTCATCTACTTGTATCTTATAATACTAAATCTTTATTCTTTATTCTTCTTTGTTTTAAAAATGGATTAAATTTATATCAATAATGAAATCAAAAATATAGGGGATACATACAGACATACGGAATTTGTTACCGGAAGCACCTGAACCAGACATCTTGTTATATTTATATGATAATTATAATTAATATATATCAAAAGATTATATAAAATTTAAGAAAAATTAAATAGAAGTTAATTAAGGTAAAAAAATTATATGAAAACTTTCTATGGTTGGTTTTCTCTCAGCTTCAAATTTTTTTCTTCTCTCATTTCTCATTCGTTTCCTAATTGGGTAATTCACAGTCACACTGTTAATTGTTTTTTTCAGGCTTGAGGTGTAAGGTGTGTAAATTATTGTTACTATCTCCAGGTGTGAGGTGTCAATTCTTAGAGATAGATATGTACTCACCCATAATTAAGTTGACAGATAGTGATGGTACTACATTGCTTTTAGTCTCCAACAGATATACTTTTCTAAAAACATATTACTGATTAAATAGAGAAAATAATAAAATAACAAATATTAATTAAAAAATAAAAAAACGTTATAGACAAAAAATAAAAAGCATATATATATATATAACTATATATAATAATCGATCGAATAGTTATAAATAACAACAAAAACATAAAATAAAATATAGAACCGTATAATAAAAAACAATAAACCAAGATAAGACATATATAACAAAAAATAAATAAATTATTAATAACCATTTTCTTCAATAAAAGTTTCAAGATATTCTTGAACATAAAGAGAAACCCTATTATATTTTTTAGAAGAATATTTTTCATATACAGTTAAATGATGTTCTGAATAATTTAAACAACAATTTAATATATAATTATTCATATCAATTAATTGAGTATTTGTATAACCTGAATAAAAAACATGTTTTTCAGTCCATGGTATATCATGATTTAATAATCTTCTTGATAATAACATTGAACCTGCACTGATAAATGAAGGAGGTGATGTTATAAATTTTGAATCAACTAATGCAACTTCTAAAAAATATTTTGATAATGTACGCACTTCATTATCATAATCATCAGCTTTTGAAATATTTCTTAAAAAACTCATTGGACCTGGATAACATAAATCAAATTTTAATATTTTAATCAAAAATTTTTCTGCATTCATAAATTGTTCAATGGAAAATTGATTTGATAATATATAACACATTTGTTTTATAGTTGGATAATTAATTTCTTCAAATTTTGATGCAATAAATAAAGAAACTGCACCACATAATTGATATCTTGTTAAAGAAACATTATTTTTTAAACATAAAAATCTATCCATAATATTAATTGATAAAAATAAAGTTTCAGGTAATAAATTAAATCTTTGATGAACTTTAATAATCCAAGAAATTAATTCACCTCTATGATGTTTTTCAATTTCAGGATGATCTGTAAGACATCTTATATCTGGTAAATATTTCATTTCTAATTCATGTAAATAATTTATAATTTCAGGTCTATATTCAGAAACCATTGTTATATCAAATAAATCTTCATCATTTGGATCAAAATATTCAGAATTATATTTATTAAATACTAAAGTTAATTCAGTTTCAATACTTTCATTAAATTCAGGTTGAAATTGTAAAATAGAAGAATCATTATTATGAGTATCTATATTTTCTTTATCTTGTTGTTCCTCTTCTTCTATAAGTTCATCTTCAGTTTCCATTTCTTCAGAATCATCATCATCTTCATAATCATCTGAATTATTATCAACATAAACATTAATTACATCATCTACATTAATAGCAGTAGTAAAAGGTTTATCCACTACTACTTGTCTGTTATCCACGTTAGGAATAGAAGGTTGTCTATTAGATTGATTTATTTGTGAATCAGTTAAAACACCAAGTGCCTTTCTTTCTCTTTTAGAAGAAGTTGTTGAAGATTGAACGTTATTCTTAGTAGATCTAAGCGTGTTTTCATAATTTATTGTATTTGAAACAATATTATTAGTGGTAGTAGTAGTAGATCTACAGTTCTCAACAACCGGATCATCCTTAGGGATTATCAACCTAGCCATGCTTTCTTTTGAAATTAAATTAGAAGGGATGAGGAGAAGGACGAATCAATTGAAATGCCTGCAATCAATCGAAGATATGAATGATGAAATAGAAAGTGGTTATTTTAGTTGACTCCACGAGAAGGGATTAAATAATAATATATATAAAAAGGACCTTGTGAATTAAAAAAAAATAAAGAAAGAAAACAAAATAAAATTACGTTTCTTATAAAAAATGATTTGATTTGTTTTGATTTTGATTTTGCTTTTTTGTTTATTTTTAAAGGAGATTTCGGGTTCGTGGTATGGCTTTAGTCAGAAGTTGGTGTAAGGTGTGTGACAAGTCACGTGACTGTGAACAGAAGTACAAACCCACACCCAACAGGAGCACCAGCACCGCCTTCCAAAAATAAAAAGTCTCTAAAAGAAAATTGAAAAGGAAGGCGTAAAGGAAAAAAAACAGAGAGTGAATTTAAATGCACTCACACATATTATTGTCTTGCTTTTTTTTATATATGTACTACTTAGGCAATATAGCATCAATTGTGAAGCATACATTAAATAAATCAATATACGACAGACATATCTAATCATTTACGATCATTCCTTTTCCAATTAGATATATAAATCAATCAATTCCTATACATTTGCTTTATTAATTATTAATAAATTAGTTAGTTAATTAATATAATACTGCCTTTTTAACATTTGTTGCAGTTTTCGATCGTCGCGTCGCTTAATTATTTTTACCGCCACTGCCACGCAAATAGTCAATCTTTTTATTACTTAATTCAGTAATTTGTCGATCGGGGAATTTGCTTATAATAGTAATAGAAGAAAAAGCACTTATTCCGCCGTTTGATTGTTGCGTTTTTTTTATTCCATCTATTTGTGCATTTTGTGCATTTTACTTTAACTGGCTAATAAACGAAGAAAAATTTTTTTTTCCCAAGGCATTAAATTATTTTGTTTTTAAATAAAGAGAAAAAGAATACTTTATATTAGAATAATAATAATAATAATAATAATAGTAATTAAAGATATTTAATACTTGTTATTATTTTCCGAATATTTTAGTTATACATTTTTAACTGTGGGTACTAAAAGTAATCAAATTTCGGATTTTTGCTTTTTATTCTCACTTGCATAATTAAAGAAAAAGAGGAGATTAAAATTCATTTCGTTTATTCTATCATTATTGTTTATTTTATTTTTCATTATCAGTTCAATTCATTTTATTCATCTTTATTCATTTTTGTTTTTTTGAATAATAAAAACAAGAAGAAAACAATAACGTGCTGCTCATACCGATATCGCATACTATATTGAAAAAAAAAAACCTTGCGATATTTTGCATCTTACTTGATTTATTACACTACTTCCCTGCATATTTTAAACAGGGCATTATTAGACAAGCTTTATTCCTTGATTTAACCTTTTTTTGTTTTTTTTTTTTTGAATTAAAATTCCATTGTATTGTGTTTTTTTAAACAAGGAAAAAATAAATTAATTTTTAGTTTTAAAGTTTGGTACCCTATAGATTTTCATTTTCTTTGTTGATTGTTGCATTTTTAGTAATTGTTTTTTTTTGTTTGCTAAAACAGTTACATTTTCTTATACATCTATTATCAACCCCACTAGTTTATTTTAAAATTCCTCTCTTTTGAGTTTTATTTTTAGATATTAAAATAGTGAAATTTTTTTATTGTTTTAGTTTCAATCAACCGTTGAACTTCTTTATTTTTTTTGGTGTTAAATTTTTTTTTAAATTAATTAATTAATTAATTGCTTTTCATCATGTCTGATCAACAGCAACAACAGCAACAACATTCAATGGATTTAAATTCCAAATTTCAAGATATGTCAATTCATAACAATAGGAGAGCTATTAATCCTGCTGTTCAAGCTAAATTATTAGCATTCCAAGAGAAGAGAAAACAACAGTCATCATCACCAACAGATCAACAAATATCTCCACAAGATCATAAACAAATTGATTCTTATGATATGTCACATTCATCAAGTTCAGCATCTATTACATCTTCAGTAATAACAACACCAACACCAACACCAACACCAACACCAACAAATAATGTATTAAATTCTCCATTTTCAGAACTTTCATTATCACAATTGGCAATGAAAAATTCTTTATCACCAAAGACTGATGATGAAGAATTTGTAAGCAATAATAATAATAATGGTCCAGTTGCAGATGAAGGTATAATAAGGCGAACTTCATTTAGATTACCAAAACAACGTCAACATCAAAGTGAACAACAACATCAACAATCACCTTTAAACACAAGTACTACCCCAATTGCAAGTCCTGTATATAATAATAACACTAACAATGATCATAATGAAAAACCATTACCAAAATTACCTATATCAACAGATCCAATAAATACATCATCACCATTATCAATATCAACATCAGGATCATCAACACCAACAACACCATCAACATCAGGATCATCAACACCAATAACAACACCAACAACCGGAGTTCCACCAAGTGGAGGATTTTCAAGAAAATCAACATTATCACAAAGAAGAGGATTGAAATTGGATATTAATTCATTAATGAATAATGGTGATAGCAAGGATAGTAATAGTAATAATAAACCATCAATGGGTAATAATAAACCAATAAATTTAAATATGCCACCACAAAGACCTGCACCATCAAAGTTTAGTTTACCACATGCCAATTCATTAGCACAACAAAGAGGCAATAACAATATGAATAAATTAAGACAAAATGCCGTACCACAAAGAGGTGCAGCTCCATCTGCTCAAGCAGCACCAGCACCACAACAAGCTCCACAATCATTAAATCTTAATCAAAATATGACCCCAGGTGGTATGTTTGCAAATTATTCGAAATATATTGATATTAAATCAGGATCATTAAATTTTAAGGGTAAAGCATCATTACATTCCAAAGGTATTGATTTTTCCAATGGATCATCATTTAGAATATCACATGATGATTTAGAATTTCAAGATGAATTAGGACGTGGTAATTATGGTATTGTTTCAAAAGTTTTACATAAACCAACAGGAATTATAATGGCAATGAAAGAAGTTCGATTAGAATTAGATGATTCAAAATTTAGACAAATTTTAATGGAATTAGAAGTTTTACATAATTGTTCAAATGATTGTATTGTTGAATTTTATGGTGCTTTTTTCGTTGAAGGAGCAGTTTATATGTGTATTGAATATATGCAAGCAGGATCATTGGATAGAATTTATTTTGATGGTATACCAGAACAAGAATTAGCATATATTACTAAAAGAGTAGTTACAGGATTACAAGTCTTGAAGGATAAACATAATATTATACATAGAGATGTTAAACCAACAAATATATTAGTTAATGAAATAGGTAAAGTTAAACTTTGTGATTTTGGAGTTTCAGGAAATTTAGTTGCATCATTAGCAAGAACAAATATTGGTTGTCAATCATATATGGCACCAGAAAGAATTAAATCTAATTCACCCGATGTAGCAACATATACTGTTGCAAGTGATGTTTGGTCATTAGGATTATCAATTTTAGAGATTGCAAATGGATGTTATCCATATCCACCTGAAACTTATGATAATATTTTTTCACAATTAAGTGCAATTGTAGATGGAGAGCCACCAAGTTTACCAAATGATAAGTTTTCAATAGAAGCCCAAGATTTTGTTAAGAAATGTCTTAATAAAAAAGCAGATTTAAGACCACATTATGCAGAATTATTAAATCATCCATGGATGTTAAAATATCCTGATGATTTAAAAGGACAAGAATTAATGTGTGAGTTAGTTAAGAAAAGACTTGAGTTACGTAAATTAAAGAAACAAATGGAAAAATTGGATCATAATGAAGATAGTAATAATAAAAAAATACCAGCGTTGCATAAAAGACAAATTGATTCAAGTATATAATTACGTAAATTTACTTAAGTTTTATTTATAACCTTTCTAATGGAGAAATACTATTTGTATTATTAGCTTCTTTTTCTTTGTTTTCATAGTATAATAATTTTTCTTGAAGTTGTAAAATTAATTTAGTAGCTAATTCAACAGTAGTTGCTTTTGAAGGTACGATAATTTCATTTTTCATAGATTGTGGAATTAAAGTTTCTAATTCTTGAATTGCAATATTCATTCTATTACGTCTACCTTGTTCTGCTAATTTATGATTGACTTTCTTGTCTGTTACTGAACTCACCGATGATCTTCTTCTTGATGTGGTGGAGGTTGTAGTTGGGGCAGCAGGTTGAGGTTGATCTTGTTGCTGTTGTTGCTGTTGTTGGATTTCATCATTGTGTTGTTTTAAGAAATTTAAATTTGTTGATGAAGAAGGTAAGATTACCGGTGAAGAAATTAATGAATTTTTATGATGATTTGGGTTGATTAATAAATTATCTTTATTGTTACTGATTGGTTTTAATAATGGAGTAGTATTAACTGATGATGAATTTGAATTTGAATTTGAATTTGAATTTGAATTTGAATTATTGTTTGTTGTTGAGTTTAATGGGATTTTAGACATTAAAGTAGCTGGTGTTACTGGATTTAATTGACTTTGATCTTGTTGTTGTAAGGATTGAATATTGTTGAATGCAGGTGGTGGCATTTCAATATTATTATTTGAGTTGCTGTTGTTATTATTATTATTATTATTTGAATTATTTGCAGCATCAGGTAACATATCAAATACATTTTGTTGTTGAACTTGTTGTTTATTCTTTGATGATGAACTATTATATTTTCTATGATAACTTGAATGTCTTGATATTATTACAGGTGATCTAGTACTGCTATTTGAGTTGTTATTACTCGAATTTAATTGTGGAGTATTTGATGGATTTGAAGGACTAAATATTGGTGTTGTAATTGGAGTTTTTGATCTTTTATAATTAGTTGATACTGATTGATTACTATTATTTGGAGATAAATTTGGTGATTGTGAAGAGTTTAATATGCTATTATTATTACTATTATTATTTGTTGTGTTGTTATTATTCATGGATGATAAATTTTCATTTGATGAAACTCTTTTTGTTCTCATTGTAGGTATACGTGATGAAGACATATAACCTAATGCAGGTGAAGTTAATGGAGAAAATTTATTTGAATTAATAGCTGAAGTTGATGATGATGTATTTATTGGATTAAGTTTATCAGAAGCCATTACAGCAGGTGAAATTAATGGAGTAAAAATTTCATTTGTATTAATAACAACAAGATTTTCATCAAGTATATTATCAAATTCATTATGTTGATAATTTTGATTTTTTAAATGGTTATCCAAATCATTTAAAAATCCATTAATTTCATTAGTTGTATCTATATCATTTTGGTTTAATGTATCTGAATGATGATGAAGGTTATCAAGATGATGATTCTGTTGGTGATCAACCATTGGTGAATCATCAGTAATTGGAGTAAGACCCGTACTTATTATATTATCAGAATTATGTTGTAGTATACTATTATTCGGTATTTGATTATGTTGTTGTTGTTGTTGTTGTTGTTGTTGATGTTGATGTTGATGTTGATGTTGATGTGGACTATTGTTGTTATTGTTGGGTATTTGATGATTTGAATCATCATTAATAAATTGATTTAAATTTGGTAATAAAGTAAAATTATTCCATAATTCTAAATTATCTAAATTAACCGAATTATCATGATGATTCATTAAGATATTATTATTATTATTATTATTATTATTATTATTTGATGGAGAAGATTGTGATTGTTGTTCTGAATTATCAGATAAATTAATCATCATTATAGTGCATAAATGAATAAAATAAATAAATAAGTAACCACAAAAAAAAAAAAAAAAAAAAAAAAAAAAAAAAAAAAAAAAAAAAAAAAAAAAAAAAAAAAAAAACCCCAAAAAAAAAAAAAAAAAAAAAAAAAAGCAAAAAAAAAAGTTGGTATTACGATATATTACTTTAAGTTGTGAATTAAAAAGAAAAAGAATGAATTAATCTAATAGGTTAGAAATTTGTGTATTGTAATATAATATAGTAATTAAAATAATAGAATGAATTGTATATAAAGTAAAGTAAAGTAAATATAAAAGAAGATCGCCGCACCACACAATTAAATTAAATCCGTCAAAAGTGAAAATGCCCACGTGGGATGAAATATGATTCATTGATTATGTGAGAACAGAGAATGGAAGGATTACGCGAGGGGTTAAGGGGGTGGGTGAGTTACGCACGTGACGAGTTACTGAATTTGTACTGTCGCACGTGATGTTAAAATAGATTTATTTAGTTATATGTATTTAGTCTACGTAACTAACTATATACCACTGAATTAGTCTCCCCACTAAATTTCCCCACTTTCTAAAGCTTTTTTATATGCAAATTCACTCTTGTAATGTAAATATGGTGGTTTATAAATTTGATTATTTAATAAATTATTAAAATCTCCATCTGGTATTTCTTTTGTTAATTTTAAATTTTTAAATACACATTTGTTTAATAATTTTTCGCCATTTCTACAATTTTTAAATTCCATATTATTTTGATTTAAACATTGATAATGCATTTCAAATTCTTTTAAACAATATGTATTTAAATCAAATAATAATTTACTTGAACATCTACTTACTCTTCTACCTTCTTTAAGACATTTAATTCTTGAATCATTCTCTCCATATTGTTCTTGACACATCATAAAATCATCGTTATAATCTTTACATCTTGCTTGTAAATAATAACTTGCTGAATATAATGGTCCTGTTGTTGCTCCAATTTCTTTAACATGGGGAATTGAATCTGGCAATTTGTCATTTTCAAATACATATTCTGTTTCTCTTAATTTATCTGTGACCGGATTATTAGCAACTGCTTCATATGAAGTACCTGTACTCATTTTGTTATAATTATTGAATTGGTTTAATCGTAATTAAAGAAGAAGAAGAACAAATAAAGTAAATCCTTTAAAGCGATTTAAAACTCCACTTTTGTTTTTCTAAAAAATAATTTTGATTTTAATTTATTTAGCGACGCGTCGATTAAATTTTAATTAAGGAAAGAAATTTTCTTCCAATAAATCAAAATATAAACAAGACAAGATCAACTCAACTAATCCTTTTATATATAAGGTAATATATAACACTTTAACTATCAATTAATCCAATGTTTGGTTCTACTAATACTCAGCAGGCTTCAACTGCTAATAAATTCTCTTTTCCTGGTACTACTTCAACTACTACAACCTCAACTCCTTCATTTGGGTTTGGTAATACAACAAGTACTCCAACAAATAATAATACATCAACTGGGTTTTCATTTGGTCAATCAAATAACAATACTACTGCACCAACCACTGGTACTACTACAGGTGGTTTATTCGGTAATAAATCAGCTGCAACTACAACACCAACTTCTAACCTTTTCAATTCATCAAATACAACTGCTACTTCGACTCTTGGTGGAGGTGGATTATTTGGTAATAAACCAGCTGCTCCAACTTCAAATCTTTTCAATTCATCAAATACCACATCTAATTTATTTAATAATAATAACAATACCACTAATACTACATCTAATTTATTTAATCAACAACAACAACAACAACAACAACCAGTACAACCATTACAACAACAACAACAAATACCTTCATCACAACCTGCATTTTCATGGTCTTCTCAACAACAACAAAACCCATTAACTCAAACAACAGCATTACCAACAACAACTCAACAACCCCAACCCCAACCCCAACCCCAACCCCAACAGAGTTATATTCCAACAATAAATGATCAATTAATTAAAATTCAAAATTCTTGGGATCCAAATTCTCAACAATGTAAAATGAATACATATTTTTATAATAAAATCCCATCAAATGAATTAATTTCAAATTATCAAAGACCACAAGATGAATTACCTCAAGATTGGGAAAAGGCAATGAGTAATCGTCCAACAAAATATAATTCAATTCCTGTAAAGGCAAAAGGTTTTGAAGATTTATTAAAAAGATCAAATACACAAATTGATCATATTAAACAATCAAGATTAATTTTAAATCAAATTAATGATAATTTAATTAAATTAAGTGAAATTCATGATTTAAATACAGTTTCAAGATTATTAAATTGTAAATTAAAACAAAAAAATTTATCCAAGAAATTATTAAATATTGCAATAATTTTAAGTATATTAAAATCAAAAGGTTATCCATTATCAAATGATGAAGAAAAATTAATTCAAGAATTAGAATTTTTAAATAAAAAAGTTGATAATCCAATTGGATTATCAAGATCAAATGAATTATGGGCAAGATTATCAAATTTAAGAGAAAAGGCAAAGAATTTATCAAAGAATTTAGAAAATTTAGATGAATTACATTCATTGACTAATGGAAATACAGAAGTTCCAGCTCAACAACAACAGAACAACAATACACAAGATATAACATTAGTTAAATTAGCAAACGTATTAAAGAAACAACAACAAGGAATTCAATATCTTTATGATTTAATTGAATCTGATAAAGAAACTTTAGAAAATTTATTAAAGTGAGAAAATTTTTTTTTTGTAAATTAATTAAGTGGGGTTACTTTTTTTATCTCATGATGATGACACATCTTTACCTATTATATAGACACTTCTTTCTTTTTATATAATTATAATTTTTTAATATAAACTGTAATACTATTATACATTAACCATGAGTGCATTAGAAAGAGAAATGAGGTCGATGTCCTTACAATCACCAAAGCCAAAATCTAAAAAAAGATCAGGTTCCAAAACCCCATCAAATTCATCATCAAGAGCAAGCAGTGCTTT
This sequence comes from Wenyingozyma suzukii, assembly GCA_030568155.1. Classification (NCBI taxonomy): domain Eukaryota; kingdom Fungi; phylum Ascomycota; class Pichiomycetes; order Pichiales; family Pichiaceae; genus Wenyingozyma; species Wenyingozyma suzukii. Next base: position 33,970 of record JAJLTK010000010.1, on the reverse strand, counting down.
TAACTCAGATACAGAAGATTCAGATTTTGAAAATGATAACAATGGACAAATCGATGAGTTTTTACAAGATTTGAATTTTAATAGAACTTTGGATTCTTTGATTTATGAGAAGATTATTAGTAATAATAATAACTCGAATAACAATAGTGATAATGAAAGTGCTTTATCATCTAGGTCTAATTCGAACAATGGTAATCAAATTGATGAAGAGGAGGGTAAGGAAGACAAGAAACCATCTGAGTCAAATGATATAACTTCGATCATTGATAAATTACATGATTTAAAATCAAATAAATCAAGCAGTGAACCAAGAGATTATTTATTCTTGAAGTTATTCAATCACTTAATTTCTTTAAATTTAAGTAAGTTAGAATATCAAGTCAATGAAATTGATTTGACATTTTTGATTTCATTAATTAAGTCATCTTCAATTACTTCTATTGAATTAATCATGGGGTTGAAAGTTGTCTTGAGTTATTACTTGTTGGATATCTATGAATTTTCTACGATTATAATCGATGAATTGTTTCCTTTTTTAATCAATAATATCATCACCGTGAAGGAAGACTCAGAAGAAGAGAATGAAATGGATGTAATGGTTAAATCAACATGTATTTCATCATACGTCTTGTTGAATTTGATCATTTATGATGGATCAGGGTGTTTGAACATTGAAGAAATTTCAAATTTATTACTTGAATTAAGTGAAGGATACTTAAACCAATCCATCAAGAACAAAACCCAACAATCATTACAAGATTTATTAATCAATTCAATCAATGGCATTGGAATAATCTTAACTTTGATTTATAAAAATAGAAAATTAACTGATTTCTTGAATGAGTATACTCAAGAGAATTTACCTAGGTATTTAACCTTTTTAGAAGATCAAGAAGTTCCTGTTAATATTCAGAAATCAGCAGGCAGATTGATTGCTCTTTGTTATGAATTATTTGATTACCATGATGATGATGAAGAAGGGGAAGAAGATGATGAGGAAGAAGAAGATTTTGATTTACCTTATTATGAACCAGATGAAATAATCACATTGTTCAATTCAATTATTCGTCAATCATCTAAGAAAATATCAAAAAAGGACAAGAAAGAATCAAGATCAGTAATGAGAGAATGTCTAAATACAATCGAAACATTCAATTCCAAATCCAAAAGAAAAGAACACTCAAAACAAATCTCATCTCCTATAGATAATAATCCAGATACATTAATTTTATCAAGGATTAAAATATCTAAAACTAGAACGTTCCCTATAACTTCATGGTTCACATACTTACGTATCATCCCATTGAAATGGATCTATGGTCAATGGTTTCAAAGTCAATTAGTTAATTCAAACAATAATGACTTGAATCTAAAAGAATTAATAATCAAACCTGAAAGATACTTGACTAATTCTCAATTGAAATACCTAACCAACAATTTAATCGACGATGAAGAAACCTCATACGGTGGCAACACCACAACAAAGAAAGATACATCAAAGGCTAAAACTATGATGTTTAATTCATTACGTTCACAAAAGGCAAGACAAGAATTTGGTGATGATGAAAATGAATAAACGCGATATCAAAAACAAAAAAAAAATATTATTATTAAGAAATGTAAATAAACTTAACTAACTATATTATTCTATATAATTTATTCAATAAATTTAACTACTATAAACGTAACTAACTATGGCAGCATCAGACGATAAAATACTAAATCAACCCGTTGTGATAGATAACGGATCAGGGATTATAAAAACAGGATTTGCAGGGGATGAAAAACCAAAGAGTATATTTTCAAATATAATAGGTCGACCAAAATACAAGAAAATAATGTCAACAGGTGAGCCTAGTACAACAACAACAACAACAACAACAACAACAGAACACATTCAATTAGACGAACAGTACATCGGTTCAAAAGCACAGTTGAATAGAGGTCTTTTGAAATTAAAGTACCCAATGGAACATGGAATAATTAAAAATTGGAATGACATGGAATTAATCTGGTCAAATATGTTACAAAATGAATTATTCATTCATCAAACAATCCAAGACCATCCTATCTTAATAACAGAATCAGCATTGAACCCAAGGGAAAACAGAGATAAATTAAGTTCAATTTGGTTTGAAGTATTTAATTGTCCTGCAATGTACTTAAGTATCCCATCGATTTTATCATTGTATTCATCAGGCAGGACCACTGGGATCGTATTGGATTCGGGAGATGGTGTTACTCAAGTGATACCGATATACAATGGGTTTGCAATAGACTCGTGTATTAAGAGGATAGATTTAGGTGGCAGGGATTTAACTTATGATTTATCATTAAGGTTAAGTAAATCGATTGGATTGAATTTATTTAATTCAAATGAGTTTGAAATTGTTAGAAATATGAAAGAGAGATGTTGTTTTATATCTAAGAATAAATTGAATGATAATTTTGAAAATGATTTGAGTTATTATTATAATACATATAAGAAAGAAAGCACAGAAAATACAAATAATGATAATGGAACAGGAGGAGGAGGAATAATAAAGTATAGATTACCTGATGGTAATTTAATCAGTATCGGTGAGAGAGAAAGATGTTCAACAGGTGAAATATTATTCAATCCAGAACTAATCGGTTTGGAATTTGATGGAGTTCATAATTTATTAATTAAAAGTATTTTAAAAACAGATATGGATTTAAGATCAGTTTTATATCAGAATATTATATTATCTGGAGGTAATACCACAATCCAAGGATTTGGTGATAGGTTATTAAATGAATTAAAGAATCATAATAATGAAATTAATGGCAAAAGTAATAATAATAAGTATAAAATATTTGCATCACCCGATAGGAAAATTAGTTGTTTTATTGGTGGTTCAATCTTAGCAAGTTTAAGTACTTTTAAAAAAATGTGGATTACAAAAGATGAATATCGTGAAAATCCAGATATTGTAAATATTAAATATTTATAAAAATGATTAATTAATTAATTTATATACAATAATATCTATCACCAAAATCACCTAAACCTGGTACAACGAATTTCTTTGGATCTAAACCTTTATCAATTGCACCTGTAATAATTTTAACTTTTGGATATTTTTCAGAAAATACAGCAATACCTTCAGGTGAAGCTAAAAGATTTAAAAATAAAATTCTATCTTGTGCAACACCTTTTTCTAATAAGACATCAACAGCCATTGCTGCAGAACCACCTGATGCTAACATTGGATCTAATAAAAATACATATCTTTCAGAAATATCTTCAGGTAATTTGACATAAAATAATTTGGGTAATGCAGTTTCTTCATCTCTTTGAATTAAAATCTTACCAATTCTAACAGATCTACAACATTCTCTTAAACCTTGTTCCATAGATTCACCAGCTCTAATAATTGAAACACCACAAATCTTACCTAAGAATTTTGATCCTTCATATTCAATTCCAGTTGGTGTGAAAATAGTATGTGGTTCAACAGGTAATTGATTCAAACCTTCTTCAACTAGAAGTCTGATAATTCTATCTGAATAAAATACAAAATCTCCACGTCTTGTTTGTTTATCACGAATGATACTATTTAATTAAGATTAAGTTAGTATTTTTTGAAGTTCTAAGGGGCCCATAGAAATTTTCTTTTTTGTTGTTGTTGTTGGAATACATACGTATAAAGACTTTTTAATTGATTAGTTTGATCTAATAAAACAACGTTATCTGGAGTACCTGACATAATGACTGATATATAAACGAATTAAATTAAAAAAAAGGGAAGAAAACAAGAGAAAGAAACGATATTTGCTGCTTTTTGTCTTGTGTCTCTTTCTTCCAATCTTTCTTATCGAAATTTTTTTTTCTTCTCTCGGACAATTCCCATTTTGAGTTTTCAATGGTTTTTTTCCTTTTTTTAATAAAGGGTTTTTAGTTTTATTATGTTTATAATAAGTTTATAATTATGATGTTTAGTATACACTTTAGTTATAATAATATTCTCTCTCTATTTACTTATTTACGTACTCTTCTCATTTAATCATTTCTCATCATCAGGTCCAATTACTGGTCCAAGATCAATGCCTAATATTTGATTATTAGAATACCTATTCTTTGATAATACAGGAATTGATGAAGATGATGAAGATGAATTTGATGATGATCCAACACTCTTAAAGAACGAATTATTTAAATTTTTAAAATTATTTAATTTTCTTCTTTTAGCTTGTGCCATTGGTGATCCTGAACCTGAATTTATAATTCTATATGATTCTTCATCTTCATCTTCAATATCATCATCTTCATTATCAATATCAAGTTTATTATTATTATTGTTATTATTACTTGACATTATACCATTAATACTATTCATATTCATATTTATTGTCTTTGATGCAGTTGGTGATGTATAAAAATCATCAAGGTATCCTGGTGAATTCCAAAATTTCTTAGATACTGAACCTGATTTAATTGATGATGGTGATCTTAATGTTATATTAATTGGTGTTCTAAATTTAAATTGATGATTTGTATTAGTTGTTGGTATTGGTAATTGATTTGAATTAAATGATGATAAAGATGATGTATTAAAACTTGATGTCTTTGGTGTTGTTGAAACTGAATTAACTAATGATGGAAGTGCTGTAGATGCTAATTGTTGTTGTTGTTGTTGATGCGATTGTTGTTGTTGTTGCGATGATGATGATGAAAATGCTGAATTATTATATGCTGATGATGTTTGAAGTTGTCTATGTGGTAAAGTCGATGCTGATTGTTGTTGTTGTTGGCGATTAAATTGTGATTGTAAAATTTGCGATTGTTGATTATGATGTGGTTGTAATGTCCTTGGTGTAATAGGTTCTAATAATGATAAAGGACCTGGACCATTATCTTCAGTTTTAACTGGTGATAAATCAAATGTAGATCTACTACTAAATGATGATGTAAATTCAATATTCTTTCCACCAAACATTAATCCTCCTGGTGATTCTTGCATTGATAATAATGTAAATGAATTTGGTGTTAACATAAATCTTTGTAAATCAGTTGCACCAGTTCTATTAATTATTGGTGTTGCCATTAATTCATTATTATTGTTATTGTAATTATTATTTTCTTCATTACTTTTAAATACAACTCTTTCACCACTTGCAGACGCTGTCCATGATGATGTTGGTGCATGTAAATTAGGGATAGCTCCTAATTGTCCATCACCTGTTGTTGCTGAATTTATAGATGAACTTTTCATTGGTAATAATGAACCTAATGGTGGTAAATTTTCCTTTTTGTTATCTAAAGAATTATTTCTATTATGATGATTATGATTATGATTTAATCCAATTGTAGTATTAGCTCTATTCAATAGAGGTGCACTTTCAAGCTGATTATTAGTCTTTGTACTCGTATTTAAAGAATTGAATTTCTTTGCAGAAATCGGATGATTATTCTTTGGAATTCCATTATCATGTTTCATTTTTAAAAATTGATATTCAAATCCATCAACAATTTTCCAAAAATGACCTTTACCATCTTTATATCTTTCAGTTTTAGTAAATGATTTATTTAATGATAAATTATGTCTAATAGAATTTTGCCAACCAACTTCACCTTTTCTATAATATTTAAAAGTATCTGAAATCCAACTATAAATTTGAGCTAAAGTTAATTTTCTTTCTTCAGATCTTAAAATTGCCATACCAATTAAACTTGCATATGAATAAGGAGGTTTTTCATCTGATTCAAATACAATCTCAGGTAATTCATGGGGTAATGGAATATAAATATCTTGTGGACCTTTTGTTCTTTTATTCTTCTTATTAGTAGAATTATTATTAGCAGTAGCAGTAGATAAATTTGATTTATTAGAATTAAATTTTGGAGGTAATGGAACATTACCAGTTAATTTAGTACCATTCTTTTTGTTATTATTAAATTCACGATAATCTTCATCGTTATCGTTATCATTATCATCATCATCTTCTTCATCTTGTTCATCATCATCATTTGAAATCATAGGAATTTGAGGGGATGAAAACTCAGGTGATAATAAATTATTAGTAATTGCTTTCGAATTAATAGTTGTATTTAAATTTGAATTATTAATTTTATTATTTAAATTTAAATCTAAATCTAAATCTAAATCTCCCATACCATTTCTTAAAACGGAATGAGGAGGAGTTTTAATTTCATTTGATGAAATCATATTTGATTGTTTGGAAAACTTTGGAGATGTAGTATGAATAGGAGATGGTAATAAAGATTCAGATACCATTTCTTTATTATTTATTATTGTAATAGGATAATGATAGTTAATCTTGATCTCTATAGATATTTAATCTTCTAAGGGGGGGAGTGCTCTTTTTTCTTTCTTCCTTTATTAAGACGTGTCAGTTTTTTGCTAATATTTTTCTAATTTGAATTGAATAAAAATAATCTTATTGAACGAATTTAGATATATATATAGAATTTATATTTGTAAGATGAAATGTGAAAGGTGTATAATATAAGAGAATAGAAAAAGAATTAAAAAAAAAAAGAAAGAAAAGAAAGGAAACAGGGGTTTATTTCTTAGTATTATAAAATTTTTAGAAAAAGGAGAAGAGACTTTAACGTGATTTCAAATGAAATGAAATGAAACGCCACAAATACACACAGCGCGCGTTTCCTGTTTTATTTCCTAAAGGGGAAGGTGCGCGGTGGGAGGTGTGCGTTCTTTGTCTTTTACAACTGAGGTATTGTTGTACTTATTTTAGTTATTAATTATTATTAATGATTATTATTATTATATAGTTCGTTATTATTATTATTATTATTATTAATTAATTAATTAATTAAATTAATGAGTTTTTTTAAAGAAATTACTAATCTTTCTTGTTTCTTTACCTGTTGAACCTGATGTATTTGGTGATGAAGTCATTGAAAGATTTAATTCACTATTATTAGTTGATTGATTACTTAAATTGATATTAGATATACCTTCACCTAAGATACCTGCAACAGTTGGTGCATGTCCCATCGTGATACTACTAGTACCTCTGATATCATTTGATCCAGTTCTACGAATTTTATCAAATGTATTGTTTTCAATATGCGATTTTTGAATATTACTTGAATTGACTTTTTGTAACTTATTCAATTCATTTGTTGATGCTGATGTTGATAAATTATTATTAGTAGTATTATTAATTCTTTTGTTTTTTTCTTTTAATAATTTTTGAAAATTTCTTGTTTGTGATTTTAATTGAAGTGCCATTTCTTTGGCATTTAAAGCACGTAACATTAATTTCATATCTGTATCTAATGCACCTGCTTCAACTAATAAATCAACAATTGTATCTGAACATGGTGGTGAATCTGGTAAACTTAATTCTTTAAATGTTGGCCATCTTTTATTTGTATCTTTTCTTTCAGTACGTTTTTGTTCTCTCTTTGGTGCAGGATTTGTAGTTGCGACTTTTGGATCTGGAATAATTGGTTTTAATATATCTTGAGATTCTGTACCTTCATTTCCAAGATCATTTTCATCTGAATGACTACTATTTGATTCATAAACTGTTGGATTAACAGCTGCAAGTGTATCTTTCATATGATTATTTTCACCAGAATCATTTTGTTCATCACTACTATCACCACCTGTTTCAATTAAACTTTGTGAAAGATGACTTCTTGGTGCAGGTGTTGATGGTGTATGAATTGCACTTGTACTTGCTTTTGAACCTCTACGACTACTTCTACTTGATCTTGTTGAATGATTTTTTTGAAAATAATCTTCAGAATCCATTGAACCAAATGTTGCAACACTATTTCTAATATGTTGTGGAAGTGGTACACTTGATTTACGACGTCCATCTGAATCAGTATAAGTTGAAATTGAACTACCATGATGGAAACTATGTGATTCTTCAGAAAATGAACCCATCGAACGAGCAGCTTTACTTGCTCTTTTTAATAAAGTTAAATCAAGTTGACCATCATCAACTTTTGTTAAATATGAAGTATATTCATCAATTGCACTAATTCCAAAACTATTTCCAATATCTTTATCTAACATAAATGAAAGATCACTTGTAATAATATCAAATTTTAATTGATTTGCTAATTTAACTAATTCAGTTTCCTTTTTAGCTAAAATTTCATAAAAAATTTCAGAAATTAGATCATATAATAATGGAATTTCATAAAATTTAGACATCATAAATACTTCAATAGCAGTTGGTACAACTCTCCAATTACTACCAACTTGACCTGTATATAAAAATTCAGAAAATGCTTTAACCGTTGTAGTAGAAAATGGTAAACATAATGAACGTGGAATATATTTTGGATCTAATTTTAAATCTGAAGGGAATATATCTTTTTCAAAAGATTTTGGATCAATATGTTGAGAAGTATCAGAATCTTCAGTTTTTTCAGAAGTTGGTGTAGCAGTTGTTGTTGTTGTTGTTGTATTTGGCGATGATTGTGATTTTGGTATATTATAACTCGATGAAGTTGGTGAATGATGTTCTGAATTAGCTCTATTAAAATGTGGTGGTAATACAGGTGGCATTCCAACAGGAAGCGGAGGTTGAGCAGGTAAAGACTTTAATGATAATGTAGTAGTTACTGATGATACAGTGGAATCCACTGGTTGTACCACTGGTGAAGTACCAAGTTTTGAATTTATTTGAGCGGAAGGTGAGACTGACATAGACATTTGATTAAATTTAGGTGGTGTCACTGAAAATTCTGAACTAGAAGATGAAACAATTGAACCACTTCTTAATAATGAACCACGTCTTGATTGATTATTATTTCCAAAATTTGGATTATTGAAAAAAGTTGTCGGTAAAGCGGAATTGTTTCTTGAATTTGTTAAACTTAAAGCTGAAGGAACTGAACCTCTTCTTGAAGAAGAAATAGTTGGTGATAAGAAACCTGTAGAACCTTTTCTTGAATTAGAAACTGCAACTGAATAATTACTAACAGTACTTCCCTTTCTAACGGCTAATATTTGTTGTTGAGGAGCAATTGCTAATGGAGGAGAAGGTGATGGAACTTTTGTTAATGGTTCACTTGTATTATCTTGAAAAGGTAATCTAAATTGTGGTTGTGAAGATTCTGTAGATATTCTAGGAGAACTTGAATTAGATGATAATGAATCAGCACCATGTTTTGAAGATCTATTAGATGGAGATGGTGAACCATCTTTTTGATTATTTGAATTTTCCATTTCTAAAGAATTTACATTATTAGTCTTTGCCATTTCTCTTTCAACAATTGCCCTTGCATATGCTTTTGATAATAATCTATCAAAGCATGGACCCCATCTTTTTCTACATAAATTCATTGAACTTGGAATTATATCACCTTCACTACTAACAAATTCAAAATCTGATATTGAAGATTTTCTTTCAAATGCATCTTTACCTAATGCAACAGCATAAGGTGGGAAAACAGCGGTAACTGGTGTTATACTAACAGTTGGTACAATATAATGAGAATATGCAGCAAAACTTGTTGAAGCTTTTTTAGCTTTCGAAGAGAAAACAATTGAAGATCTTGGAGTTTTAGATTCATTAAGTTCTTCATCAGTTTCTTCAAGAATTGTTTTTTCTATTTCTTCACGATTATCATAATCTTTATCATCATCATTATTATCTTTTTTATCTTTTTCATTTTTATTTGAAGATGTACTAGTAAGTGCTGAACCTAATGCATTTGTAAAAGGTAATGAAACTGAAAGATATAAATTAAAAAATTGAACACTTGGAGGAGTTAAAGAAGTTTCATTATTACCTAATAAAATAATTTTATGATGAGAACTCCATACAAAACCTTTACAAAATCTATGTGACCAAGTTGAATGTTGACAAAAAGCTTGAATTCTTGACCATTTTAAAGTTGGTCTATTAAATATAAACATTGAAATATTTAAATCACCTGGTAAAAAACCTGTAACAATTATATTATTACCAAAATAACCAGAAGAAGGAAAATTTAATTCAAATGGAATATTTCTTGAATCTCTAATACTTTTTTGTTGTTTACTTGAACGTGCTCTAAAACCTTTTGAATTTGGAGTTAATGGATATAAAATCAATGGTTGTTGTTTTGAACTTGGAGGAGTTTTTAAATATGCAAGTATAGATTTTCCTGCTAATTTAACTGTATCACTATCAACTGGAGGTAATAATAAAGCAGTATTATTTGTTTCATTAAATCCAAGACCTAATTTATCATCCATAGATCCTGTTTCTTGAAATCTATGAGATAAACCTAGAAAAGTTTGATCAACTAAATCAAAAATATTTGAATTATAAATTAAAGAATCATCACGTTCTCTACCACCTAATATTAAAAACCCATAATGAAGTGGTCTACCAACAAATTCTAAATTTGGTAAAAATAATAATTTATGATCAAATCTATGACATTTTTCAGGATTTACTGTAGCTAAACAAAACCATTTTTGATCAAATAAATCAAATCTCCAACCATCATTAACAACTTCTAATTTTCTTTTTTCATTATTCCAAACCATACCACCATGGATATATAAATAACTATCATAAACAGACATTGCATGAAATAATCTTGGTGATGGAGCAATTTTACTTTTATCCTTAAGATGAGTCCAACTTCTTTCAATTAAATTTAAAGAAAATACTTCATTTGAAATATAATCATTAAAATTTACAGTATTAATATCTAAACCAAGTGATTTTGCTTTTTCAAATAATTGTTCTTGAACAGCAGATAAAGTAACACAATCAGATAATTCTAAAGGAATAGTAAGACCTCCATATGCCATAATTCTTGATTGAACAATCATCCATGATGCACCGGTTCTAACATCTAATTTCATTCTAGCATCATCAGACTCAACATTGGGCATTTCCAAAGTATAGCACTTACTTGAAGAAGGATCTAAAGGAGCCATTCTGAGTAGTTTTTTAGAGAGCTATAAATTGAAATATATGATTCTAGAGATAGAATAAAAGAAGGGCACTCTTTAATTTAAACCTTGTTGTATGGTAAATAGATAGATTGAAACAGATTGATTATATAAATAAACACAAAAAGACTCCCTGTTCATAATCCCCCATAATCAGCATAGATTCAAAATAAATACCCGTCTTTGCTTTTGCTTCTTTTTTTCTCCTTTTTTTATTGTGTGTTTAATCCCATTTTTGGAGGTATTTTTTAAGGGATGGCCAGGAGTGAGAGGTCGATCGGCGCTATCGGCGCGTCGATAATTGATTCCCATTTTAAAAGGGAAAATTTTGTTGGTGAGTGGAAAATGAACAATCAGAACAAAGAAATTGAACAGATGATGATGATTATATAAAGAAGATAATTTATAACTGTTATATATCGTTAATACAACTACTATAAAACTTCTAGACTACAACTACTAAAATGGTATGTTATATTTGATTAATTTATTTATTTTTTTGTTTTACAATTTAATTTATACTAACTCCTCTCCTTTCTATTAATAGTTACCGTTATATTTATTAACTTCCCTTAAGGGTCAAAAAATAATGATTGAATTAAAAAGTGGTGAAACAATCAATGGTAAATTAGTTGATTGTGACTTCAGAATGAATTTAACTTTATCCGACGTAACAAGAATGGAAAGAACTGGTTCAAATGCAATTCATTCAAATGAAATATATGTTCGTGGTTTACAAATTAAATTTGTTAAAATGAGTAATGAAATTATAGATAATTATAAAGAACAACAACAACATCAACAGCAGCATCATGGTGATAACAGAAAAGATGGTAGAAGAGATAACAGAAGATTTAATAATGATAATAGAAATAACAACCAAAGAGGTCAATTTAATCAAAGAAATAATAATAATTATAGACAAAGAAATAATAATTATCAAAAAAATAACAATAATAATAATCAACAACAACAACAAACACAACAAGATAGACAAAACTTTCAAAATCCAACCCCAGTTGTAGCTGAAAATTAAATTACTTTTGATTATTTATAAATAACTATCGTTTCTTTAATTTATGTACATTATTCATTAATTTATGAACTATCATATTAAACTTGAGTAAAATAATAGTATATAGTATACCTAACACTTTCGATATTGTAATTTTGAATTATTAAATAAGAAAATCCCTTGTCTTGTTTATAAAAGTCTTAAAAGCTGATTACACAGATAAATTTTACGTTCTATTATTACTATTGGTAATACATTATTATTACTTTCTTTATACACTGAATCTATCTAATTTATTATATCTATTTACTGTGGTTGTTGTCTTTGCTGTTGTTGTTGTTGCTGCTGTTGTTGCATTTGTTGTTGTCTTTGTTTATTGAATCCTGAAAATTCTTCAGAATTTCCATCAGTTGATAACCATGCTGCTTGAGAACTAATATCTCTCCATAATTGTGTATCTTCGGGTGCAGATCCAAGTACATTTTCAAATTCATCAACATCTTCTAATGATTGAGTAGCTAATAATGAAGGTGAAAAAAATTGACTTGGTGATTGTTGTTGTGTATGTTGTTGATCCATTGGCATAAAATATTGTTGAGTTAATGAATTTGGTTGAGATTGCATTTGTGGTTGACCAGCTTCAACATCCATTGGAAGATAGTCACTTGAACTACTATTACCATAATCAATATCATCACCTGAATAACCACCAAAATCAAAATCTCTTAAATTATCTGGTGTAATAAATGATCCCATAAAAGTACTTGGATAACTTGGGTAACTTGGATAATTTGAATAACGTGGTTGAATAGGTGGTTGTTGTTGTAACAATTGTTGTTGTTGCAATAACTGTTGTGGTTGTTGTTGTAACTGTTGTTGTTGTTGATGATTTTGTAATTGATCCATATAATATTTTGAATAAGCATCTTGTTGTTGAAATCTTGAAATACTGCTTGTTTCTTCTTCAATCTTTCTCTTTTTAAATTCACTAGTAAGACTTGCAGATGTAGTTGTAATACTTTTCTTTGGTTCAACTGTTTTATAACCATCTTCATCACGTACTTTAGTAATACCACCTGAAACACTTGTATCTTTAGCTTTATTATCATTAATATGAAATGTTGGTGGATATAAATTATCTGAATGTTTTTTAATTAATTCAGTCATAAATCCAGAGAAATTTAATATAACTAATAATTTTAATAATTGTTCTCTTCTTAAAGCAGCTGGATGATTACCTAAATTTCTCATCTTAGTAAACATCATTAAAGCATGATCAATATGACCTGTTGTTGCTTCATGAACACCAAAAGTTGCATTAAATAAAATTAATGTTGCTGTAGATATAAATAAATATTCTCTATCCATATAACCAAATAATGCAACCATATTTTCTGGCATTAATGCCCATAATGATCTAATTGAATTAATTGATGCTTGAAATGATGCATTTAATAATGTTAATACTAATGGTGAATACTCACTTAAATCTAAAAATTCATTCTTGTGTGGATTATCTGATTTTAATTGTAATAATGTAAAATGAAATAATAATGGTCTAACAGCTAAATTAATACCATGAAAATATTCTGTCATCATATTTACTACTAATCTTGAAATTTTGATTTCTTGTTGTTGGAAATCAACACTAACATATTCAGGTAATGTCTTTTTCCATTTTAATAAACTAACCACCAATTCATGAACAATAGGTAAAATATTATCAGTTGGTTGTTTTGTATATAATTTTCTTAATATATCAGCATTAATTTTAGTAATTCTAACACAATTTTTAATAAATTCAGCTTCTGGAAAAATATAATTTTCACATCCTCTTGGTGCACGAGACATATCAAAATCTTCTGGTAATTCACTTGAAATATCTTCATCTGTTAAACTTAATGGTAAACCTGCTTTAGATGCTAACATTCTATCATACATATATACAGTCCACCATAAACGTCTCCTGTGTTCTAATTCATATCTATTTAATGATTCTTTACCAACATCAACATGAAATCCTAACATTAATGAAGCTCTTAATGCAATACCAAAATAAAAATATGAAGCAACAGTACAATCAGCAACTTGTAAATAAAATGCATAAAGTAATAAAACTTCAATACCACCTTCTCTTGCACAATTATCAATAGCACCACTTGAAAATAATCCTGTAAATAAATCACTTGCTTCATTGAAAAAACTTGATCCTGGTAATTTTGTACTTTGTCTATTATTTCCATTATGATTCTTTTGTTTATCTTTAGCAGATTTCTTACCTCTGGTATTACCTGCACCACCCCCTTTTGTATTGATTTTAAATCCATTTAAATTGTTTGCTGTACCAAGATACATTTCACCAACGGCAAAAATCAACAATAATTTACAAAAAAATATAGTTTCTAAAATAGATTCATTTTCTACAGTTGGTGAATCAGATTCAACACCATAATCTGGTTTAAATACATCATCATTAAAAATACGTCTAAGATTTTCCTTGACAATACCCTCATTGAAAAAATAAAAACAACCATCATTATATGATATAAACGTGTCCACTAATAACATTGCATAACTATAACTTGGTAATGTAAAATTAATATGCATACCTGGACGAGATTTAGTCTTACCTAACATAATTCTATAAGCATTACCTTCTCTTTCTAATACAGTTTCACCACTTAAATCCGGTGAACCTTTACCTCTTTCACCGGGAGGATCTTGAGAAGGGACACCAATATCCAATGATTTTTTAGGTTCTTGTAAGAACACATCATCATTAGAAATAGGTTGATTATTTGGATTAACAATTTTACTTATTTCTAAACCAAATAAAGTCATAGAAGATGCACCTAAATAAAAAGATTCACCAGTTCTTGAATGTATCATTCTACCGTATTTATCCACAAATGGAGGAATTATTTCATTTCCTGAATTTGTCTTTTGAATACTAACATTTTCATCAGTATTTGTTAAAAAGCTACTTGATTTAGATGAAGCAGGAACATTAGAAACTAAAAAAGATAGACCTTTTTTATCCGTATCTAAAGTATTAAGTTGATCATCATAATCTATATCTTCTTGTAATTCATTTGAAGTAGTAGTATTATTACCTGATTTTTTAGCAGAATTTCTTAGAGTAGCATTTTCAATCTTTAATTTTGATATTTCATTGTGTAATTTATTTAAATATTTCATAGAAATAACAATTTTTTTATCAGCTTCAATATATTCACAGGTATGATTACCAGCAAGACATCTACTACACGGTGGACCTGATCCATCACATTTCACATGTTTGCTACGACATTTAGCACAGGCAACGTTGGATCTCTTTCTTCCGGACTCACCTTCATTGTTCAAGATCGAGTCAAAGATCTCTGGTTCTCCCTTCATATTGATGATACTGGAGTGTCAGTTTCCCTTTATGATCACTAAAAATGTTCGGAATAACCGAGTGTATACACTTAATTGAATAACTATTCCCCAGAAACAAAAAATATAGGGTAGCCAACTCCTTGATTTTTCATAGATCTGACTTTTGTTTTTTTAGTCAAATAAAATCTCACGGCTTAATAATTTTTTTTGGTGTGATTTCTATTGTTGGGAATTTTAGTGTTTTTCACTTATTATAAATTGCTATTGCTATTTTTGTTTTTAATTTTACTTTTAATTTTTTAAAAAAGAGAAAAGTGATTATTATTCAAATAAGAAATACTTAGAAAAAAGAAACACAATTAAATAATAAAGGGAAAAAACTAAATAAGGGGAAGAGAGGGACACAAACAAAAAAATATATATAAATTAAATAATCAATAAAAATTAATTTAATTAGATAGTTAAAAAAAGAGATATAAAAAGAGACTGAAAGAAAAAAATTCTTAAAGAAATTAAGCAGAAGCTTCTTCAGAACCCTTGTTTTTGTATTCTTCGTAAGCACTTAAAGCTTCGTCGAATTGAGTCTTGAATAATTCTGGATCATCTAATAAAGCTAAGATTTGTTGGTTATCCATATCCAATAACATACCAGTGATTTTACCAGCAGCTTCAGTAGAATCAGCCTTACCAGTAGCAACAATCTTGGAGTATAATTCATCACCTAACATTCTCTTTTGTTGTTCAGGTGGGAATTGAGGTAAGATAGAAGCTAAAGAACCATCTTTACTCTTTTGTTGATGAGGAACTTGTTGTAAATGTTGTTGTTGTTGTTGTTGAGGTCTGTTTTGGTATTGACGTTGGTTCATTCTACCGTTACCTTGGAAATCATTGAAAACTGGTGGCATGTAGATTGGCATAGCTTGACCGTTTGGACCAACTCTGTATTGTGGAGCACCAACTGGAACTTGACCTGGTCTTGGCATACCTTGTTGCATCATCATTTGAGGACCTGGGGCACCAGCAAATGGTGGAGCACCTGGACCACCTCTACCTTGTAAGAAAGGACCGTTTTGACCGTAAAACATTTGTGGAGCATATTGGTTCATACCACCTTGTGCAGTTTGTTGTAATCTCATTTGGTTTCTAACTTGCATTTGTTGAGATAATTGGTTGTGTCTAACTTCTTTTCTTTGAGCTAAAGCAACGTATAATGGCTTACCAGCAACAATTCTTTGGTTCATGTCAGCAATAGCCTTGGTAGCTTCTTCTGGAGTGGTATAACAAACAAAACCAAAACCTCTTGATTTACCAGCTTCATCTAACATGATCTTAGCAGAAGAAATGGTACCGAATGGAGCGAATTCTTCTTGTAATTTAGCATCATCAATGGAGTCATCAATGTTCTTAATGAATAAGTTAACACCTTGGTATTTGAATAATTTTTCTTGACGAGCGGTTTCGTATTGGTTCTTTAATTCTTCATTTCTTTCTTTCTTCTTTTGAGCACGACCAACGAAAACTTGTTTACCTTCAATTTCAGTTTCGTTTAATTCTTCAACGGCCTTAGCAGCATCATCATGAGATTCAAAGTTAACAAAACCAAAACCTTTAGATTTACCTTCAGCATCTTTCTTAAGGAAAACAGAGGTAATAGTACCGAATTTGGAGAAAAATTCTTTTAATTTTTCTTCATCCCATTCTAATGGGAAGTTGTTAGCATAAACGTTGGTGAAGTTGGTCTTGAATTCTTCTTGTTTAGAAGCTAAAACCTTTCTTGGTAAATGAGGACCAACGAAAACTTCAAGATCGTTCAATAACATACCGTTAACGGTTTCAATAGCAGCTTGAGCAGCTTCAGCGGTATCATAATGAACGTAACCGAAACCTCTTGAGTTACCGAATTCATCAGTAGCAATCTTACAAGATAAGATGTTACCGAAAGAAGAGAAAGTATCGTGTAAAGTCTTGTTATCAATTTCTGGATGTAAGTTCTTGATAAAGATGTTACCGGCACCGTTCTTTCTGGCAGATGGGTTTCTTTCAGACCACATGATTCTACATGGAACACCTTTAATTGGGGTGTAGTTTAATTGTTCTAAAGCCTTTTCACCATCAGCACGGTTTTGGTAGTTAACGTAAGCGTAACGTAAAGAAGCCTTGGTGATAGAGTCACGACAGACACGGATTGATAAAACAACACCAATTTGAGAAAAGAATTCGAATAAATCAGATTCAGTAACAGATGGGTCTAAATCACCAACGTATAAAGAAACTAAAGCTTCAGATGAAGATTCAGAAGATTCTTCGGTAGATTCAGCTGGAGTAGAAGCTGGAGCTTGAGCTGGAGCTGATTCATTAACTGATAAGTTGGTAACACCTTCGGTGAGTTGATTAACATCGGCAGAAGACATTTTGAATTTTTTGGTTTTTTTAAATTTTTTTAATTATTGAGCCCTTAATTTAATAGATTTAGTTTTTTTGTTTTTCCTTTAAAAAAAATAATATTATAATATCTTATATGATTGTGATCTTTTCAAAAATAAATCTTGAATAAAAAATAATCAAATTTTCCTTATAAAATTTTCTAACTTTTTTTTAAATTTTTTTTAAATTTTTTTAATTTTTATAACTTTTTTATAATATAAGATCTTTATATAAGATTAAGAAGAATAATCAGATACAAGAATGATAGAAAAAGGTTATATGTAAAAGTGGGTGGTTTGACAACTGGGGAACGAAGAAAGACTTTTGAAATATATATATTAAGTGATTCAATTTTGCAATTTTTTTTTTTCTTTAAATTTTTTTTTGTGAGAATTTTTGACTTTTCTTTGCTTTTTTTCCAGTGCTCTTTCTTTGTATGTGAATGTGAGGCAAATGGAGACATTTCAGCGCGTGGGCAATCCTGATTAGGCAATTTGAGGCCGTTGGGTAAATGGCAGAATTGTTTGTGTGAGTCGATCGTCCCGTGTCGGCAGAGCCCGAGATCACGTGGTTTTATATTAGGTGTAAGGTGTGATATTTGTCTCTCTGATCATGTAATCATCATCTTATGACACTTGATAATTGTTGTATACATTTTTTGTACATACATCTTTGTATTTTCTGTATTTACCTTATTTCTTATTTTAATTTTTACAGAATATTATTATTATTTGATTAAGCCACATGTATTATTACTTTGTGTATAATTCTGGAACTGCTTTTTAAAATACTTTTTATAAGTTGCTAATTTTCAAAATTAGAAATATTAGAATTTAAAATAAAATGTTTCAATATGTAGACTATTTTTTTCTTTTTTTTAAAAAAATAAGAGTTTAATTAGGGGGTTTAAACATATATTAGGGTTTTATACAAATGAAATTGACAAATTTAGCAACTTTTACGATTACTTTATTTTTTTCAATTATAAATTGTATTCCAATTATTGAGAATAATAATCATAACAATACATTAATTGAAGTAAATGCATTTACTAAAAAACCAAAATTTAATGCATTTACATTAAATAACGAAGATTTTTTAAATGATTTAAAAACAGCAGCAAGTTATTCATCAATTGCGTATTGTTTATCCAATAAAAATTTAAAGCCTGGTAAATTAAATAATTCATGTGTTTCTCAATTTTGTTCACTTACTGATAATAATATTAAAATTGAAAATATATTTACTGGATCAATAAGTGGGTTAATTATGACTAATTTTGATACTAAAGAAATTATTCTTGCTTTTAAAGGTACAACAAAGACAAAAGAATGGGCAATTGATTTAACTTATAATAGAATTCCATATATTCCATATGTTGTTTCAAATAATAAAAATAAGCGTGGTTTTAATTGTGATAATTGTTTTGTTCATTCAGGTTTTCAAAATTCTTTAAATATCTTTATTAAAAAAGGGTTACCAGAAATAATGAAATTATCTAAAAAATATCCAGATTTTACATTACTTGTAACAGGACATTCATTAGGTGGTGCATTATCTGTTTTAGGATCAACTGAATTATATTTAATGGGTTTAAATCCAAGAGTTATTTCATTAGCTGGTCCAAAAGTTTCTGATCATAATTTTGCAAA
Source organism: Wenyingozyma suzukii (assembly GCA_030568155.1). Classification (NCBI taxonomy): domain Eukaryota; kingdom Fungi; phylum Ascomycota; class Pichiomycetes; order Pichiales; family Pichiaceae; genus Wenyingozyma; species Wenyingozyma suzukii. The sequence goes on along the minus strand of JAJLTK010000010.1, from coordinate 14,576 downwards.
TTGGTTAGATGATATTTTTCAATCTGATTCGTTATTAGAACAGTTATCAAATCAATCATTATCAAATACTCCTCCAAATCGTTATATTAGAGTTACTCATACTGATGATATTGTTCCATTTGTACCATTTGAAACAATGGGATTTGCACATTCTGGAATTGAAATTGAAATTTCACAACCAAACAATGATAATAATAACTTACCTGATTCATTAGCATTTTTAGATTTATTAGTTTATGGTAAATATAATGCACAAAGAGAATTAAATTTAATTGAAAAATCATTTAAATATGATACAAATTCATTTACTGAAGAAAATTTTAGAAAACTTATTTATCAAAATCCAATAATTGATGCTCACTTAAATTATTTTATACCAATTTCAACATGTCAATATTCTTAAAAATTTTTTGATATTATTATTAAACAGTATACTAATAAAACACAGATATATAAATAACTAATTAACTAACTAATTTTATAATTTAATTTATTTATTCTTCTTTTTTAACCTTTTGAGTTTGAGCTTGAATAATTCTAACATACATACCCATAAGATTTTCAGTACTAACATCATCTTTTGGCCATGATCTTTTAGCAACATTCCATAATTGTTTTTTTAATTTTTCAGATTTTTTATTACTTGAAATTTGATCAATTTGTTTACCAATTTTAATTAATGCTGATTTTAATTTAACAACCCATTCTTTCTTATCCATTCCATGACCTTTAGTTTCCCAAATCTTTAAATATTTATCAACAGGTTTTAACATTTCTTTAAATTCATTATTATCATTACTATCATTACCATTTGCATTATTAGCTTCTTTGGATAATGAAGTCTTTGGTTTTCTTTCACGTTTTTTCTTTTGTATAACACCATCAGTATCAGGAGTTTGAGATCTTGAACCATTATTATTATTATTATTACCATTTTCTTTTCTACCTCTTGAACTTGGAGTTGAATTACCATTTGATCCAGTACCATTACTATTATCATCATCATCTTTACCTTTAATAAAACCTAAAAGATAATCAGTTCTTCTAACAAGATGAACAGCAGTTGGTGTTCTTTTATTAAATTTTTCTTTTTCTTCTTTAGTTGCAGAAACTGGTGCAGATTCTAAAAACATCATATTTTGTAATTTTAAAATTGGATCATCACGAATTTGTAACCATGAACCATAACCAAATTTATAAACACCAATTAATAACATAGTATCTTCTCTTTCAGTCCAATTACATGACCATGCATGAACAGGTTTTGGAGGTCTATTAAATTTAAATTTCATTGGATCATCTTTTGGAATAACTGAATTTAATACCTTTAAATCTTCAGGTCTTGTAATTAATTGTTCAGCATTTAAATTCTTAACACCTTTATATTCAAATAATATAGCTTTCTTTTCTCTTCTCTTTGATAAATATAAATTCATCTTTGGAGTTTTATGTGCTGGTTCACCTTCTTTTAATGGAGGTAATTTAGAAATCATTTCTTTTTCTTCTAAAGCATCTTTTTCTAATGATAATAATAATTCTGAACGTTTTTCTTCTTCTAATGAAATTAATCTCTTGGATAATGTCATTAATTCGTGATAACATTCTTTTAAAGTTTCAACATTTTTATTTGGTAATGTTGCATCAGCAATTAATTCTTCTAATCTATCAGATAAATCACCAAATTTTAAAATAGCACGATAAATTGATCTAATTTCACCTTCAGTTAATGAATTCATATCAAGTGTCTTTTTCTTTGATCTACCACTTCTTGATTTCTTTTCATCTTCATCACTTTCATTATCATCATACATATTATCAGTTTTTCTAGCAGCATTCTTTCTTCTATTATATAATTCTAATTGTTCTTGTAAAAATGCTTCTTCTTTTCTTTTTTCTTCATCTTCTTTAAGTTTCTTTAATTCTTCTTCTGGAATAATATCATCCCAATCAACATCTGCTTTATAATCAGTAACTTCAAATTGTTTTAAGAATTCTTCACCACCTAAATTACTTTCACCTAAATCAGGTGTTGTTATATGATCTTCAGCATGATTTAATGCATCTTCTAAATCAAAATCTTCTAATTTCTTTTGATTATCATTTGCTTTAAACATTGAACCTGCACCAAATTTTAAAATTTCACTTAATTCACCTGATGATGGTTCAGGTTTTTTAGAACCTTTACGAGATGATCCACTACCATCAGTAATACCCAATGAAATAATTGCATACTCTAAAATCATCTTCTTTCTTGCTCTTTCTAAAATTTGTTCTTCGACTGTATCTTTTGAAACAAATCTATAAACCATAACATGATTCTTTTGACCAATTCTATGAGCTCTTGCCATTGCTTGTAAATCAGCTTGTGGATTCCAATCACTATCAAATATAATAACAGTATCAGCAGTCATTAAATTAATACCTAAACCACCAGCTCTTGTTGATAATAAAAATACAAAGTCTTTTGAACCTTCAGCATTAAAATGATCAATTGCAATACGTCTTTTATGTGAAGAAATTGTACCATCTAATCTTTGGAAATTATGACCTTTTAATGATAAATAATCACTTATTATATCTAACATTCTAACCATTTGTGAAAAAATTAAAACACGATGACCATCACGAGATAACTTATTTAATAATTGATCTAATAAAACCATTTTACCCGAAGACATAATCATACCTCTTAAAATATTTTCTCTTGCAGATTGATTATCAACTTTTGATAAAACTTGTTCTTCAGCATTATCAAATAAATAAGGATGATTTGAAGCTTTTTTCAATTCAGACATAACATTTAATAAAGAAATTTGTGAACCTCTTGAACCTTGATTTAAAGCAGCATAATTTTTAGTTAAAATATTTTTATAATATTGAGTTTGAATATCAGATAACTCAACTCTTAAAATTCTTTCAGTTTTACCAGGTAACGAAGTTTCAACATCTTTTTTTAATCTTCTTAAAATATATGGTTTAATTTCATTTTGTAAACTTTTAATATATTCTTCAGCTTTATCATCAGCATTATCAAAATCAATTTCATCTTCAATCATAAATTTACCTGGCATAAGGAAATTACATAAAGCAGCTAATTCTTTAATATTATTTTGTAATGGAGTACCTGTAATTAATAATCTATTTGCAATTTTAAAATCACGTAAACTTTCATATAATGAACTTTCAGCGTTTTTTAATCTATGAGCTTCATCAACTGCTAAATATTGCCATCTAAATGAACCTAAATCAAATCTATCTTTTAAAATATATTCATAAGTTGTTAATAAAATATTAAATTTTGGTTTATTTTTTGATGTATAAAATTCATATTCTTTAATTGTTTTTCTTGCTTTTGTATTACCCATATAATAAATCACATTTAAATCAGGAGACCATTTTTCAAAAGTTTCTTGCCAAGCAGGAACTGTACTTAAAGGTACAACAACAAGATGAGGACCATTTTGTCTTCTTGCATAAATTAACCATGATAAAAATGAAACAGTTTGAACAGTTTTACCAAGACCCATTTCATCAGCTAATATACCATTTTCATTTCTTGACCAAAGGAAAGCCATCCAATTTAAACCAGTCAATTGAAAATCTCTTAATTCACCATTTTTAATAAAAGCAGGTTGCGATTGTAACTTTTCAAATTTTGGTCTATTTGAACCAAAAGATTGTGATAAATTTGGTAAAATTTTAGAATTTTGTCTATTTAAAAAATTTTGAACTTGAAATGGAGCAATATCAACAATATCATTTGCAGATTCCCAAGTACATTCATCATAATTTAATCTTTTCCATTTAACAAAATATCTTAATTCAGATGCACCATCATCAGTAGTAATTCTTTCACTATCAACAACTCTTTCAACATTTTTATATTCTTTTAAATTTTCTCTTCTTGTTTCTAATTCAAGATCCATTGATTCTAAATCTTCTCTAGTGACATAAGGATCACGTCTAATTAATCTATCATTTATTATAAATTGTTGAATGTAATTATCAACTTTCTTAAAACCTTTTAAACCTCTTTCTTTTAAAGATTTATAATTTTCCCAAGTATTGTGTAAATGTGAAGTTTCTTGCCATTTAATAAGAAATTCAAAATCTTCTTTTGGATCACCATTTATTAATTTTTCATGAATTAATTTTAACTTATCTTCATGTTCTTTCTTTTTCTTTTCAGGATCATCTGTTGATTTACTTTCTTCATTATCACTACTACTACTTACTTCATCATCATCATTTGAATGTGATCCAATAACTCTATGATCTAAAACTAAATCTATACCTTTTTCTTCTTCATATTCTACACCATTTTCATAATATTCATTAGAATTATCATAATCATAATTTTCAAGATTATTGTTATTATCATCAGCATCTGACATTAAAAATTCTTCTTCATCTTCTTCATCAACATTATAATTAACAACTTTTGAACCATTTCGACTTGAAAAACGAACTTCGGAATAATCTGGCGTTTCTTTTATACTTGAAGCTTTTTTCAATTTATGTTTCTTTAATTTTTGTTTATATTTAGAAGCTTTTTTTCTTTTATTATTGAAAACATCAAATTCTTCATCAGATCCAGTATCGGAATCATCAGATTCATTATCTTGAAAAACATGACGACCAGAAACAACAACGTCATCATCTTCTTCTTCTTCTTCTTCTTCTTCATCATCATCATCGGTATATTTAGATTTCTTTTTCTTTGATTCTTTCTTTTGTTTTTTAGATTTTCTTTTTCTTGAAGAATGATCATCACTATCATTATCAGAATAATACAACAAATTATCAACCGGTTTTGATCTGGCACGTCCAGAACGACGTAAACCGTAAAGCTCTGGATTATTTTCGAATTCGTCCTTAATACTATCCATTACTAAAACAAATGCAATTTATAAGAGAAAGGGAAGTTCTAGACGATTGATTGATGGAAATAGATCTATAATTTAGTAAATAAAAAATAAAATAAAGAAAACAAAAAATGAAAAAAAGAAGGTTTTACAGTAAGAGAGGCACGACAACAAAAAATGGAAAAAATTTTGTTTGTTGGTTTTTTTCTTCGTTCGATTTTTGGATTTCTTTTTTTGGCTGTGAATTTTTATTCCATTTACTGTTCTATTATATTATGGTTGGTTTATAGTTGTAGTTATATTATTCAATGTTAGTGCAAGTTACAGCATCTAATACCGGAAAAAAATATTGGAAAAAATAAAATATATGTTATAATAAATTAAACAATTAATTGCAATAATCCATCCTTCTATACTTTTTTCCCCTCACATACTTTTACTCTCCTCCTTTAAAGAAATCAGCCAATAGGATGCTTCAAATGCTTGTATGTATATATAATCGTCTCTCTTGATTAATTTATCAGGTCGCTCGCGGTAAATGTTTTTTTATTTATATCGCACAAGACTTCTTCTTTGTGAACTTGTACACTTATATTTTGATCAAAACTTGTTGTTATATATTAATTATTCTTTTTATTACTATAAAGGATTAGATAATAATTATATATTATGTAGTTGATACATCACATGGTATATAAATAATCTTTTTTAATAAAAAGTAATACCTGTATGAATATTTATTCGCTTTCCTCATAATTAATATATTTCATATTTTCCAAATCGGTATGTATATATTATTCATAATATCGATCATTTTGTTTATCAATTAAACTTGCTCCAAAATCAATTATATGAATCTTATTATTATTAATAATTAAATTTCTTGAAACAATACTACGATGAATAATTCCTAAACTATTTAATAGTTTCAATTGATTTAAACCTTGATTAATATATTTTTGTTTTATCTTATACATTTTTTCAGGTTTAATATAATTCATAATAAAAATCATCCCAGTGAATAAATATTCATTATTTTCAATAACCGATAATATGCTTGTATTATATATTGTTGAAGAATTAATTTTGTTATTTGGATTTTTAAAATTATGTTTTTCAATTCTATTATAACATTCAACTTCCCTTACATACATCTTATAATAGTGTTGTTTAAAGTCTTCATATTCCGCATCAAATACAATATCTTCTTCTTTGTATTTATGATAATAATAGTCAATATTACTCATACGATATATCTTAACCACTAGATCATCTGTTTCATTATTTAAAATATTTCTTAGATCTGGAATATACTTCCATAAATCCTGGACTTTTATTAATAGTACTTAACAAACATGATTCTTACCTTGAAGTTCTGTAAAGTTATTATTATTATCCCAGTTATCACATTCGATTGTGTAATGCTGAATCTCTCTTCTCTTAAATATTAGGCTAGTAATTTCATCTCGTATTTGGTTGTAAATATTTTGTAAAAGGTATAGGTATGGGCTATCAGATTTTTCCTGTAGACTTTTATCTAGACGCTCTTTAAGTTGTCTATTTGCTTTCCTAGCATTATATCTTTTATCTTGTAACCAACTTAAGTATCTATATAAAATTGTTAATGTAACAGCTTGAGGAGTTAAACAAGTATCATCACAATGCAGTACCATATATGTTAATGTAACAGCTTGAGGAGTTAAACAAGTATCATCACAATGCAGTACCATATATGTTAATGAACTGTTAAGTATCTTTGCTTGTTGTCTTGTTTGTATCTTCCGCTTCTTACTCTCATCATCAAACTCTTCCAATTTAGATAAAACTGTGTAAATAGTATCAGTTAAAAAGAAATATGGTTGCTTAGCAAATTCAACTGGTAAGAAACTTTCTTTAAGAATTTCATATAATTCTTGACTTTTTATTAAATTTCTATTTTCATCAATATGATTTGATAATGATTTTGTTTCCACTTTAACAGTCATAATGGTATCTCTTTGATTACCATCACGTAATTGAAAAGCAACATCAGGTTTCACTTGATCTGGTTTAAAAGAAATTATGGGAGATGTGATATCCTCTATGTTGTAACCAGAACATTGTAAGATTGAACATTGAACAACATGGTGTAGAAATGTTATAAATATATCTACTTACATTCTCAGTTTTTGTAGCATTATCAGAAATGACTGGAAAAGAGACCAAATGGGTATAAAATGTCAACCAACCTTTATTCCCACTTAAATCTATATCTCTACCAGTCAATGAAATATTTTCTTTTATTGTGTCAATATCAAATTGATTAGATAGATACAATACATAATCCTTTCTTATTATCAAATCAGTGTTAGTTGTAGATCCATTTGAACTATCTGTTTTATTACTTATTGAACCTTTCTTATTCTCTGGGGGCTGTTCATACTTTAAGCAAATTTTATTTGGTGTATCAGCCCTTTTGCATTCATTTGAACTTATAATTAACCTAGAATGTCCATAATTTAATTTATTCTTTCTTGTAAATGAACAATATAGTTTCAAAAGAACTTTTCTTGAATCCAAAGAAATTAAGATACCAATGTGACGTGCATTGGATACTGATTCTAAACTTGCTAATAACATTTGAAGGAATTCTGTCTCTGCATTTTCATTTCTTAAGAAATTTTCAGTTTATTAAGTAGAACCATCGTTATCATCAAGTATTAAATTTGTGGGGTTTCTTTCCAAATCAAGCATTGCTTCTTCTAAATTCTCAGAAGTTGGAAAATTTAATACATAATTATCTTCCTCAGTAGATTTAGTATTCATTTTCAATATATGTCAACTGATCTTAATAGAAACAGAAAAAACAAAAGAAAGAAAAGCAAGACTAAAGAAATAAATTGAGATATATAAATAGTTTTAAGAACAGAGCAGCTAATTTTTGAGACCTTGTAAGCTCGAGCGAATACAACATTATTGTCTGTTCTATAGATAAAAACTTTATAATTATATTCACTTAATAGAAAACTGAAACAATATAAGTAAATAAACAGAACAGTAATAATAAGAACTAAATCTTTTCACAACTTCACAAGCGTCGCGTCTCACGTGACATAAACAAAAATGAAAAGGCAAGACAGACAAACACCGAAGGAAAACATAATAAACCGTTTATATATATCAGTTGTTTCGTTTAATAATTAATCATTATAACAGGAACCAATCAATCACATAATATAATAAAATATAATGAATGATTCACAGTCGAGTCTTACGAGTTCAAATTTAGATTTACATGATAATATAGTATCAGGTTTTAAATCACCAACAATAACATCAACATTTTCACCACCAATATTATTAGTTGATAATGAAGATGAAGATGAAGATTCAAATTCAGATTCAGGTTATACATATACTACAGATCTTGTAGATCCACTTCAGGAATGGGAACAAAACATGATACAACTTAAAACTTTATTAGATTTCGTTATACTTCCATTAATTGGTAAAGTATTAGGTAGAAGATGTGCTCATTTTATTTGGGGTAAAATAGCAAATATAATATTTTAAAAGAAACAGTATTTAATATACACATATATACATTAATTAGGTCTTGGTTATAGCATTAATAAATTTCTCTGTATTTAATAAGAAATTCTTATCTAATTGTTTAAATAATTTCAATAATTTATTAATTATTGAAACATTAATTAATAATAAAAAATTATTAATTTGTTGATTTAATAAATCAAATGATTCATTATTTTCTAATTTTTGTAATGATTCAATTAAAAAAATCAAACAAATCTTTAATTGATTTAATACATTTCTTAGAATTAATCTATTATCAGGTAAATAAACTCCAGGTCCATGATTATTTGATGATAAAATAGTTCTATTTAATTGTTGATTATCGCTATGTATCGATGTAATTGAACTTGATCTTGCATTTGTGGCGGTACTGCTACTATTATGTCGTATACTTGTACCACTATTACCAATGTTATTAATATATACAGTTGATGTAAGCATCATTAATAATTGATTTATAAAATCATTAATATTTTTATCATTTACTTTCTTATTAAATTTAATTTCTTTTAATGAATTACTAATATTCATACCAAATTTAATCAATCTTTGACTATCAATCATTTGAACATAAATTATATTTTCTAAATTTGTATTGTTATTAGATTGATTTTTTTCATTTAAAATTTTAAATAATTCAACTCCATTTGAATTACCTAATATATCAATTACTTCTTCAAGTACTCTAACTTCACCCATTATTAACCTTATTGTAGTAACCCATATTGTAGTCATTTTCTTTCAATTGTTATAGTTATAAAAGGATATCATACATATATTCACACAAGGAATGTTATGAATAATTTTTAAGGTACAATCTTTATTCTAAGAATTACCCTTTTTGAACAAATTACGTACTACATATAATTTACCCGGAATACAACATTCAAAAATTGTCACAAAAGTTTTTTAATTAATTAGTTAGTGTTCTATTAAAAAGTATTTAATCTATTTAGGTCTTGATTTTGGACCCCAATTCTTTTCAGGATTCTTTTGAAACCTTACAATTTTAACTTTTCTTAATTTATTAAGACGTTTACTATGTTCATTAAGATGGAATAACCAATCTAATTCAGTCATTTCTTCTTCTTTTAATTCTTCTTTATTCTTTTCTTGATCTTCTTTCATTAATTCAGTTAAATTAATGCCTTGACCGATTTTATCATTATTTAAAATCATATAACCAGGAGTTTCAGGTTTCATCTTAGTAATATCGATATTTAATTTTTCAACCCATTTTTTACCAACAAATAAAATAACTTCCCATGGGGCATTAGTTTTAATACATGAAGGTGAAGCATGAGTTAATGATGATTCGTAACCTAAATTACCTAATGCTGCAGACATGAGATCGATTGAAATTGATGGACATTTTAAAATAGATGCTAATGTTGTTAATGAGAAATAAAATGTCGAATTTTTTAATTCTTGCTTTGCCATTGTTAACATACCTTTAATTCTTGGTAATGTACCATAAATTGAATCACCATGTCTTGAACTTCTCGCTTCAATTTCTAAAACTTTATCAATAAATTCTTCATTGTGTAATTCACCACCCCACATTGGACCTGTTATATGATTTGTAAAACCACAAAATTGACATTTACCACTAAACATATCATTCATTTGAGCTAATTTGAATTTTCTTGGTGTCTTCTTATCTCCATCTTGTTGTTCAGGTTCAATTATTCTACCTAATGGTTGGTCATGAGTTGATGAACAACCAGAACATGAACTTGTAATCATTGTCTTTGATGCTAATTCTTTGACTTTAATAGGTGATCTTTTAACTTTAATAAACAATCTAACATAAAAATCAATAGATAAACTTAATTGTGGTTCAATAGTCTTACCGTATTTAGCAGCGGTATTAGCAATTAAATGCAATACTAATCTTAAAGCAGATTCATGAGTTGCATCACCCCAAACATTAGTACCACCATATGAAGCAAAGCATTTTTCAGGATATGAATTACCTGCTAAAATCATTAAATCAGTACAAGTAACTAATAATAATCCATCATCTTTAATACATTGAATGGCACCATCGATAAATGGAGCAGCAGTACCATATGGATCTAAATCAACGATATGAAATTCATGTCTCTTTGATGACATATATAAAATTGCATCACCTTCATTTGGAATAACTTTACCTTCCAAGTTATTATATTTAACATTCGTATTGATTGATTCGACTGCATCTTTACTAAGATCATTTGCAATGATTTTGTCAACGTATGGGATTTCTTTACCGTATCTGATTGCTCTTAAACCTGAAGCAGATAAAGCTTCAAGAATTTTAATATATGGAGTAACGATAACATCTTCAATTTCACCTTGATTTTTATCTTTGTTGTTTTCTTCTTCAGAAGAAATAGGCACAGGAGTCTCATCTTCATTGTTCTTAGATTGCTTAACATTCGACTCTTCACCATCATTACTAAACAACAATCTTTTATTCTTTTTACTTAATTTCTCAGATTTATTCTTCAAATCCAATTCAATCCAAGAACGAATAGAATGAATACTTAAATCTCTATTGAATTGTTGAATAGGATTATAAAAAACTGCATTTTCAGGAAACAAAATAGATGCTGAACCTTCTTTTTTGATTTGGAATTTCGATTGATTTATTTCAATTATTGAACTATCTTTTTGTTCTTCTTTTTGTTGTTGTGATGATGACATTTTTTTGTTGATTTTTATATGATAATAGTTTCTTATTAAAAATGTATTTGAAAAAATAATATTATTAGATACTCGAGTTTGTTTTGATATGACTCGAAATACCATTCAACTATTAAAAGTGGGTTTTTAATTATAGATCTATTAAAAGGAAAATATACACTAAGTGAAAAAAAATCAAAAAAAAATTTACGCTGTGAAGAAAAACTTTTTTTTACTGAAAAGTTCACCGCCTTAAAAAGAGAAAACATTTTATTTTAAGTATGAAATATAAAGATAAAGCAAATATGATTATGGTTTTAATGAACCAGCATTTAAACCAGTAAAAAGCGTAAAAAAGGTAAAAAAGCAAAACTCTATGTAGTATATTTTTTAGCGTCTTGAAAATGAAGTATTTGAATTTCTATGACTATTATTATTTTTCAATGAAGTTGAAGAAGATGATGACATTTGATTATTATTTGAATTATTGTTATACAATTGAGTATATGATGATTGTGATGATAATGATGAATATGGATATTGATCATTGTTGGATATCATTGATTTTGAACTAAATGATGATGATCTATGAGCTGATGAATATAATGTTGAATTTGTATCATAACTATCATGTCTAATATTTGTTGTTGGAATTGATGTTGATGATGACTCATTTGGATATCCTTTTAATTTATTTAGCTGTTGTTGCTGTTGCAGCTGTTGGTGCTGCTGCTGTTGCATTTGTAATTGTTGTTGTTGCTGTTGTTGTTGCAGCTGCAACTGTTGCATTTGTTGTTGAATTTGTTGTTGATGATTTAAATTTGAATTAATTGGTATATCAAATTGTTGTTGATGAGATTGTTGATTTAAAATTTGTTGCTCTAATTGTTGTTCTAATTCAAATTGAATTTGTTGTTGTTGTTGAATCAATTCAAATGCTGGTTTAACATTAACATTCTTGATATTATCCATTGTTTCTTGAGTTAAAGTTGATGCTTTATTCATATTATATGTTTCATATAATGGATCATCATTAGTTAATTTTTCAGTATTATTACCACTACTATTATTACTATTATCATTAATCATCATATGTTGTTGATTATCTAATTCTAATTGTTGTTCATGTTTATTTAAAAAATCATCCAATTGTTCTAATTCATTAAAATCAACTTGATGATGAAGATTATGTTGTTGTTGAGGTTGTGGTTGTTGTGATTGTTGATTATTTTGTTGAGGTTGAATCATTTCAGGAGATGAAGATGAATAATCATTTTGAAAAACTGATGGTTCAAAAAAATTGAAAAAAGTCATTTCATTAAATGTATTTTGATGATCCATTTCATTAATATTATTATTATTATTAGTTATTGGATTATTACTAATGTTACTTGTATTAATATTAATATTATTCAAATTATTAGTACCAGCAGTTTGATTAATTTTAGTATTACTAGTACTATTATTACTAATTCTTCTTTGTGGTTGATCAAAATAAATAGTTTCATAATTTAAATTCAATGGTACAGCAGATGAATTAGCTCTTGAACTTCTTGCTGTATTAATAATTGATGAAGATCTTGTACTTGACGATGATTTAATTGGTGATAATGGAATACCTGAAACTCCGTATGTAATACTCTGTGATCTATTTCTATTATTGTTGTTACCGGTATTGTTATTTGATGATGAATTATTTGATGATGTTGAATTTCTTGCAATAGTTGATGGTGGTACTGAAATAATTGGATTTGATAAACCTAAACCATTCAATGGTAAATTAATAGATGATGTAGTTGAACCTAATGAAACAATTGAATTTGATCTTTTAATACATTTCATTTTTTTAGTTGCACCAGTTGATATTGGATTAATTTCTTGTTCTCCTCCTTGTTCTTCAAAATTATAAATATTATTATTTGGAGTTAAAGGTATATGACCCAATGGAGTTGTTGTTGCATATGCAATTGGTGAATGTAAAATTGGTGGAGTATTTGATATTGATACTGATGACTGTGATTGTAAAATTGGTGTAAATACTACTGACTTTGGTGTTGTTATTAATGAATTACTATTTTGAAGTAATGATACTGATGAATTTGATCTATTTCTTTCATTTATTTGATTTCCATTATTGTTATTTATTGATGTTAATGGAAATTCAATTGGTTGATTATAATATTCAATTGGGGTAGTTATTGAACTTCCACCTGAAATTAATGAATTATAAGTTTGATGAGATAAAGTTGTTGCTAATTGATGTGATAATTGATTTGAATTTGAATGAATTAAAGTTGGTGTTAATTGTCTTGAATCATTATTTAATGATTGTATATCTTCTTCAGTCTGTGTATTTAAAATAGGTACATTAACAGGTTGTTTAACTTTCTTTTGTCTACTTTTTCTTGAATATAATTTTCTAATACCTGTAGGTTTTGATGAAAATGTAGGTTGTTGTTGAGAAGGTATAGACACTCGTTGTTGTAATTCATTATTAATAATAACATTATTATCTTTTTGTAAAAATAAATCTAAATCAACAATATCAAGATTATTATTATGATCATTATTAACGATATCTAATTCTTCTTTCTTTGATGAACTTTTTGAAAATAATTGTTGTGGGAAATTTTTCAATTTTTTAGCATATGAATCATCAGATTCAACTATTATTAATTTTTGATTATCATCTTGAATAAAATCCATTGGATTATCATGAATTTCATTATTTATATCAGAATTTTCATTTGTATTCTTTTTAATAGATTTGTGTCTAAATAATCTAGTAACTCTATTGCCTGCAATAGTGTTATTATTATTATTAGCTACAACAGGTGTAGTTGTACTTAATATACTACTACCATGTTTTAAATTCGATCTACTTGAATTTGATTGTAAACTCATATTTAAGTTTATATTATCTTTTGAATGTGGAGAAACATCAACAAATACAAAATCTAATGGAGCTCCATTTTTTTGTTTTCTTGGTTTTGTATGTAATTTTCTAAAACCTTCTTTTGTAAAATGATGTGAATTATTTGATTCGGTAGCTAATTCCATTGCATTTCGAACTAATTTTGATTGTTCTTCAACATCATTTTTATAAGTTTTTAATTTCCATATTTTTTTAGTATGATTTGGTTCTTTAGCAGGTCGTGGTGGTTTAACTTTCATTTGTTTTATATTTATGGTTGATGTCGATATTGAATTTGTTGTTGAACCTGATGATATTGAATGTATTGAATTTGATTGTTTATGTAAAGAAGAAATATTATTATTATTATTATTATTATTATTATTATTATTATTATTATTATTATTATTATTATTATTATTATTATTATTATTATTATTATTATTATTATTATTATTATTATTATTATTATTATTATTATTATTATTATTATTATTATTATTATTATTATTATTATTATTATTATTATTATTATTATTATTATTATTATTATT